>BMAU01018134.1:195000-795000 GCA_019973935.1 Trichonephila clavipes
GATCAAAACGGTTTGAATTTTAGTTCAGAAACTATATTATTACAAGTAATCCCTAACTTGAAAAACCATTTCAAAGATTAAAATGTTCATGAGAAATCAGACAAAGGTAAAGTTATCGAATAATTTATTTCCATAATATTGATTCTTCAATGAAGAAATTTTCAGTGAGATTTTCTCAGTTCAAAGAATTGTCAGAAACGCTTAATTTTTTAATGTACCCTGATGTAACATTATTTGTAAATTGAACTTGCCCCATTTCGATTGGTTGGAAATTGAAGAATTTTAAATGCAACTTATTGATTTCTAGATTTCAATATGGATTAAAAAATGTATTGAAAACAAGGCAAAAGTTGGAATTGATTGACACAGAAAGATAAACAAGCAATATAAAAAATACACCTGCAACGAAATTTTGGAGACATGGAATTCGATTCGAGTCACATTTAACTGTTTGAAGAAGCTTACTCGTGCTATTTTAACCATGTTTTCATCTACCTATGCCTGCGAGGGACTATTTTCAGTGATAAATAGCATAAGCATATTTGTCATTTAATCTGCAACAACAGAAGTCACACTAATGTCACTTTAATTTAATTACACGCATAACTGAAACATTTACTACTATACTGCGCGCAAAATGTATTTTTTCGTAGTAAATAAAGAATTTTGTGATATGTTAGTATTTAGTTTTATTGTTTTCCCAAAAATCACAAGTAAAAATTATTTGGTGGCACTTCTATGCCTTACTAAGCATTTCTTTAGGAAAAAATGGCACGTTGCTGCATAAAGGTTGGCCATCCCAGCCCTAGGGGACGTAATACCACTACGAAGAGGGCGCGGACACATCGAAAATTCACAAATAAAGGATTTCAAAAATTACAAATTTACTGAATAGAAGCAAAAAAGTATATATATATATATATATACATTCGAACATAAAAATAAAATAAACATTTATACTGATTTAATATACTTACAAATGTATCAGTTCAGAACACTGTATTTGATAATTAATCTCACAATACTAAGTGACTAACAAATTTAATAATTACTAGTGATTCACGTAGACTTGCAATATACAAAATTTAATACTTATCTTGATAATTTGTACGGTTTATGTTAAAAATAGAAGCCAAAGGGCATTATTATTGCAGTCAATACATTGTTATTGTGTGAAGGGGGGGAGGGTTGCGATGAAAATTATAATTGAAAATTGGGTCGCAAACATTGAACGATTGAGAAACACTGATGTAATGTTCTCATCATCTATAAACGTTATTTAGTCACAAAAAAAGTATCTGATCGATGGTTTTTTTCCTACGTGGTGGCTAGACGTTATAGCCTGTGGCATACCAGTTGAATCTGAAAACGATTTTTATTCAAAGTTGTCACGTTTCCTCCCAGCCAATAGGAAGAGACTGAAAAATGTGTATATCTTTTATTAGGATTACACTTTTGGTTTTACGTACCAACATATTTTTTGAATTCTATCTTTTCGTTTTCCGATGTAACTAGTTACGCTAATTTAAATGTTACTTGATTTATATTAAATATTATTTTTTAATTATGCAGAATTGATTCTTTAAACCAGTATTATTAAAATATACATCTGGAAACCTTACTGATAGTAAGTTATATTAGTTTGTGTTGTAGTTTAAACTCACTTTGCTAGTCAAAATGGTAGCTTAGGCCAAATAAAGCATGGAATCGCTACAAGTCACTGCGCACTTAAAACATTTAAGGCTACACGGTACCCTTTTTCAAAAACTTTTTTTTGGAGACCGTTACAGTAAATATAATTGTTGTTTTATATTTAGATTATATTATTAAGCTGATTCTGTAAGCAAAAAGTCAGTTTGACCAGCCATTATTTTACAATTTTAAAAAAATTAGGAATTTTTGAAGTGTTTTCAAACTCTTATAAAATACTCAATTTTTAAATTTTTTTAGTAATTTTAAGTTATTTATGATTCTTAGATTGTTACAAACAATATTTAGTATGGATTTGAAAATCTATTCCCTTGTTGATTTTTAATAATTATTTTTATAGAAAAACCTGGAAAAAACACGAAATTTTTTAAAATATCAACTTTATCATTTTTTAGAAAAATAACTAGAGATATCAGCACTAAATCCATACTAAATTTTATAGAACATACATTTGGGAGTGTATACTAAAAAATTCAAGGCTCTATCTTGAAAAGGAAAAAAGCCTTAGGGATTAGAAAATACTTATACTTTCAAAATTAAAAGTCTGAGAAAAACACATTTAAAATTTTTAAAGTCATAAAACAAAAACTTATATAGCCCGTAAAACTATCATTTTTAAATATGTTATTTTCCAATGTATGTTCTACATTAAAATATTATTTTTATTAAATATGACTGAAAACTATATTTTTATTTCCAAAAATAAATTTTGCATAATATTGATAGCATTTGCTAAGACGTCAGTTTATTCAGCTTTATCTTAACCTCATATTTCACAAAAGTTTTGAAACACGAAGCATTTTTGTACAAAATAATAATGATACTAACTTAAGTTAAAAATAATCAGGTTTGCTCATAAAATTTATTTTTTTTCAGTTTTAAATTGGGGCAGTTTAGGAAGTTTTAGCTCTTGTCGTACGACTTTAAAATACTAAAATATAGTACTACAATATGTTTAGTATAAAGTAGTTTGGTACAGCAAGGAAATATTCAGTTATGTCTGCAGCATTTGAATTCAGAATACGTGTATTCGGAAGCCTAATTGCAGAATCAGCTGAGGACTAATTTTTAGATACATCATTTTCAGTAGTATTCCATCTCTTCGAAATATTGTTTCTCACAGAAACCCAGAACGCATTTGCCATGGCATTTTCTCTACAGGAAAAATTAATGATAAAACTTTTAAGTTATATAAACTATTTTTAAAGCAAAAATTGGCCATGAAATTAATCTTTATTAATTAATTATGAGAACTCAAAAACTCAAAACATAATCAAGCAGAAAGAATTTTAGTAATGAAAATTGGAATTCATAACCATTTCAAATTAAAAGCTCAAAAATATGTTTAATTAATTCAACTTAAATGTGAAAAGATGCTTTTAAAGGAAACCGAAACCAAAACCATCACTCATAAAACTTCAAACATCTTAAAAACTAATTTTCTAACAGATCTGAAAGTTCGTGGCAAGCATCTCAATGATATGGGCCACCAAAACACATGCAAAAAAAAATTTCGGTAAAAATGAAATTTTTAGGGTAATGTGTAGCCTTAACTTACTTATCAGGACAGAAATAATGAATTATATCACAATAAACTTTTTATGAAAAAATAACATTTATGCTGATAACTAGTTCAATAACAATTAAATACAAAGTAAAACTGTAAATAAATAATAATAGAATAATTGTACAACATAGAATATATATACTTACTTAAAATATATATAGAATAATAATATACATTGAAATTGGTATATATCAACATTTTATATTTTATTTAATTTTAGTATAAAAAGTTAGAAATAGAGAAATATTTTTGAGAATTTAACTTAGTTATTTCAGAAATTTGATGAGCTATTTACTGTGTAACTTTATATTATGCAAACGTTCTCTCTGAACAGAAATCTGTAATGAAAGATTTTCGAACCCGAGAATCTTGTACAACATATTGTAAACAAAATTTGTTTATATTACCGACACCCAGCATTCTCAAATGATTCTAAGTGCTCTCTCTCGAGTGGAGGGAAGGCGAAAATTTAGATGTCATTTTTCTGCTCTAAGTGGGCAGCGAATAGTCTCTATCCCCATATAAAGGCACACATAAATTTGTAGATTTACACCGAGAAAAACTGTTTCTAACTACCCATTAGAGGACATGAAATGCAAAAAAAGGTATCGTGCTGCCATCTGTTTTGATTTTTATGCGTTTTAGCTTCAATTATCACATATTCATAGACTAAATATCCAACATCTGCTTAGGAAAAAAAATTAATATGTGGCTAGACCTATTAGCCACTGCCCGCTAAAGGGTTAATACCATATCAACAACACCAGAATTAGAAATCTCACCAATGGAGACAAGTTCTGTTTACAAATGAGTGCCGTTTCAGTAAAGGGTGCAAGAACATGGTTTCATACCACTAACGTCTGGGAAGAAGACGGTTGAGGAGGAATTATGTTGAATCAACGAATGGTGCTCTATACTTCTGATAGATCCTCATTTACCACAGATCGTTACTGCTATGCAATTATCCTCTTACACATGCATCTTTTCCTTTGTTTAAATAAGCCAGATTTTATTTTGGTATACGACAATGCACATCCAAATAGCAGCTCAGCTTTTGAGGGGCTTGAAGAAAGTAAAGGTATCTTCAGAACGTGAATTGGGCAGCGTGATTCCCTGATTTAAATCCCATTAAACATTTTGTCAATAAAGCTTTTTTCAGCTTTGTTTCCCAATGTATGTGTACAAAACCTTTTTTTTTTTTTTTTTGCTTCTATGCTTTCATAAACCGCTGTGCTATAGTGTTTTAATTTCATGAGAACCAGCTCATTTTTTTTTCTTCATAATAATGGCACAATCAGAAAAGTTGCTTAAGTTTTGCACACTCCTTCTGTAATACACCATTTTACAAAAGCTGTGTGTGACCTAGATAATAATTGTGAATGCATTTTGTGTTAAAGATGAATTTTCAATTTTTAGTATTTCTTTTTTACTAAATTGATTCAATTCTATTAAATTGATTTATTATTGAATAATTTTATGACAATATATATTTAAAAACTATTTGATTATAAAAGTGTTTAAGTTTAAAAAAAAATTTTTTTTTAACTACTTATATATAAGAATATAATATTTTATTATACATATATAAGAATATAATATTTTATTATACATATATAAGAATATAATATTTTATTATACATATATAAGAATATAATATTTTATTATACATATATAAGAATATAATATTTCATCAAACTCGTATAGGAATATAATATTGTATTACACATGTATAAGAATATAATATTTTATATTAAACTTATATAACAATATAATACACTGGTGTGCAAAAATTAAGGACGAAGTCGAAAAATTAGCATATCAGCTGAACGAAGAGGCAGAGCGGACAAAAAGTCCAATCAGGAGATTAAGTAAGGTGATGTACGGTAGCACATGCGCAGATATGCAGGTAGACGTAATGGGGGAGTGTCTGAGTAGTAAAAAACATGTTGTCGGTGTAAGATCAGTATTTCTGGCAAAGAGATTGCACGCCGTATAGCAGTTAAAATCACACCGAGCTGCTGCCTCAGCGAGAAATGGCGAATAATCAATCTGTTAGACGACATCTGGATGCTTTTACCCGTGGTCGAATCATTGGAAAGTTGGAGGAAGGCCGCAGTGTGACAAGTGTGGCTGCAGAGTTCGGTATTGCTCACAGCATCGCTTCCCGACTTTGGAGACAATTTCAAACTACAGGAACAGCTATTCGGGGGTTCAGTAGTGGTTGTCCACGAGGAACCACACCCGCAGATGACCGATACATTGTCTTCAGGCCATAAGAAACAGGCAGCAGTCAGCGGGAGAAATCGCTAGACACACGACACAGGCGACTGGACGACCGATATTGCGTTTTACCGTAGCCAGAAGACTGCACGGTGGTGGCCTGTTTGCACGACGCCCTGTACGGTGTGTACCTTTAACGCCTGCCCATTGGAGAAGGCGTTCTCTGTGGTGCCGAGAACACCGGAAATGGAGAGACAATGAATGGGGACGAGTACTCTTTACAGATGAGAGCAGATTCAGTTTGAGTCGCGATTCTCATCGCATACTCATCTGGAGAGAGCAAGGAAGCCGCAATCATCCCTCGAACATCATTGAAAGGGACAGGTATGGAGGTCGCGGTGTTCTCGTTTGGGGTAGCATCATGCTTGGTATTCGTACAGACCTTCACATCTTCGACGCAGCTTCAGTCAACGGTACCTTTTATTGTAACGAGATTCTTCTTCCATATGTGCGTCTTTTTAGAGGAGCTATGGGTCTGCAGTTACTTTTCATGGACGACAATGCACCATGTCATCGCACAGTAGCTGCCGAACAGCTCTTAGAGAGTGAGGATATTGAACGTATGGATTGGCCGGCACGATCTCCGGATCTCAATCCCATCGAGCAAGTATGGGATTTTCTAGGCAGACGCTTGACAGCTCGTACCTTACCACCAGTAACGATTCGGGAACTTCGATTGGCGCTGTAAGACGAATGGGCAGCAATGCCTCAACAACTCATTTACACCCTCATTCTCAGCATGGGCAGACGCTGTGAAACCTGCCTAGCAGTCAGGGGAGATCATATCCCCTACTAAAGAGATGTTCCTTGCTGGACACCCATCACAGGGATTTTTCGGTCTTCAGTCGCATTGCGCTCCATGCTACTTTTTCAATCAAGCTTCTTCTTATCCCTCTGATTTCTCTTTTAGTAAGTGTTGCTTACATTACACATGTTCTTACGTATTGGGGATCTTACGGTATTAATTGTGTTGATCTGGAAAGCATTTGTACAAAGTTATATTGAAAAAACCCTCTGGTCCTAAATTTTTGCACACCAGTGTATTTTATTATACTTAGTTAATAATATAGTTTTTTGTCTATACATGTTTTTTTAAAAGAAGGTTTACAATGTATGAGTTAATTAGATTACATCTAAAGTAATTTAATTGTACGTTAATAAGAATTAGTTTGTTTATAAAACTAAAATAATTAATGTAATTTAATCGCAATTAATTTTATCATGTCTCTATAAAGCGGGCAATTAAATATTTTTTTATCATTTTTTTCATGGAGAATTATCATTTTTCAATGAATTCTAAGTAAGCTTTTATAAAAGAAATATTTAAAATTGAAATTTCTTTCTTTCACCGTTGAAGAATATCATTTCTATCGTAATATTTTATTACTTAAATAGGACTGGGTATTAAATAATGTTAAATCTCATCTATCAAATTATTCATTTGAATTAAGTCTTTCAACCATCCCACTGTTTAAACATTAATTTACTGCGACAAATTAGTTAAACGAGTAATATAAATTATCTTAAATATTAATCTATTACTGTTATAAAACTTATTTATTAAATCCAGTAAAAAACCCATAAAACAGGTGATAAATATGAATCCATGAGAAAAAAATCTAACTGTATTTTTTCATTGTTTGTGCATAAATAATTCACCCAGAAAAGCTTTATATCAGTTCTGGAACTCTTCAACTCTTCTTGACCATAAGTGCATTAATTCTTTTAGTAGTCGATATATTTCGATGGCATACCATTTAGTAGCAGCATCTCTAAAGAGTGTTGACAGGAAACGATCTATTCTATATAAATCACCCCAAAATAATTCATAAATCAAAATGCTTTAAGAAGGGCTCACAATAACTTCGGGCCATCCCATGTCAAAGCTTCAACTTCATTCTCCCCTATATCGATGTAGAGAGGGAATCGATAGATCTTCATCGATGCAGGGTTTTATTCGGATATACACTCTAAATAACGAGGTATGATAAAAGTATTCCCGTAAGAGGCATCATACTCACGTAACAATATGCTACCTTACTATATTAGGTTATTTTCCAAACAAAAAAAAAGAGGTCCTCCCCTGTTTTCGGAGAAGGCTTGTAATGCATAAGTTTGTTAAGTTACATCTAAGTTAATTAAGTTATGTTGGTTAGTTCAGTTATGACTCAAATTCGTTGCAATAAAATACGTTAGAAATATATTTTTTCAGCTCGATCTTCGAATGTTTCTGGGTAATTAACATTCCAAGAAGTATAAATAAAAAGTAAGTTTAATAACACTGCCTTAAATAGGAGAAAAAAATTCATCGCTATTTATAAATATTCCTTTGAAACCAGCACAATTAAAGACATCATTTAGAAAGTATATATATATATATATATATATATATATATATATAAGTATTACTTTTTTTTAAAAAAAAATATTTCTTATCGAAAATTCCTTGCAAAATGAGCAAATTCTAAAATAAACTATTTTTAAACAATTATTTAAAAAAAGGTAATTCTTTGATTCAAACATACATGCCAGCTTTTGTTACATGGACGATTAACAATGCGTAAAACCAATTAAAGCAGTGCTTCTCAAAGTTTCAATATTCGCGACCCAATATTCAATCGTAATTTTCATCGCGCCCCCCTCACACAAAAGCAATGTATTGAATTCAATAATACTAAAATTTGATGCTAAAAATACGATACGATTTTAACCTCTTAAGTGCCACCGGCGTATATAAACGTCTTGCTCAGCCAAAGTTTTAATTTCCCCTGACGTATACATGCGTCTTTCCGAAGTACGATCTTTTCTGTGCACTGCTCTCCATAAAATTATTCCGAAGGTTTTGGAATACAATAAAAGGACCTTGACAATGGTTACGAAGGATTTAGTTATTTCAGATTTTTTGCTTCGTTATCCCTCCCCCAATATACGCGCGAAAACGCGTGAAAACCACGGTTGGTATCCGGACGCTAATAGTGTAACTTTTATTTGTGGCAAATAAATGATTTATTTTAAACCGTACAAATTATCAAAAAAAAAAAGATAAGTGTTTTATATATACTTTTGGCGTATAATTTTATAAATGACAATCCCATGTGGTTACTGGTAATTTAAGCATTCTTAACTTAGTATTGTTTAATTAATTATAAAATACATTGTGTACCACCAATACATTTATAAGTGTAATATATCAGTGTAAATGTGTATTTTTTATTATGTCAGAATGTATTTTGTTTGTTTACTTTCAGTAGATTAATTTTTTTCAAATAATCTTCTGTATTCGATTTTTCAATGTGCTCGCGCCCCCCTCGTACAGTTGTTCGCCCCCAAAGGAGGCGCGCCCCACAGTTTGAGAAACACTGAATTAAAGCATTAGGTACAAAATAAAAAAAGTATCAGCAATTTAAATGAAACTAAATGAGTTATTTTTTACTTCTGACAAGGAGAGGGCACGACTAAGGAAATTCATTTGGGTACGAGTCTTTGTGTAACAGTAGTACTGCTATAGGGTATTCAAACCCCATTGTAATTCCGTCGAATGGCCAGTCAATTCCAAGAAAACAGAGTTCGAGATTCATACTGGGCTTATATACAAATTATTTTCTTCCTTGAATCACCGTTGCCATGGCGTGATCGTCAGCGTATCGGAGTACTATCCATTAGATTGGGTTTCTATTCCCGCGGACGCCAACATCATTTCTATTTTTTTTTCTCCAATTTATTTTATTATTTATTTTCAGCATTAAATAATTTTATTTTTAAAAAATATTCATTTTTTTTAAATGATATTCTATATAATTATAGTAACTATTTTACTTTTTAAAACACAAAACAACTAATAGTTATGAGAATAATACTTATAAATAAAAATGGAAAATAAATTAAATAAAAATAAATAAAATTAAATAAATATAATTAAAAAGTAAAAATAAATTAGCTTATAATAAATAAAGTTAAATAAATATAAGTAAAAAATTAACTGTCTTACATATTTTTTTTATTATATAGAAGAACCTGAGTGATAATTATTATAAAAAACAATATCTTTATTTACACAGACATCTTCAATATAAAATATTCAAACTATTTATATTATATGTGATCTATGCAAAATAATTTCTATCGAAACACTACAAACTCTCTTAAAAATCCAGAAATAAACTAGCAAAGTTGTATTGTAAATCAAAATCCGTTATCCTAATGATTTCTCTTTTATTGGAGCATTCTTTGTTTCTAAAAGAATTTTTGTTCTTAAAAGAATAACACCTGTTCTTTAAAAACAGCTGCCTTTCTCTTGAACAAATCGTTTTGTTAAAAACGCAAGTAAAATTTTATGGTCATTTAGGTATACGGAATAATATTATAAAAATACAATTAATTAGATTTTAATGACAGAAGTAATTGTAGTTATATCATATAAAGGGTGTTTTTTTAGAGGTATAGAACTTTAAATTGCAATAAAACAACGATGTATTATTCGATTGACATGAATTTTTTTATTCGAAAGATAATCTTGTGGCATAACATTTTAAATATGATTTCTGGCATAGGACTGCCACGGCTGGCTCGGATATAGTCCAATCTGGACGTCCAATTTTCGATGACTTTTTCCAGCATTTGTGGCGTATATCGGCAATAACACGGCGAATGTTGTCTTCGAAATGGTCAAGCGTTTGTGGCTTATCCGTATAGACCAATGACTTTACATAGCCCCACAGAAAACAGTCTAGCGGTGTTAAATCACAAAATCTTGGAGGCCAATTCACAGGTCCAAAACGTGAAATTAGGCGGTCACCAAACGTGTCTTTCAATAAATCGATTGTGGCACGAGCTGTGTGACATGCTGTATCGTCTTGTTAGAACCACAGCTCCTGGACATCATGATTGTTCAATTCAGGAATGAAAAAGTTAGTAATCATGGCTCTATATCGATCACCATTGACTATAACGTTGTGGCCTTCATCGTTTTTGAAGAAGTACGGACCAATGATTCCACCAGCCCATAAAGCGCACCAAACAGTCCGTTTTTCTGGATGTAACAGTGTTTCGACATACTCTTGTGAATTAGCTTCACTCCAAATGCGGCAGTTTTGTTTGTTGACGTAACCATTCAACTAGATGTGCGCTTCATCGCTAAACAAAATTCGCTTACGGCAATCTCGTTTTGGGCCCATTCGACGAATCTACGCTTTGCTTGATCATATTTAAAATATAATGCCGCAAGATTATCTTTCGAATAAAAAAAAATTCATGTCAATCGAATAATACATCGTTGTTTTATTGCAATTTAAAATTCTATACCTCTAAAAAAACGCCCTATATTAGTTGTTTTGGGGTTTTAAAAAAGTGAAATAGTTAGTATAATTATATAGAATATCATTTAAAAATCAATGTGAATTTTCTTTAAAAAATAAAATTATTTAATTCTGAAAATAAATAATAAAATAAATTGGAGAAAAAAAATAAATACGAAGTTGGCGCTTGCGGGAATAGAACCCCATTCCATTCGATAGTACTCCGATACGCTGACGATCACGCCACGGTGACGTTCTAAAAGAGAGAAAATAGCTTGTATATAAATTTAGTATGAATTTCGAACGCTGTTTTCTCGGAATTGACTGGCCATTCGACGGAATTACAATGGGGTTTGAATACCCCCTACTACTGTTACACAAAGTCTCGTACCCAAATGACTTTCCTTAGTCATGCCCTCCCCTTTTGAGATAAATTCGCATAAAGTTTTTATCGTCCATTGGGATGTGAATAAAAACAAGCATAAAAGTTATCATAACTGATTTTTTTTTTAACTTAAGGCTTTCAAATTTTGTGAGGTTATAGAAAATATAAAAATAATAAGTTAGGCTAAAAACACTTTTTATTTAAATTTTTGACCATTTTTTTTCATTTGAATCGTATTATGCCCTCTTAAGACTACACGGTACCTTTTTTCAAAAAAAAAATTTGGAGACAGTTACAGAAAAAATAACTGATGTTTTATATTTAGATTATATTAGTAAGCTGATTCTGTAAGCAAAAAGTCAGTTTGACCAGCCATTATTTTACAATTTTAAAAAATTAGGAATTTTTGAAGTTTATTCAAATTCTTATAAAATACGTAAAATACTCAATTTTTAAATTTTTTTGTAATTTTAAGTTATTTATGATTCTTAGGTTATTGAAAACAATATTTAGTATGGATTTTAAAATCTATTTCTAAATTGAATTTTAATAATTATTTTTCTAGAAAAACCTGGAAAAAACATAAAAATTTTTAAAATATCAAATTTAGCATTTTTTAGAAAAATAACTAGATTTCTCTCAGCCCTAAATCCATACTAACTTTTATAGAACATACATTTGGGAGTATATACAAAAAAATTCAAGGCTCTATCTTGAACAGGAAAAGAGCCTTAGGGATTAGAGACTTATACCTTCAAAATTAAATCTCTGAGAAAAACGCATTTAAAGTTTGTAAAATCATAAAACAAAAACTTATAATGCCCGTAAAATTCTTAATTTTTTAATATGTTATTTTCCCCAATGTATGTTCTACATTAAAACACTATTTTTATTAAATATGACTGAAAATTATATTTTTAATTTAAAATATATTTTTGCATAATATATTGATAGCATTTGTTAAGACGTCAGTTTATTCAGCTTTATCTTAACCTAATGTTTCACAAAAGTTTTGAAACACGAAGTATTTATGTACAAAATAATAATGATACTAACTTAAGCTAAAAATAGTCAGGTTTGGTCATAAAATGTGATTTTTTCAGTTTTAAATTGGGGCAGTTTTGGAAGTTTTAGCTCTTGTCGCACGACTTTAAAATACTAAAATATAGTGCTACAATATGTTTAGTATAAAGTAGTTTGGTACATCAAGGAAATATTCAGTTATATCTGCAGCATTTGAATTTAGAATACTTGTGTTCGGAAGTCTATAATTGCAGAATCAGCTGAGGACTGATTTTTAGAGATACATCAAGTTCAGTAGTATATTCCATCTCTTCTCTCACAGAAACCCAGAACTTATTTGCCATGCCATTTTCTCTACAGGAAAAAATTAATGATAAAGCTTTTAAGTTATATACACTATTTTTAAATCAAAAATTGGCCATGAAATTAATCTTTATTAACTAGTTATGAAAACTCAAAACATAATCAAGCAGAAAAGAATTTAGTAATGAAAATTGGAATTCATAACCATTTCAAATTAAAAGCTCAAAAATATGTTTAATTAATTCAACTTAAATGTGAAAAGATGCTTTTAAAGGAAACCGAAACCAAAACCATCACTCATAAAACTTCAAACATCTTTAAAACTAATTTGCTAACAGATCTGAAATTTCGAGGCAAGCATCTCAATGATATGGGCTACCAAAACATGCAAAAAAAATCGGTAAAAATAAAATTTTTAGGGTACTGTGTAGCCTTAAGTGTTTGTTAAATTGACACAAGTAAACAATTTTGCTTCATTTTCTCACACGATAAAAAAAATGGTTACAAATAAAATAAATAAATTATAATAACCACTATTACCATGCCAAAATGGGAAAAATAAGTCCTAATAGTTCTAAAATAGAACAATTTATGTTTATTAAAAAAATAAATTCTCTTACGCTACTATAAATAGTGCGTTACAAAATGAAATGATGCAGTACATATAACTGATAGATAACTGGACTAAAGAAAATATTTCTAAAGAATATAACTAAAAAAAAAGCAAAACAAAATGAAGAAAAAAATTATCGCATTTTGATGCAAGTAACGAAGAGTTCGTTGCAGAATTCTCAAAATATACTAGGCTAACTTACATCATGTTGACATTTATTTATGGTATTCGCATAGTATTCATATAGATTTCAACGACTTCAAACACTTAATTATGATGTTAATAAATTATTTAACTCAGTTTTCCCAATCGACTTCTAAAAAATATAAATTTGAATTCTGAAACACGTTAGATTTATAAGATTACGTAACACGTTTATGTAGATAATAATTTCAGTAATTTAAGTATCAAATTTTATTTTAATTTGGTAATTAATTCCGGAGAAATTTCAAAAATACTTTACGAGAGTCTTTATTACTTTTTCCCATAGTATTCCTACTAATCTGTTATCGTTTCTTACTACCAATTAATGTTCAGATAGATAACTTTAATATATAAAACAATACACAACCGCTTAAAGTTTACGACATTAAATTGAAAAATTTAGATTTGAAAATTTCCTGAAATATTAAGAAAATTAGGGGATTTAGGGAACATTATAATTTAGGGAGTTTTTTTGTAACAGCGTAAATACAAATATGCAAATATGAAAAAATATGCAGATACCAAAATTTGATGCGTAGCAATTTAGTTGTTTTCTATTTTAGAATTAAGGTATCCGACTGCGTTCGGAACCTTGATTTTGCAAAAGCGTATAAATGGATAATTATATTTAGTGACACTTAGATTAGAAAATGTATACAAAATTGTTTTAAGAATATTATTACAAAAAAATTACTTAAGCACAATATTTTGACAAAAAATGAACATAGAATGACTCATTTTCAAAATATTCTCCTTTTGTGAAAAATGTTTCTATTATAATAATATTTTGCTTGTATATAGCTCAGACCTCTGTACAGAGGCTCAACTAGAATTTTTGAAATAGATAACTTAGAAGTGGGTTTATCCATGTCTTACGACAACAGAGGAGAGAAATTTTAAGAAAAAAACGCCAATAATTATTTCATTTGGTAGTAACCCTGAAAATAATGTGATTTTTAAGAAAAAGATAGTTTACACTCTCTGGAGAAGTCTTTACTTTATATAAGCAAAATATTATTATTTTAGAAGCAATTTTAAAACAGAAGAACATTTTGAAAAAGATTATTCTAAGTTAATTTTAAGCCAACATATTGTTTTTAAATATTTTTTTTTGTAAAAATGATTAAAACAATTTTATACAATTATTCTAATCTAAGTGACACTAAATATTACGAAAATTATCCATTTATAGACTTTTTTAAAATCACGGTTCCGAACGTAGTCGGATACATTAAGAAAAAAAAATTAAACTTTTATTCTAGTTGAAAAGTAAAAAGAAGCAATTTCGATCGTAAAATATTTAAAAGATATATATTGCTAAAAATTTTAGGAATATTTATTTCACTCCACGTCTATTTTGCACTTAAAAATTAGTTTTAATATGAAGTCAAATTCAAAAATACTCCAAAATTAAAACATTAAAACATAACTCAAATAATGCTTTGTTTGGCACATATTTATTAAAAAAATTATGCAGAAACAGGAAATTTTAATTGTTTCTAATTCTTTCAACAAAGAGGGAGGGGGTCCACGGGTGAAATGTCTACCATTCACATATTATACCCCAATACGCCGTCACACATATTCATTTGATTCTGTCGATTATCGGGAACAAAAAACAATAAAAAAATTATTGAATTAAAAAATAGCATTAATTAATAAAAGTAATTAATTATAACAAATACCTCATTAAATTTTAAGTACTGTATACCTATTATTATAATCCATCGAAAGAAATCAACTGTGATTTTAGGAGATCTGTACCCCCCACTAGATGTGCGCCATTGTTCTAAATTATAATTTTTGGTTCAATTTACACCATCAGCAGTTTAAAAAACAATTATGTCATCGATTAAATAATAACAATAGTAAAAACTTTTAAATTTTTAACGCATGCAGCTGAAAGGTTCGGTGTCGAAAAATAAATCTTCAAATTTCGTTTTAAATTCTATTGATAAAATATTGAGAAAAATGAATTTGGCTTTCAGGAAATGCATTTCTTTTTAAGCTACTGACATACATGGAAAAAGATTTACATAAGAAAAAAAGAACGTTTTATGTATTTCTTAGAAAAATGTTGCTTTAAAAATATTCCACTTGTATATATAAAAAGGCTTTATCAAATTATTTACAATCGTCAAATTTGGGAGTCTGTTTGATTTCAAAATCAACTTTTCTCTTGGTAATTTCATTTTCACTTTCTTGAGAGAGGTACATTTGCGATGTTTCAAAGCTGTCTATAAAAACATTTTCTGTAGATATTTCATTTGCTAGAGTATAATCCAATATCTCTCATCGCTTGCTTACTCATGAAAAGAGACGAGAAAAGAGGACAAACTCATCTGAAAAGTACTGCTTTTTGATGAGTAAATCTCCATATATCTTTTCCCCTTAAAGAGTACAGTTTTTCTAAGAATTGAAAAAATATATATTCAAAAGCAAAAAAGGAATGTATATTTCCGATATTTTGTTGCTGAAACTTTCATTGGTTGATTTGATTTTTTTACTAGTCTACATGAAGTGATTCCTTATGGAATGAAATTTCTGCTTCATTTAAACTAGAAAATATCAAAGAAACTTAAGAATACGCAACAATGTATTTGATATAATTTCTTATCAATAATTACATTTACACAAAATATGAAATGCTTTCAGTTATACTAAATACTTACGAAGTAACACACACACACAAAACGAGACTGGTCCAACAAATCATTGCTCCCGCAGAATCAGTTTTCCTTGACCTTATCACCAAAGTAGTTCCCTTCAGTATTCATACACTTCTGCTTTCGGTGCTGCCATTGTTAGTAACAGTTCTGAAATTAGGTTTTTGAAAGACCCTTTATGAGATTTTTCGCTTTTGAATGAACTTCTTCAACTGAAATAAAATGGGTTCTTTTTGAGCAAGATTTAATTATAGGAAATAAAAGAAAGTCGCATGAGGTAAAATAAGGTGAATAAGGTGGATGCCTCATCACAGTAATGTTTTTGCTGGTCAGAAGCTGCTTAACAAATAGGGCAGTGTGACCGGTTGTATTGTCTTGGTGCAACAACCATCCACAACTCCAAAATTCTTGACTATTTTTCCTAAATTTTCCACGAAGTCTCTTTAGTAATTTAATCTAGTAGTGATGAATAATAGTTTGACTACTGTTGTGAATGGGAACCCTTTCATATTGCGAATTTTGACAACTGTTTGGAATGTAATTGCTTGCGTTGAGTGTCCAGCACGTACATCATCTTCCACAACGTCCTTTACCAATGAAAGCAAGCCTCTTTTTTCCTTTCAAACATATGTGCATGAGACAAAGTTTCATCACCATAAGCCTCGGTTAGTAATTGAAATGTTTTCGTGACTGATTTCTTGTTTCACAAGAAACTTGATGTTGATTCAACCTTTTTCGGCATAATGTTGTCGTAAGTATTTACTCAATGTCGCAGTACTCCCAACTGGCGTGATTTGTTACAGAGAAACTAGTCACATGAATAGAGAAGTTGTGTGTGATGATGTCATCAAACAAATTGTTGCCAATTCCACCTTTCATTCAAACTACACACTTTGTCTAGATTTTTGCGTGTCACACCTGGTGCATAAAGGAAACGGGTTTTACGAAAATCAAACTCAAGGTTGGGTTAAGAGAGGATTTTGTTGTTGTTGCTAATGCCACCTGATCAGCAATGCCAGAGTATTGTCAACGAAATTCATCATGGCTAAGTACAAAATTATACTCCCGTCGTTAATTGAAGCTTCTCGCAACATGAAGATTGCAGTACAATTTGGCTCATTTCCATCCCTATCTCTAAAGCAAACTCTCTGAGGTTGTTCAGAAGCATCCCATCTCTTGTCCCTTACCACCAACCGCACGAGAGAACTTGCCACTCGATGGCTACTCAGGGTTACCCTCATGTTCTAAGGGCACCACTATACGCTAAAAACACCCATGCTTTCTCCGGGATTCGAATCCAAGGCCTACGGCTCAGCAGTCAACGGTGGGTTGTTAAAGTGCTTTACAGAAAACAATTCCCGTGTTTTAGCCATTAGACCTATAGATTTGGAATTTGGCTGACAAGCTCCTTTTCTGGAGTGTAGAGATCCACTTAGAACATATTTTACACATATAGACTTCCAATAGGGGTAAAAAGGATCTCATGGAGACAAATTCTAGTATGTGAACCTTAAAACATACAATTGTGAAATTTGGTGAACATGTTTATTTTGTTGAGTAGAGATTCAGGGAAGTAGAGGACGGAGCTTTTGTGTCAATATACTCCTGGAGGGGGGGGTGCTAAGAGTTAAGGGGGCACAATACACATAATTTTCAAATTCAGAATAATTAGACTTACATAAACTTGAAATTTGGAATGTTTTTTTGTTTGTTTTGTTGAATAGATATTCTTCATATTGCGCTTCCCAAGATTGGCTTGTGAGGGGTTAAGAAAGCGTGATGGATAAAAAAAAACTCTGCTTTTGAAGTATTAGAGCTACAAAAAAAAAAAATCATTTTTGAATGATTAGACGTAAATACTTGAAATTTGGATAGCATGTTTCTTTTGGTAACTAGGGATTTATTTGCTAAGGACGAGTTTTTTTTATGGAAATCGACTCCCAAGAGAAGGGTTTTGTGGGGACTTACTGAGACGAATAGAGAAAAAATATTCCCATTTTCGAACTGCTAAACTTACAATAATAAGATTTGGTTTGCTATTTCTTTCGTTGAGTTGAAATTTGATAAGAATAGATCTTACTGAAATCGACTTTTAAAAAGGATTAAGGAGCACACACATAAAAAAATCATTTTTGAACTATTAGACATAAAATTTGGCTCGCAAGTTTATTTTGTTGAGTATTATACATTAAATTGGGTTTTTCGGAAATCCACCTTAGAGTAGGAGTTACGGGAGCGTAAAAGATAATTATACGTTAATTTTAAGAAATCCAAGCCCTGTCGTTTTTAAATCTATAGGTGAAGATTAAAATAATCTTTTACAATACAATCGTAAACTTAATACTCTATTACTTAGATATCATTAACTTATATATATATATATATATATATATATATATATATATATATATATGTGTGTGTGTGTGTGTGTGTGTGTGTGTGTGTGTGTGTGTGTGTGTGTGTGTGTGAAGAAATTATAATAACGGCTACTATGTACATAAAATGTATTGAGAAAATTGATTTAAGGTTTATTTGTTTACTCCACTTACATCTTACTTATTTTACTTCAAAGAGATGTAAATAAAGTCGTACCTCCATATAAAGAAGTCGCTAAATCCCGAAAAAAAGTTCGCTATATGGAAAATTCGTTATATAGAGGTTAATCACTCAATTTTCTTTATAAACCGCATAAAACAATTTTTAAATTCATAAACACCATACATTAAAAAAATGAGTTATTCACACATTTTTGTAACTTAATATATACTTATTTTATACATCTTACTCATCAATAAAAGAAAGAAAAAAAGAAGGAAAAACTGAAAGGAAAGTTTCTTTACGCCTTTATCCACTTCCTGCAAAAATAATTTTTTTTCTTTGATGGTAAGCACTTACGTTCTGACATTTTCGAGCTACAAGAAACGAACTTATCATTACGACTGATCAACACTACAAATGAATGGAGATTAGTTCAAGGACACGGGGGCACGAGACAACTCCACTGAGGGTGAAAGGAATATCGAGGATGTTTCCAGTGAACTAGACAATGCGGTTTAAAGGTTGCACCTCTTCAATGAAATGTCCATAATTCTATTGATCACGGTGAGTTATAGGCATCTTATGAAACTATTTCAAGATTTATGACCATCACAAATGTGTTAAAAGAGAGAATAACTTGAACTGTCCAGAAAATTTTAAAAATAGGACGAAAAAAGTTAAACCACAAGAGAAAAAATTCATTGTATAGAAAATATACTTCTCTATTGGGAGGTTTTTGTACGAAGAACATCATGAAATGTTCTCCATCCCATGAAAATATTCTCTGTATAGAAAAATTCACAATATAGAGGTTCATTATATGGAGGTTTGACTGTATATTTAATCATTTAAAACGATTATTGCAAGATTTTTTTTGATTAAGAAAGTTATAACTTATTTATTTCTACATACAAATGAAACATCGCGAGTTCTTTGTATATTCCCGATATATTTGTGCCAGAAGGCATTCATGAAGACATGTACAAAATAATTTATTTACAATGATTTTCGACCACACATTACCTGAATTTTTTCACTCATAGAGGCAATAACGACATGAGAGCAAAGCTTATGACGGATAAAAGCATTCACTTGATTTCCAAAGATTTCGGCTTACATATTTATATCAAGAAAGTTTCGAGAAAACTCATTAATAACACGATTCTTAATCTGAGCACGGTAATTGGTCGGCTCCGATGACTTATGCAATATTGCATCGGCTCGCCACAAAATTTGACGATGTGGCTCTTCTTTCAGAACTGTAGTTGCAGTTGATATTTATTTTTTTTTTTGTTAAGTGGGCAAATAAAACGAATTAAATGTGTTATGCATTGTAGAAGGTTCAGGAAAAAATGAAGCTAAAAAAAACTAAATTATGCTCAAACTCATAATAAGATAAAACATACATCATTAACACAAAAATTTCCATACATAAAAAAAAAATCTAAAATGTTTATATTGCGCTCGAATCAAACAACAAAAAATCAGTTATCGGCAGATTTCAGTTATATAAATACAAATTCAGAACTTGAAAATTAATTATAAATTCACTTTATGAAGTAAAAATAAAGTTATAATAATATTAAGAATATTGAAGGGGTGCATATTTTAGAGAACTGTGTCGGGGCTTTACCATGTTTTTTCTACTAATCCTCCTGGGAAACCTTTGGGGCCAGCATTATTTCACAGCCAATCCTCTCAAGAAGAAACCTTGATATTCAGATTAGTTAGTAGATATATGGTGGAGGTTTAGTAATCACGGATAAGGAGAAAAAGGAAGCTGAGATGCTGATCGCCGCGAGCCTATGTAAAGCGTAATTATAGAACAAGCTTTAGTTATTCAAATAAAGTACGGAAGATTGAGATTTATTGAATATTTTTACTTAGAGATAAGAGGTTAGGATTACAGGTTCTTATTCACATAAGATTGAGAGTTACGATATATCACTCCCGATTTCCTTCCTATAATAAGACTGCATTTGATCAATATAGTTGGATAATAATAAATTGATCTTATAATGGCTATCTTGAGTCATCAATTATTACCTCCCACACATATAGGTCATGTAGATGAAGATATTGAACACCCAGGTAGGGGGGACACAAGTTGCTATTCATTCACAGGACAGAATCCATGACCTATGAATCCGAAATCAAGCAACATACCACTAGGATGTTATTGGTTTATGTTGACGATACCGCTGCACAACTCCTTCACTAGTGTGTCGGTAGATAGGCGACCCAACGATATATTTTTGCTATGACAAGCGGAAGGGGGGGAGGTAGCTTGTGAATTGTCACGTTTCCGTTAAATTAATATGATCATTTTTGTTTGCTGCTTCAAGTGAGTCAAACGACTTGGCTGCGTCAAGTGAGTCTGTCGACTTTTGGTTGTTCTGTAAGGAGGTTGTTACAGGCTTATGTAGATAATACCACTGTGACGTCTCACGCGTCTTTTCTTTAACAAGTCCTTTGGGTTCTTTGGGCCAGAATTAATGACAACTCTTTTCCATCCAAATCCAAGAAGTGAAATGTGAATAAAAGATGCAAATGAACAAACTTTTAAATATCGGATTTTAGATTAAGCGATATTGCAATGTAAGGTAATGTTTGACAATTGATGTTAGTTTGCGGCAGTTGATGGTTATTACAGTTCGTGGTCTAAGTCTGAATGAGTTTTGCGTGACGAGAATGCAAATTATTAGGGATCGAATAGAAGGAATCAGCCAAGTTGCATATCATTGCATACAAAGACAAGATTGGTCGTTGCTCTAAGCTGTAATAAGGTAGGATTGATTATTTAATATTAGAATCGGGAATTAGGGGCTTCGCTCATTGATAGTAGTCTGAATTAGATTAAGTTTTATTGTGTGTTGCGTATTTTTACCATCGTAGATTCTCTAATATTAATTATTATAATTTAATTTGTTAAAGGTTTAAGTAGAATATCTTAATAAAGTCATATTAAGATAATGTTTTATCCTAGTACTTTCGCTAATCCTACACCTCTAGCTCACGCTGATACTTCGAGAGATGTACTTCCAAGGGAAGGAACATCACACCACTACTTTTTTTTTGAAAATTCCTAATAATTTACTAATGAAGAATACTTCGCAAATATTTTAATGAGTGAAATAATCGCCCTTTATGATATGAAAATATATGTTTTTGAATGATGAGAAAATGTATAGCTATGTATATTCGTTTTATTTACGTTTAGGACTTTTATATAGATATACATTACTATAAATTAAAGCCTCTAAATAGCAACTATAATAAGATCCATACAGTTTTTCTTTTCTCATATATGTTAGCGAACTAGCTATCATGCTTAAGTCGATTAAAGGGATCAACTTACCATCTTTCGTTAATAAAACGTTTTTTATAAGTGCAGTTGGACCTCTATATAACGGAGTAGCTAAATCCGGGAAAAAAGTTCGTTATATAGATGTTCATCTTTCAATATAATTTATAAACCACTTAAAACAGATTTTAAATTCATAAACACTATATATTAAAAAAGAAATTATTTACTTCTTTTTGTAAATTAATACATGTCTATTTTACATACTTTACCCATCAAAAAAGAAAGAAAGAAAATCTGCAAGGAAAACAACAAAAAAATGTCGAAGAATTCACTGAATTTTCAATATTAAGAAAATAATTTTATACTAAATATAATGAATTTGAAGGGCAATAATTTAAAGCATTTACAAGTAATATTAAACATACATTATTTTATAATTAGAACACGGGCACAAGGAACAATTCCACTGAATGTGAAAAAGGATATCGAAGATGTTGCTAGTGAATATGTCAAGGGGGGTTAAAGGTTGCACTTCTTGGATGAAACGTTCAGAACTCTTTTGCTCTCGACAAGTTAGGATTTAATAAAATCAGTTCAAGATGTAAGACCACCATAAAATGTGTTAAAGAGAGAATAACTTGTGATATTTTCAGAAATACTTTTTAAAAAGGGAGAACAAAAATTGAATCACAAAAGAAAAAGTTCGTTATACAGAAAATTTACTTCGCTATAGAGGTTACTTTACGAAGAAAATCGTGAAATGTTCAAAGTTTCATAGAGAAATTCGCAATATAGCGGTCCGTCGCATGGAGGTTCGACTGTATTTTGAAATTTTTAACGTATTATAAATTAGTGAGGTACACAATTGGGGTGTTTGAGGGTGCTGACTACCCTCCACCTTAAATCAATAGATTCTTAATTTTTAGCCAGAAAATTGTGTTTATTGCTTTTTTTTTTTGACTACTTGTGTTTCAAAAAATTCCCTGCATCAGATAAATATCATACATACAGGGTCCATTATGAAAGTAATGAGCATTTACTGGCAAAAAACATTTATTGATCGTAATTTGTACAAATGTTCAATATTCTTCAAAATACATTCCTCCTGCATCAATACACTTGCAGAGACGTGTTTGCCACGCCTGAAAGGACCCTGATACTCCTCGACGGGAATACCTCTCAGGAACGTTGTAACATGGTGTTGGATGTCTTCCACGGTTTCCCAATGTTTTCCTTTCATCTCTCTCTTGAGTCGCGGAAACAAAAATAAGTCACATGGAGCTAAGTCGGGACTGTAAGGGGGGTGATGGATCACCGGGGTGTTGCTCCGGGCCAGGAAGTTTGTAATGATGAAGGCTGTGTGGCTGGTGGCATTGTCATGGTGGAGCTTGATCGTGTCTTTAATATCAGCTCTCACGCGTACGATCCGGCGTTTTAATCTCCTGAGCACCTCCAGGTAAAAGGCTGAATTTACAGTTTGTCCCTGCGGTACAAACTCACAAAAGACTATTCCTTGGATGTCAAAGAAGACAATGATCACCGTTTTGATGCGCGATTTGCTCATTCGTGCTTTCTTGGGGCGTGGGGATGATTTTGTGTTCCACTCACAGCTCTGCCTTTTCGATTCTGGGTCGCACTCAAACATCCAGGATTCGTCTCCAGTTACGACAGAGTTTAGAAAGTTCGGTTCATTTTGAATCAAATCCAACAATTCTTGACAGCGCAAAACTCTTAATTTATTTCTGGTCTTGCCTCAACACTTTCGGCACAAGCTTCGCACAGACCTTACGCATTTGCAGATCCTCGGTCATTATACCATGTACCTCAAATGTGGACATATGTAGTGTGTCAGCAATTTGCAGGATGCTTAATCGACGGTCGGTACGCAAAACTTCGCGCACACGATCCACGTTCTCTTCAGTTCTGGCTGTTGTTGGGCGTCGAGAACGTGGTTCGTTGGCGACCTCCTCCCGGCCCTCCTTGAACGCCTTGTGCCACTTCCCAGACTGTGATCTTGAAATGCAATCGTCCTTGAAGGCTTCTTGCAGCATCAGGAATGTTTCGGTTGCATTTTTTCCAAGCCTAACGCAAAACTTTATGGCGTATCGTTGTTCAAGCGAACGCTCCATCGCGCTATGTTACGAAAGTTGAAAACACACTCCAAGCGGAGGCACGTACCTCCACTCACACTGCTCGAACTCAACTGACGACCGGAGGCATTGAAAGGGCATATCCCGCACCACATTTCACAGCCGGTTTTATCGTGCTTCCATCTATCGTCACGTCACAATAATATTATGCTCATTACTTTCATACAAAAATTGTGCTTTGACTTTTAAAGAAATATATTTGAAGATTTTATTAATATTGATTTTTAAATAATTTGTTTTAGAAACGTAAATGGTATTCCATAATATTCAACTCATATTTATCTATATGTATACTATACATGTATCTATATATATATAATACAAATTATTAATTTAGTTGCAAATTATAAGTAAAGCACACACAATTTACTATAAGAATTGTGTGATATTTCTGTGGGTTGTTTTGCGAAGCATCATCCCATATTTCTGCTGCAGTTTTAGATAAAAACACTTTTAATATACATCAATAGAAAAATGTTCCTTTTTCAGCAACTTGATATCTACTCTTTTATGTTAGGTGGATAATCTTTTATTCATTATTCTATCGATCGGAGTTAAGAGTGAAAGCCATACAATCAGTTTTCAGCTCGCAACAGTTTTTCTAACACACTTTTATGAATTAATTCCTCATATATATATTTTTTTACTTTTGGTCAGCAGTTTTTAGGAAATACATCGATCAGTATTTACGATTTCTGAAGCCTACAGTATATGTAAGATTCTTGAGAGAAATATGTTATAAATAAGCTCGATTGATTGATTGAATATTAACGTCGCACTGTTCAGCTACACGAGGGCTTTATAAATAAGCTCGAATAGAATAATTTATAATGAAAGACAGACACATTAAAAATCTTTTCTTATTCTTTCTTTGACTATTATTATTTACTATATATCTATTATTCTCCGAAAATATATGTATATCTGTAGATTTTTGTGAGAAAACTATACCACAAAAGTTTAAGTACACTCGGTATTTTTGAACATTTTTTTTATTTATGTATCTAAAAACTATATTTTAGTGTTCCATATAATGCTTCTATTCCAGAAAAAGATACAATATCAAATGTTATCATATTATTCACACACCTTTAAAATTTTTATTTTTTTGAACAGGATTTGGGAAATTTTTAAATTCTACTCCTTTTGTAATATTTGATTTTTTCACCTGAAAGTTTTTTGTAATATTCTTAAAGGTGTTTGCTCTGAGAAAATTTAGGGGTCTATATTACAAGAACTTAATTAGTTTTGTAGAAAATAAAATAAAATGTTGATATTTAGGCTAAAATTCAACAAAAAAGCCAACATCTCCTGCTTTTTAATTTTGTTTGTAAAAAAATATTCAGTTTACATAAAAATGGATCCTTAATTTTGTTACATGTTTTATATTTACCACACGAGAAAAAATTGTGAAAAAGGGATTGGTAAATAATTGGAAAAGGAGTAGCATTTTGAATGCATTATTGTATCGAAAATCACAAACTGAGAAAAAAACACTTTAAAGTATATAATCCTGACAAAGTAATTATAATATGCTTAAATAAACTTAAAATACCACTTTAAGGCAATAATTATATATTGTTTCTTTGAAATAATTGCATTTTCGTAATTTTTCAACCTATTCATTTTCAGAAATGTCCAATTTTTAGAGAGTATTAATTGCATAAGAAAATTCAAGAAAACAATTTTAAAAATTGTTTTTTTTGTCCTGACAGAAATTTTAGTTTTTTTCTTTCTTTACATAATATTGAAGTATTATACTTGTATGAAAAACATATGAAGAATTAGAATTGAAATTATGAAATTATTAATACAAATGCCTTAATTCAAAAATTTTGTATGCACACATTTTACAAAGACAAGAAAAATTACATTTTTGAAATTCCTCGGTAACATCATGCTTTATATAATACATCTTTTATTCTGGTTTTATTATTTCTCTTTTTAAAGTAAATATTTTTATCATTTTTTTTATCAATATATTTTTAGCAAATGCATTTTTCTAAAAATTGGACTTGGTTGAATAGCCTAATTTGTTAATTTAAATTTTTCAAAAGAAGTTTTATCCAATTTCAGACCTTCCGATGCACAAAAGTGATATATCAATTGAATTATAATAATGCAAAAAATAAGACTAAAATGAAAATTGAAAAACGATAGTCCACTTATAAGGATTGTCAAACAAAAAACATTTTAAATGTCCAAAGTTATATTATTTAAAATAAACTTCTCACACCAAAAGTATAAAAAGCAAATCAGTTCAACATTTCTAATGTAGTTTATATTAAGGTATCCGACTACTTGCGACAACTGTTTTTGAAAAAATAGAGATATGAGGATTTTCTTATAATTTTTCGATTTATTTAGTATGTTTTAAGGAAAAATCTTAAAATTAAAAACAGAAAAGAAATTATTATTATTAAAAGAAAAAAGACTGGTGAAAATGTACAAATAACTTAAACGGGGCACGCTCTGTACAAAATTTTTATGAACAAATTCTCAATTTTTCAATTTTGATGTGTTACCTTATTATTCATGTTTGAAATGACCTTGAGGATAAGAGATATTTTAATTTTTTCAAAAACTAGAGTACTTTATCTTAGTGATTATATGAAATTGCTTAAAAAACAGCGATTATATTCACATAAACGACTGTAAATTTTTTAATAAAACAGTGATTGATCAATATGAAGATCGAAAACACTTCCACTGTTATACAGAACATACACAAAAAATTTCATTAAATTATTTTCAAAACTTTTTGAGCAAGCACCGTCCCCATTTGAGCCTTTAGAAAGAAAAAACATATTTCTAGTGAAACATGTTTTAAAGTTTGACATCTTGTGTAAAGTTATGGCATCTGCTTTTACTAAAATGCCTGTAGATTTTGTTCTAGTGAATATAAAATAAAAAAAACTTGGTATTTTTATTAAGATAATAAGATGGCCTATAAAATAAAATCATAAGAGAAGTTGTCAATTTTTCAAAAAAATCATGAATTTAGGATAGTTGGAACCTTAAAAGAAACTATACTTTAATATCAGCGTCTCTTAAACTGTCTGAGGGCCTCCCTAGGTGACGTGAGAAGCCTACGTGGGGTGAGAGTTTATTGAAAAGTCGAAAATAAACGATGCATTAAGAAATTAGTAATTTACTGAAAGGATAGGAATCATAATACATTTATCCTAAACTGTGAAAAGTAAAATAACACTTATCTTAATACCTTAAAGTAACTTAAAATATTTATTACTTAAAAGCAATATATACACAATTTGATACATCTATTGATAATTTGAACGGTTTATTGTATGTTTAGTTTCAGAGTACATTTTTATTGCACTCAACACATTGTCATTTTTTGGAGAGTAGGGGGGGCAATAAGAAGTGTTATTGAAAATTGAGTCGCCAATATTGAAAGTTTGAGATGCACTGCATTGGATTTTTAGATATTCGATTACGTTCGGAACCGTGATTTTAAAAAAGCGCTTAATTGGACAGTTTTCATGATATTTAGTGTCACTTAGATTAGAATACATTTATAAAATTGTTTTAAATACGTTGTGTCAAAAAGAATTATTTAAATACGATATTTCAGCAAAAAATGAACTTAGAAACACCCTTTTTTTTCAAAATGTTTTCCTTTTGTGAAAAATGTTTCTATTATAATAATATTTTGTCTGTATATGGCTCACACGTCTGTACAGAGGCTCAACTGTTTTTTGAAAAATTCACATTATTTTCATTATTATTACAACCAATTGAAATGATTATTGGCGTTTTTGTGTTAAAATTTCTCCCCTCTATTGTCGTAAAACATGGATAAATCCACTTCTATGTTATATATTTCAAAAATTCTCGTTGAGCCTCTGTACAGATGGCTGAGCTATATACATGCAAAATATTTATATAATAGAAGCATTTTTCATAAAAGGAGAATATTTTGAAAATTGGTCATTCTATGTTCATTTTTCGTCAAAATATTGTACTTAAATAATTTTTTATAGTAATACTATTCTTAAAACAATTTTATATGCATTTTATGATCTAAGTGACACTAAATATCATAAATATTATCCATTTATACGCTTTTGCATAATCACGGTTCCAAACGTAGTCGGATATTTTAAAGTGAATTAAAAATTAACCGAGAAGAAATTTATAGTCTTTTTTTCTTATATTTTACTTTTGATTGCTATCCTTATTAATTTCTGTTAAAAATAATTTTATTTATTTCATTTATATAAATATTGCATTCCAAATGAGAATGTCAAGTAAATGAATTATTTTATTTTAAAACTGCACAAACATAAAGACGAATGGTTTGATGTGTACAAATAAACTACAGGAAAAGAAATTTAAACTACTCTCGCTGATCTTTCTTAAGAAATATACAAAAAGAAGATAGCTTCTGTTTTTCATTTGTTTATTTTCTTTCCAAAGAAACGAATTCTTTTACACATAAGTTGGTATGCACCTCTCAGACCCATTCGTTTCTCTGTGACGGAATAAAGAGCAACGTGCAAAAGAATAAAAAAAAAGCTGGGGCTCTTTTCGAAGTATTTACATTTCCTTCTAAACGTTCTTTTTTTCTTCGTATCGATTTATTTTGTACCGCAAGATCGAGAATAAAATAATTAGATACAGTAAATACAGCTTTGGGAGTCCCAGTGATGTTTAAGAGAAATTAGGATTACACGTGATTCGAAAGCTAGAGCAGGAGAATTCGAGACTGTTTCGCCGTTCCGAATTCATTAACTTAATTAATTCATCTGAGATGAGCAAGTAAAACTCTCTTTAATTGTCTAAGAACTCAAGTAATGAGTTTGCACTTTGCTCACAAAATGAAGTGGTAATAGAAAATAATATCTGAGGTCGTATTGAATTAAATCGATTGAGAAAAAGCATTGTGTGTTGTAAAATTTAAAAGAAAATATGAAAAAGGAAGTTAATTACTTACTTCTTATTGTCAATTATAACTGTTATTAATTTTGATTCCATCTCACTTGAAGTTTTAATTAATTTTTTGAATACACAAGATTTGTATTTTTACTGAAAACAGTATTTAGCCTCATGTATTTAGCAATAAGTTTGTTTGCACTGAAACGTATAATGAGCTGCAAATAAACTTTTTTTTGTTCCAATTAAGTGTATCTAACTTTTTAGAAGGCTGTTTTCATTAAAACTGAACTTAATCTTCAAAAATAAATTATCCTAGAGATAAATGTTTTTTTCTGTCTTTTGGAGTGAAAAAAATCTCATAAAAAATTATATGAACCCTTTGTTGTTTTTCAATAATTTATACGTCGTAAGAAATTCCATAAGGAATTGAATAATACAGAATTATTATAGTGACACACTGACTACTTTCGAAACCGTGATTTTGAAAAAAAAAAACGTATGAATAAAAATATTTTTTTGATATTAAGAGTCTGTTTTAAATTAAATTAATCATATAAAATTATTTTAAGAATATTTTTATAGAACAATATTTAAATGCAATTTTTTGTCAGAAAATTGAGAAAAATAACATACAGGGAAATGCTTTTAATGCGATAACTTTCAAGGCGAAATTTTGGTTAATCCTTTATGTACCGCAGAATGATTTATTGCAGTCTTTTCCATGCAATATTTTCTTTTGAACCGCTACATTGAAAATTAAGGGATATACATAAACAAAATACTTAAATTTAGGAAATTTAATCCGTTAGAATTATTAATTAATTAAAGATATTCAACTGTAAAATTAATAATATACACCATTCACTTAAAATAAATAGTCAAATTGTTTTCTAAAATCTTCATTAACATACAAAAAAGTAAGACACTCACCTTTAGACATTAACTATTTTTTGGAACAAAAATGACAATCTTCGCTATCCGCTGAAAGGGCAATTTCTGCTATAAAACTATTCGCATTCCCCGCTAAAATATTCATCGTAGAACCCGTGCTGCCATATATCTTAAAAGAGGGGAATTAAAAGAATATTCCTGCTAAATATCGTTAGAGTATTCGTAAAATTGGTTATTCATTGTAATTTAAAAGTGAGTGGTACTTATAAGTACTGTCGGTAGATAAAGGGTTAACACGAAATAATACAACGAGCCCAAAAAACTACTGTGTAATTTCATGCGTTTTTTTTTTCTCTTCACACGAAACAAGAATCGCTTAACACGAAAATATTTCCCATCTGGGAACGAGCAAAATATTGAAAATACCACCCGGAATGGGCTGTTCTAATAGGGATGGCAATCTGAGATCGATTAATCGAAGAATCGATTTCTCAGGCCAAAAAAGTTGATTTTTTACTTCGATATGCAGCACTGAATCGATTCAGTAAATCGATATATCATCCTAGAAAATCGACATTCGATTTGTTTCTGTTTTGGTAAAAATCATAAAATTATTTACAATTAGTTGAACGCATCGGAATGTCAGAGCTTAAACGAAGAATTTAAACACTATTTAGCACAGGTGCGCCTGAAGTGTGATCCTATACTTTACTGCAAGCACAGAAAAACTCTATCATCACGTTTACTCAATAGCCATGATGTATGTGAGTATCGTGGGATCATCTGTTCAATGTGATCACATTTTTTCGATTGCCGGCAACATGGCAAGTGATGAGCGGAACCACTTGGATCCCAATAGATTTTGCAGATTGTTGTTTTTAAAAAGCTTAGATATTACGCATTGGGAATTATAAGCTATATAATCAGTTTTCTATAATTTTTAATGTAACTAATACATTTAGAAAATAAATGTCTTCTTTTATACTTTATACTTTGGTATGGTAATAAAATTATTTGTAATTGTCGAATCCCCTAAACTAAAAAAATTCCCTGATTTTACTAATAAGAGATTGTTTATTATGGTATATTTCTTGTTTTTCATAAAATGGATTTATATTTACATTGTAAATGGAGACTTGAAAAAAATCCATCCTTTAGTCCTCGATTTTTTTGTGAATCGATTCATGAGATTACGATTCGAATCAATTTAAAAATCGATTCTTTTTCGGAAAGAATCGCCGTCCCTATGCCCAATTGTACCATCGGAAAAATTCGTTAAAGTATATGATGATAATGTGAGTACAGATTCATTTATGGCAGACAAAGATATTTTGGAGTTTATTCAGACGTAAAAGAAATATCATTGATGCAGATTACGACAACTAAAATGAAGTGAATAATGTAGTTCCTGTTCCCACGTCATTTGAAATGAGGAACATCATGAAAAGTATGCGCAGTTATTTCGATTCATATTCCATGGTAAAATGAATAACAAAATGGACAACATGGAGCAATTTGATGCTAAAAAAGATTATTCAAAGGAAAACGAATGCTTATTTTCATAAGACCCAATAAAGGTTTTGATTTTTTTTAAAAAACAAAAACACATTATTTTCAGAGTTACTATCAAGTGAAATAACTGTTAATATTTTTTGTTAAATCTTTTCTACTTTGATAAATTCAAATATGAGTAAATCCACACATAAATTATACATACATAAAATCCTAGTTTATTAAGCTCTGTACAGAATCTGAGCTATATACTGGCTATCAGAAGCCCTTTTCATACATTTTTTTATACATTTTTTAAATTTGCATTTAAATATTTCTTTATTGTAATTATATTCTTAAAACAAATTTATATGTATATTCTAATTCAAAAGACCTAAACAACAAAACAAAAAAGAGTCATTTATACGCTTTTGCAAAATAAAGGTGCCGAACGAAGTGTCCCACCTTAAGAATTTTATAGTTGTCAGACTGTAATGTTTATTTTGTTCGTAATTTGGCTTTTTTTTTGGGGGGAGGGAGTTTTTTTTGTTAAACGATTCTTCCACTTAATATATAAGACAGTGGACTTGGCGAAAACTAGTTTGCTTACGTCAACAATGCAGCAACCTCCCACCGCGGAAACATTATAATCATAGTGGAATTTCAAGTGTAATTATGGGGCGAACCCAGAAAAATCACCTAAAATTATAGCCCCTGTGGTGGTCTTCACCAAAAGACCCATTTCCTTTTAAGGAACTTGTGACGTCTCAACGGTCATGGAGTTTTGCGTGAAAATCTGAGACTGAATGTACGCTGAATTTTCAATTTGGAACATGGAACGCCAAGTGTTCCTCCGTCACCATCACTGAATAGTGAATGTGGCCTGATAACTTTGAAAGTCCTAGATGGGGAGAAAATAGCCTCCTGATTGGTTGGCTGGAGAGTTGTAGTAATCGAAATGTAGGCAAGTGGTACGTAATTTACGGAGTATCTGTCCCCAAATGAAGAACGTATCTCCTTATCAGAGTTAATAAAAATAAGATCATAAGGATGGGGTGACAAAAAATAAAGAAGACAAAGAAAAGGGAATAATTAATGGGCAGAACATAATCTGCCAAAAACAGTGGCGGACGCAGTCTTCGTTCTGAAGAAAAGCTACCCTGCTGACTGCAATTTGGTTGGACAGAACCAGCCATCGCAGAAAGTGGGTGTGGAAAATTAAATGGGACGTACTGAAATGGTCGAGCGTCCCGAGAAAGGAGATTTTAGAAATGAAATTCTAAGACTCCACAGAACAGGGATGGGAAAAAATGGAAATTATTTTATAAATTTTGAAAACAATTTAAAATGAACTAACTTGTTAATTGCCAGTAATAAAGGCGGGGAGGGAGGGAAAGGCAAAATATAAGCACGCAAAAGGAGTATATGCAGGGGAGCAGGCAAGGGACGACGCAATAGTCTAAAGAAGTGCCTTGAAGATTTCTTGTGTGAAGTGGGATGGAGAAGGTGCATTTTGATTAGCGGTTGGAACTGAGTGAATCGCCTCTCTAGTGGCTGTACCGAAGTTATATTAATAGGGATGGGAGTGCCTGATGGGGTGCAGCAATGAGAAGGTTAAGAGTGAGTTGATAAGAATTAAAAATTTAGCGATCTACAGGTGAATGATCGAGTGGATAAATTAAGGTGGATTATAAGAGTCTAAGAGAATTCGCTCGGGTGTTTTATGATTATCCAGAGGAACATACTTTTCAAGGTTAATTAAATTACAGCTGTTTATATTAGGAATTTTGTCACAGAATTTAAAACGTTTAAAAACGTTTTAAAAGGGTGTAGCTTGAGAGTTTTGTAGATATTAGATTTTTAGTGTATCCATTTGGATTAGTAATTATTCTAATAATAGAGTTTTCAGCTATTTCAAAATTTTTAATATTAGACTTTGGCTGCATATCCCCAAACATGCTAGCCGTACGAGATGATGGGCCGCAAAACGACTGTGTAGAAAGCATTTTGTTATACATGGTTATTTCTGAATTCAGCAAATTAGGGGTAAATTGCTTTTAATACGTTCCGGAACTTATCACGCGAATTTTGAATGTTGCATTTCAGGTGAGATTTTTATCAAGTATAATTCCTAAGTATTTCGTAGTCTGAGACCAGCATCTGAGACTGGACACATTGACGCTCATGTACAAAGGAAAATCTACCTTTGACCTTCCTTTATTCAAGTGACAGAGAAGTGACCAGCTCAGTTCCAATGCCAACCTGAAGCTTCAAATTCCGCAGCTTGAGGGGATGACAAGGTTCAAAGATCAAAGAGAAATCCCGGGTACGCCCAAGCAGAAATGGTTCTGTCTCAGGTGTCGCTTCTGTGGGCATAACGTATCCTATCTTTAAATAATCATCAAAAGGAAACCCAGATAGTACTGATACACTTAAAAGGGTCCGCCAGCAGACCATGTTAAATTGCGTAAGTTTATGTACGTTTTTCCTCAGGAACTACTTACTTCTCATGAATAAACTTTTTACAGTTGGCTATATGTACTATCAATAATAGTTTAACGAAGGATTTTGTCTTTTGTTAAAAATTTAAAAAATAATGAAGTTTTTAAAATTGTCCAATTTTTTTCCCTAAAATTTAGTTTAAAAACTCATATCTAAAAAGGTTTACTACATGTATCTAATTCCCTCTATTAAAATGTGTATTCTTGTTAAAAGTCTACTCCCTGAAAATTTGAAGATTATATGATAAATAGTTTTTGTGAGAGAAAGATAGATAAAGTGAAAAATATTACATTTTGAGAAAACAGGCTTTAAAAAGTCAAGTTGTAATTTTTTGAGCATTTACTTTCTTTAGTATTTCCCAGAAGCATATAAATCATTAACTTTACTCTTTGCTGATACAAAGACTCTTCCAATTTTCCTTTTTTTTTCATCATTTTTAACAATTTTGCCTATCTTGGGAATCTTAAGAGGCTTTCGTTGGGCTACACGTATATTACGAGTATATATATTTTTTGAAGCAGACACACAATTATAACTTAATTCAATATAACTATGTTTCAAGATCATTAATTTTGCTTAATGACTCATATTGAGAACAGTACAATAGCCATATTTATCATCCAATTTTAGTGTTTTTATTTCCGCAAATGCAGATCTTGTAATCAATGACCATATGGTGTTATTATCTGAGACATTTGGGTTCTGAGTCTTTTCATGTAAACATCCAACAAAGGATCACCTAGGTCAGTGTTTCTCAAAGTGTGGGGGAGCCCCTGGGGGGGCGCGAGCATATCGAAAATTTAAAGATTTTTTAAAAAAATAACCGGAAAGAAGTAAAACAAAATACTTTTTCCATAATGAAAAAATACACAACACTGATGCAAATTATGTTTATCATCTGGCGTTTTTCTTTTTTAGCATAAAATATTACTCGTTAAAAGAAAAACAAAACCAAGACCCTGAGAAAAATTCTAAGAAGTTAAACATTTCATCACTGTAATTATTATTGAAATACTGTACATTAGTTGTAGAAAAAAAAGGAAGACATGATTGACTTTTCAGCTAGGCATCATAATACATTTGCTGGTCATTTGATTGACCTTCAAACTTATTGGTATGGTTTGTGCATTAGTTCCGTCTCATCTTTTATGTATTTGTCTTTCGCTTAGGCTAAATTGTAAATAATGTAGAGTTTTACGATATTTGTAAAATAATTGATTGATTTTTGAAGGATTATTTGGCTAAGATTTATTTTTAAGACTTACCTCAAACATATAAAGCATAGTGAAAAACGTCATAAACCTTTTTAGACCATCCGTTATTTTTTCTGAATACACTTTTAACCCGGGAGCGGTGGCGTGGGACATCTGTGATCTCTATTGAAGGAAGTTGAAACTGATCAAGCAAAATAATGCATATTATTCATGATTGAGAAACACGATGAACATGAAACGAAAGGAAAATTTTCAAATGCTTCCTAAAGAACTCCATCAACTGAAATATGAAGCCATTAGTGTACCACAAGGTTCTGTTCACCTAGGTCAAAAAGACACAAGAAAGAAAAAAAGTTCAACTTGCTATTTGTTGATCACCAAAGGTGTCACGAGTTCGAGCCCAGTACCACTAAAGACCCGTCGTGCATGGGGGAGGTGCACGTTAAACCTGTCGAGAGCTCAAACGTCCTCTTGTGGAGTGGTGTGGTAGTTAAAAGAGGTCAGCTCAAGTATCATTCTCGTCAACCATGGTTAAAAATTACGAGGTCCGTCTCTAAAAGCCCTCGTGTAGTTGAACAGTGCGACGTTAATATTCACTCACTCAAACATGAAAGCTCATTAAAACTATAATTACTTGAACAAAATATCACAGCTTTGCCAGCAAATAACATTTCTATAACATTAGTGAAAAGTATATCTGATTTGCGTCCTTTAGTAAGGTCTTGCACTTTTGAATAGTTTTAATTCAGTTTTATTGAATTTTTTCTCAAATCATCAAAGAAAAATTGAACATTCCTTGAAAGCCGATAAGTATACATTCTCTTAATTAAATTATTTACTGGAATTTTCCGATTTGTATCGTGTAGAGTAAAAATAATTATAAACAACTGATTGGGGTGACTGAGTCCCCCCGCACTACCATTAGCATTAGTATCGACTGTGCGCCTGCTCCCGGGTTAAAACATTTTAATGTCTTCTCGCTTTAAATAATAAAGTAACACAATTATTCTTTATAGGAATTTTATATTCTTTTTCATTATTTAGCATTGATTCTAAATGCCAATTCTGTGAGGTTTAAAAAACTACAGTTCTTTTAAACAGTTATTTACAATTATAGCATTTATCTTATTTTTGTATACATTGTAGTGCACGCAGTTTTACTCTCCTTACAGTTCAGATATTATATCAAGAATAATGTTATATTTTTTAAAAATGAACTCGTGGGAAGAGCCGGTGTTTCAGCCAGTATACGTTTAATGTATCAGTACAGAAGAAGGTATTTTATAAATAATTTCTTAATACTAAATTAAGAACAAGTTTAAAAATTATTAGTAACTTCCACGGGCTTTTCTTGTAGAGCAAAGTTTTCAAAGGAAGGTTTAATATTAGATATTGACACTATGAGTTTTTTCTATATTTAGCTGAGATCTATATTTTGTCTTCAAAGCAGCCACCGCAGAAAATCTGGTTTAACATAGGTAGGATTTTGAAAATCGTAATAGTGTACGAAGTGCTTTTGTTTTAAGTGCAGAAAATTCACCATCCATCTCTACTCAAAATTCAAAGAGCGATTTATTACAAAATTCCCTTTTAATCTTTCACTGGATGTGAAATCTAAGGAAATTTCTTCTTCGGAAGTTGAGAGCCCTTCTGGAGTATCTTGAAATAGACCCCTAATTCACTCGTAACTTGCTACCAAGTTGTCCTCATCAAGAAAATACTTTTTTAAAATTCTTTGCCAATATGGCTAAATGATTTTACATGGTTTTAAAAACAACTTTCACATGCTGTTCTTCAGATTTGTAAGTTTTAACACATAACGAGCTAGGGCTTTTTTCCCCATCATTTACAAAATTTAAGTATTTTTAAGAATATTTCCTTGATTTGATTTTCGGAACCATGCTCGTCTGTGTACTTGTTAATCCTTTATTATCATCGAATGCTCGCGTACGACTTAAAAATGTATGAATGATTTTGTTTTAATCTACTGCCGTAAATACTTAATTACCGTGAATTACATTTAACGTGCAAATTAAAAAATGTACATTCAAGCTAGATTCGGTAGCTATAGAAGTATCGAGTCGACCAAAACTCACTGGAATTGTACGAGGAAAAGCATTTTTACATGTTTTGCTTAGACGTCCGATAGGCTACCCAGACTCACGCAAACGTATCCGATAATGCCAAATGTGATGGATATGATAGAGAGCAACATAGACTAGACTATTTTTCTAATGACATTTGTACTTTGAGAAATAGATGCTGAAGGAAATATATCTTTAATTAAATATATCATTTTTCGGTCTGTTCCAATTTAAAAATTAGAGAAAGAAAAATATCATAATAATAAGTAAGTAATATATATTTTAAGTAATTTTTTTTTCTTAAAATATATATTACCTAAAAGTAACATATACAAAATTTAATACTTATACAGTTTATAATTGAGATCGCATTGTAGCTTTAGCGTCAAATTGCATTTTTATTGTAGTATATACATTATTGTTGTGCAGGGGGGACGACAAAAATTATGATTGAAAATTGGGTCGCCAGTATTGAAAGTTTGAGAAACACTAACCTAGGTCTCTATAAATTTTCTTTATTTAATTCATTATGATATATGGTATGTGTATATGTGTTTATGACAGTGCTTCTCAAACTTTCACTATTTTTGATCCAATATTCAATCATAATTTTCATTGTGCCCCCCACCATACAATAACAATATATTGAATTCAGTAATGCTATGTTTTGACACTAAAGCTACAGCACGGCATTACCCTATGAAGAGTCATCGACGTATATAAACGTTTCACTCGACCAAAGCGATAATTCCACCGGATGCAAATATACGTCTTTCCGAAGTACAGCCCTTTCTGTGCTCTACTATCTATAAAGTTATTCCGAAGTCTTTGGAATGCAAGAAAATACCTTGACAGTGTTTACGAAGGATTTACTTATTTCAAAGGGGATTTCTTTATTTCTTCCCCCCCCTCCTCCGATACATCGCATCCGCACGCCTATGTAGAAAATGGTGGAAATGGGGATCGAATCCCGTAACTTTTCCTCGGCAGTCAAGGAATCAATTATAAACCGTATAAATTACCAAAATAAGTCTTAATTTTTGGATATAATTTTTTTAACTGACAAGTCCATGATGTCCCCGATAACTATTAAACTTGTTCTTAACTTAGTATTGTTAAATTAATTGTAAAATACATTGCGCAGTAATGATATATTTATAAGTGTATTATATCATTGTAAATGTGTATTTTATTTTTTTGTTATGTCAGAATGTTTTTTGTTTGATTACATTTCATAAATTGATAATTTTCCTAAATAATCTTTTATTTTCGACTTTTCAAAATGCTCGCGCCTCTCTAGGAAGTGCGCCTCACAGTTTGAGAAACGCTGGTTTATGTGTGTGTGTGTGATCATAGTGCCTTTCGTTAAATCCAGCTTTTTTTTTTTGAAACTTACACCAGACATTTACATCCGGAAGGACACAATCCATGTTGAGGGCTCTCGGTTGAAGGCAGAAGATGAAAATAAACAGCCCAAACACAGCAGTTGTCATGCCAGGTAGATCATTTATATTATCCCTAATAGCCCCACTATAATTATCTTAAAAATGTTTATATTAAAATATCGATGAGTCAGTTAACGACCACTTTGAATTTTCACATCACTTAACTTTTTTTTTCTCTAAATTTTCTTTTAAGATCCAAAATAATCCATAAACTTTTGGAAAAACTCAATACACTCTAACTTTTCCTCTTGAACATCATATGGATTCACGTTCATCAGAAACTTATGTAAGGGGAAACACAGGTACTCCTAGCAGAGCTCATTTGATGCACGTCAAGGAGTAGCTTCATTAAAAAAAAATTTAAAAAATACTTCTAAACTTCTAATTATCTTATTTCCCCGTATCATACATCATTTTAAACAGAAATGCATGAACTTTTAGAAAATATAAAGAAAGGAAAATCGATAAATTTTCGAAAATTCATGAGCCGAACCCTTCTAAGAGATTCACAGACGCAAGAGAGACAGTTCTACAGGCTTCAATACTCTACGACGCCCCAGCATACTCCAATGAACTCCCTCTCCGATCGACTTCCAGATTATCTTGGATTTTCTCAGACATACAATGACCTTTAAAAGCTCACACCTATGAGCATCCCAATGCCGTCATAAAGCAACCAATCACAGCAGTGATCCGGCCTTAACTGCGACCATAGCAGTTCCGCAGCAACCCCCAAACTACCTTTGAACCATATCTGCCCCCTTAAAATCAATTATAGCAATTTTAGTATGACGGGAGCTAGTCACCTGAAGCTATTGTTACAATAAACCACATTTGTTTTATAATTTACCACCTGGATTATACCAGGAAATTTATTAACATTATGAAAAACTTACTGAACTTATTTTTAACATCATAGGTGTTAACATAAAATTTAAAATATCTAACTCCATTATTAATACTTAATTTATAGCACTATCAAAAAAGGGATTTTTTTATAAAACCAGAGTTTATAATAAAATGATCTAAAAATGAATCAAAAATAGTACCTACTTAAACCTATTTCTAAAGATAAAGATCCTTTCATGCTCAAGTACCTTTTGCTGTTATGAAGGCTTGAACTGGAGATGATTAAAAAACAGCTAGCAAAAATTGTAGAACAGGCATTACTGGTATCCCCAAGAAATGTTAGATCTCCAATCATGAACGAAAAGGTGGTGAGGGGATTGAATGCACAGTTTTTGTTTCCTCTACTTCTACCCTCTAGGTTTCTGAACATACTTCTTCCCTTTGGAGGAAAATTCTGGTTGAGATCGGCATAAATTTGACGATATCGGCTTAGTAGGATTTGTTAGCTAGAGAGGAGAATAAGAACCATTTCTAGGATCTTTTCAACCGCTGTAATTCTTTACTTTATGTCGCAAATTTCTATATCTGAGATTTATCTTCTGAAAAATCAGAACTTGCACCAGAAGGATTAGAAAGGACCGCCGCATGCAGAGGTTTAGTTATGGAATTCATTTGTCAATCTGTGTAGTCTTTTGGGTGAAATTGTCGAATCGGCCCCTGGTCTGCCAAATTTTGAAAAGTCGCCAATTTGGCTCGTGTTTGCGTGTTGTGTTTTAGAGTAGCTACCCTACGATTTGGTGATTTTGACATTTAATCGATTTGACGAGAAAAAAATTGGCTGGATAAGTGTTCGATACGACAATCCAACCGTCTTTTGTGTTCTTAGTGGCCAAATACAAGCAAGTAAAGAATGTTTCTTTTCCAGGTAAAGAAGTTTAAATTGGCATTACTTTCCAAGATGGCGATCGATTTAACAGCTGTCAAGTGATTTATTATCAGTTTGGTTTCGCAATTCATCATAAATAGACTCACGCCTCATAGAGATTCGTAGAATGGGCACAAAATGAGATTGTCGTTGTTCCCGATTTTCATAAGCGAATTTTGTTTACGATGAAGCGCACTTCTGGTTGAATGACTAAGTCAACAAACAAAACTGCCGCATTTGGAGTGAAGCTAATCCACAAGTGTATGTCGAAACACTGTTACATCCAGAAAAACTGGCTGTTTGGTGCGTTTTATGGGCTGGTGGAATCATTGGTCCGTACTTCTTCAAAAACGATGAAGGCCACAACGTTACAGTCAATGGTAATCGGTATAGAGCCATGATTACTATCTTTTTCATTCCTGAATTGAACAATCATGATGTCCAGGAGCTGGGGTTCCAACAAGACGGTGCAACATGTCACACAGCTCGTGCCACAATCGATTTATTGAAAGACACGTTTAGTGACCGCCTAATTTCACGTTTTAGACCTGTGAATTGGCCTCCAAGATCTTGTGATTTAACACGGCTAGACTATTTTTTGAGGGGCTATGTAAAGTCATTGGTCTATGCGGATAAGCCACAAACTCTTGACCATTTGGAAGACAACATTCGCCGTGTTATTGCCGATATACGGCCACAAATGTTGGAAAAATCATCGAAAATTGGACGTTCAGATAGGACTACATCAGAGCCAGCCGTGGCAGTCATATGTCAGAAATCATATTTAAAATGCAATGCCACAAGATTATCTTTCGAATAAAAAAAATTCATGTCAGTTGAATAGAACATCGTTGTTTTATTGCAATTTAAATTTCTATACCTCTAAAAAAACACCCTTTAGTTTGCACTTATGATAGCTAACATCGTAAGAATAACTCTAAAAGCACTGCATTGGCTACATTGTGTGATGCCCAGCGACATAGGTTACCAGTTAGTAGGAGTCTGATTTCATTGATCTTTGTTTCTCTACATCTTGGAATTGTTTTTTCTTTGATTTGGTGTGCAGATTCTTTTTTTTCTGGAAATACGATGAGATCTAGTGGTGACAGAACCAATCTGTTAACAAACAGGAAAATCAGTAATTGCTCAGATACTTTCTTTCTATATGCTTTGAAGATCGTTGTGTCAATATGTTAAACCACAATAAAGGGTCTGAACCAATAAAAAGGGGAATCTTCACGCCAGTTACCTCATCCATATAATTCCAGAATAAATTCAAAAAAACTCTTCATTAGAGAAGTCGATAATTGTCATAGATTTATGCTATAACCGAGCTTTAAGTCAGTGTTTCTCAAACTGTGGGACGCCTTCCTAACGGGGTGTGAGAACTCAGCAAGGGGGGCGCGAGCATATCGAAAAATCGAAAACAAAGGATTATTTAAAATATTATTAATTTATTTAAAGTATTTAAACAAAATGCATTATGACATAATAAAAAAAATAAAAATAACATTTGCAGTGATATAATACACTTATCCATGTATCAGTACTGTTCAATGGACTTTATAATTAATTTAACAATACTAAATTAAGAACAAGTTTAATAATTATCAGTGAACCCCTCTTCCTCTATCGGCTTGTGAAAAATAAAATAATATACAAAAATTAAGACTTATCTTGATAATATGTACGGTTAATACTGCATCCCTTAACTGCCGATTAAAAGTAACGCGATTCTCTCCCCAATACCACCCTTTTCCATGTAGGTGAAAGTATGTGATGGAATGGAGGAAACATAAATAGGTGGTGAAGTATTAAATAAACAAATCCTCTGAAATAAGTAAATCCTTCGTAATCAATCTCAAGGTCCATTTTTTGCATTGCAAAGCCTTCGGAATAGTTGTATGGACTGCAGTGCACATAAAAGTTTATACTTGGGAAAGACGTATACATACGTCTAGGGCATTTAACCTTTTGGCTAATCGAGGCGTTTATATACGTCGGTGGCACTTAAAAAGAGGTATTGTAGCTTTAGCATTATAGTATAGTATTATTAAATCAAATACTTTGTTATTTGTATGGTTGGCACGATGAAAATTATGATTAAATATTGGGTCGTAAACATTGAAAGTTTGAGAAGTACTGGATTAAGTTTCAGACAACTTAACTTTGACAGCAAACTAATTGAAATAACAGAAAATTCAACATTTTTTAGTTTCGATGAGAGTATAATATGAGGAACTTAATACCAAGAATTTAGTTGAAACAAGAACAACACAACTCCCATGCTTCAGCATGAAGGAGATGTTCTTGCGTCTGGGTGTAAATCGACTTCAGGATTAGGTAAAATTATATTTGTTGATGGTTTTGTTAATCATCAGCTCTATTTAAATATTTAAAAAAACAATTTGAAATTATTGGCCCTAAATTAGGTCCTTATATATATATATATATAAATTAAGAGTACAGGGACATCGTATACTTTGAAAAAAATGATTTTTCAATTTTGGTTCTAAAAAATAGAGCTTATTTTTCTGAATCTAAAAATGTATAATACTTATATGTTTGTTGATAAAATAGCCTTAAAATATGAAAAATAAAAATGTAAACAAATGACCACGCCCTTTTTGACGCACCCTTTTGAACTTTAAATATGTAGTTTCCCCTGAGTTTGATCTATATAAACGATCTATATAGTGAACAAAATATCTTTTAGTATGTAATGTTTAATTTTTTTATAAAATAAATTTATACATGCAAAAAAAATTAAGATTTTCATAATTTTAAGGTTTTATGATTATTTTAAAGAAGTTACGCAATTAATTCGTTTAAAAACTAGTTCATTATGTTTGATATATTGCTGTATATATATGTGTAAATTTTTTTGTATATACAAAGATTATTTTTGTAAGAAATACATGAAAATATGTATTACAAGATATCGAAAATTATATGTTCATGTTAACTAAAACAAAGGGGAAAAAAACGTATGAATTTAAAATTACTTTTGTAACTCTAGAAATTGATTAAGGGGATAATTATTAGTCATATAAAAATAGGCAAGGAAATACTAATCAAGTGTATAATATGTGAAAATATTATTTTTTTAGTTTTTTCCCTTTTTCTCAAAAGCATATCTTTTTGCATTTAGGTACATTTAAAAAAAACAAAAACTATTGCACTATATGATTCCAGATTTTTTATACTTCTATACAAGATGCCCATGCATATAGTGAACCTATTTTTTTCTATTAAAATAGTGCCTAATTCTTAAAAAATTAGTTTTATGCATAAAACAAAGCAGAAAAATAAAAAAAATCAAATTTCAAAGTTTCATAATTTTTTTAAAGAATCCATACTAACATTTTACTAAAAAAATGGGTTCATTGTATTTTATATACTGTTTTATATATGTGTAAAAAATATTTTGCATAAAAAAAAGGATACTCTTTTAAAACATGGTACCTAAACACAAGTATATATTACGAGTTCTCAAAAATTATGTATTACTTTAATTAAGTAGTAAAAAAAACTTTTGGAGTAAAAAGTTATTTTTGTAGTTCTACAGAATAATTAAATTATTTTATTATAGACATAAAAACTCTAAGCTCTATTGGTAATTGCAAATGATATATGTCTCATAAACAAAGGGTCTTAATTTTGGCATTTTACTCTTTCGAGCTGGTCCTGGTTCCCTTAAGTTAATTTCTACTTAGAATTGAATTCTTTACTAACTCGTAAAGTCATTTATGTGTGTGCAGTATACCATAAAAATGTTTGAATAAACCAATTTTTAATAGTATTGTTCTTCAATTTGTAATAGTGTACTGATACGTTAGATTGGGTCGAAAGTTATTAAAAGCATGCAGATTTTTATCTGATTATATATATATATATATATATATATGTGTGTGTGTATATATACATACATTGTAAAACATGATTTTTGTAACTGCTAAATGTATACTTGTAGTACATTTTATACTTTTTTAAAAGATTTTATCCTTATATACGCGTATTTAAAACATAATGATGTGTAAAGTTCATGGTAACTCATGAAATAGGACTTAACACTAATTACAGAATGAATATTCTGCGGAAGTACTTCACTTTGAAACTATATAACGTGAGGGGGGAAATGTTTATAAGCATAACTATCACAGCTCTACATTTACACGCATATTAACTAAGAGCTGAAAATATGCTTATGAGACAAACTTCAGTGAATATACTGCAAACACGTGATTCGGAAAACTCATTTGTATCATCCAGGTTATAACTTAATTATTACTTAAATAATATCATTAAATAACTCAAAAATGAATGTGCTGGACTATATATTTTTAATTAATGAAAATAGATTCAAAATAGCATGATATAATATAGATTCTTACGACAGTGAATTTTAATTTAGAAATCCGCACTTCTGAAGGTATAATTCTTCCATATCTAATTATCGAAAGATTGTGCGCTTTGATCGATCAAAGCAAAATTGTTTACATTGAAAATAAAATATGCAGACACAATAATACCTCGATACGACGTTACCACCACTTATACGATTACGGAGTAACGCAATTTTCATACCTCGTCAATTCGACTTTTTTCATTTCTTTCTTTTTTTTAAAACCTACTATTAGCTCGCACTCTCCATATATTTATTTATTTATCTTGGTAAAATTTTTAATCGTTAATAAAATACATTTTAAAGCACTCCATTGAGCTTAAATTTTATATACATGATTATGTTGAATAAAATACAATAATTAATAAAACTATACAACTAAACTATTACAACTATAATTAATAAAAAATTAATTTTGATTAAAACTAATTATTTAGAGAATTACTAATACAGCCATGTTGGCACCATTTTTGGAGACTTGTGTCAAAACTTGAAAAGGTTTTTTCTCACGTTTGAAAGCATTTAGTTGAACAGAAATTTTATATACACGATTGTTTTGGATGACAATACGATACGTTAATGATAATTGATGAAAATGAATTACCACAAAATGTGCTGATTCTGTCTTATGTATATACATATTTATATTGATTGTAACTATTTAATAAAAAATAGCTAAAATAAAATATTTCTTTGTTGATCTACGTAAGAATTGACTTAAGTTTTTTATATTACATGTTCATATTAATAAAACTCATGCAGAGTCAGTATCAGGGCGTGAAGAAATACGATTGAAGAAGTTGTCGATTTTTCCAGGCAAATAAATTTAATAGTGGGTGATGATGACGTTCAAGAACAGCTGGATTCTTGCAATCGATGATCTCATAGCAATGCATGGGCAAGACAACGAAGATATTGAGTCTTTAGTTCTCAATCAGAGGACAGAATGACGTTTGGGAATTTGACAGAAGGACTCCGTTTCTTTGAAAAAGGATTACAAATTTTAGAAAATACAGACTCCACCGAAGAGAATATTTTTTCAACAAAACACGCAGTGAAAGAGTTATCAGTTCGCTATGAGTGGGTGAAAAAAAATTTGAGCCGGTGGACTACTTGTTTGATTTTATGAATTCTTCTACATCAGTGCTTCTCAAAGTTTCAATGTTCAATAATAATTTTCATCACGCCCCCTCCATTCAATAACGATGTTTTGACTTCAATTATTCTATACTTCGATGCTAAAATTACGATACAACTTTAACCTATTAAGTGCCATACGAGTATATAAACGTTTCAATCTGCCAAAGCGCTTATTTCCCTGGACGTATATATACGTTTTTTCGAAGTACAATCATTTATGTGCATTGGTATCCATAAAATTATTCTGGAGGATTTGGAATGTAATCAAATATGGTTGGTCAGATTCCAATTTAACCTCTGATTAGACGGCAGTCTCAGTAAATTTAACCAATGCAACAGTAATTAATTCTTTCCTTTTAAAATACCACCTTCTTTAGAACTACAGAGTGTTTTTTTAAAGGCATATAACTTTAAATTGCAATAAAACAACGATGTATTATTCGATTGACATGAATTTTTTTTATTCGAAAGATAATCTTGTGGCAATACATTTTAAATATGATTTCTGGCATATGACTGCCACGGCTGGCTCTGATGTAGTCCTATCTGGACGTCCAATTTTCGATGATTTTTCCAACATTTGTGGCCGTATATCGGCAATAACACGGCGAATGTTGTCTTCCAAATGGTCAAGCGTTTGTGGCTTATCCGCATAGACCAATGACTTTACATAGCCCCACAGAAAATAGTCTAGCGGTGTTAAATCACAAGATCTTGGAGGCCAATTCACAGGTCAAAAACGTGAAATTAGGCGTTCACCAAACGTGTCTTTCAATAAATCGATTGTGCCACGAGCTGTGTGACATGTTGCGCCGTCTTGTTGGAACCACAGCTCCTAGACATCATGATCGTTCAATTCAGGAATGAAAAAGTTAGTAATCATGGCTCTATACCAGTGCTTCTCAAACTTTCAATACTGGCGCCCCCTTTTCGATCACAATTTTTTCGCGCCCCCTTATACATTAATAATGTACTGAATGCAATAATAATGCACTTTGACGCTAAAGTTACAATAGGCGATCTTAATTATAAACCATACAATTTAGTAACATAAGTATTAAATTTTGTATACTACTTTTAAGCAAAATAAATAAATAAATAAAATAATAGGATAATTAATATGTTATTTTTCCTTTCTCTAATTTTTAAATTGAACATATTACAAAATGCGGTAGCTGCTTAGAAGACAAAAATATAGATATCTGCTAAATATAGAAAAAGAATTCAGAGGGTCAATTTCTAATAAGCATTCCTTATAAAAACTTTGCTTTCCAAGACAAGTTCATGGACGTCATTAATACTTATTAAAATTGTTCTTAATTTAGTATTAATTAATTAGTTATAAAATATTCTGTGCAGCACTGATACATTAAAAGTATACTGGCTGAAGTGCCCGCTCTTTGCACGAGTTCACACATTTATAAGAAAATAAAACATTATTGATATAATAGCTGAATTGTAAGGGAAGCAAAGCCAAGTGCTCGACAATGTTTACAAAAACGTAAAATGATTTTTTTTTTAAATCGTTGATCAAATTATAATTAGTTTTAAGCGAATTGTAATTTTAAGCCTCACAGAATTAGCATTTATAATTGATGTTAAACATACAGGAATTTTTCAAGGGGGAGTCCGGGGTCGAAAGTTCACCAATCTTGTATCAGGTTCCTTTTGATTTTGTCGATTTTCGAGAACAAAACACAGCAAAAAACTCATTCTTGAATAAATAATTTGCATTAATTAATAAAATTAATCATTAATAACAAATACTTAACTAAATTTTGCGTACTATAAACTTAGAATTATAATCAATCGGAAAAAATCAAGGGCTTTGGGGAGGGGTTCCACCCCCCTTGTGTGCGCCACTGATGTTAAATAATGATCAGTAATATAAAATATCGATGAAGAATAATTGAATTATTTTTAATATTTAAAGCGAAAAGACTTCAACATGTTTTCACCCGGGTGCAGGCGCGCACTCGATACGGTCGGGGTTATTGAGTCACCCCAATCCTTTTTTATAATTATTTTATTGTACACCAGTGTTTCTCAAAGTGTGGGGCGCGCCCCCTTGGGGGGCGCGATGACCCTGCAAGGGGGCGCGAGCGTATCGAAAATTTAAAGATTTTTTTTAAAAAAATAACCGGAAAGAGAAGTAAAACAAAATGCTTTCTTCCATAATAAAAAAAAATACACACAACAACACACTGGCATAATTTATATTTATTATCTAGCTTTTTTCCGTCATCAAATAGCTATCTTTGATCCCAAAACCAAATTAAAAAAAAAAAAACATTTTGTTTTATTTGCTGTTTTTCCTCAATGAGAGATTTTTTTATTACGTTTTAACATAAAATATTACTCGTTAAAAGAAAAAACGAAACCCAGACCCTGAGAAAAATTCTAAGAAGATAAACAATTCACCGCTGCAATTATTATTGAAATACTGTACATTAGTTGTAGAAAAAGAAAAGGAAGTCATGATTCACTTTTCAGCCAGGCTGCATAGTACGTTCAGTTCAGTTCAGGTTTTGTGGGATATGGAGCAACAAAGGCTATGATCCCCTAAAAGACAGATGTTTCTTAAAAATTAGTAGATGTCAAAATATTTCAGTTTCTGGATAAAAAAATCTGAATGTTAATTTGACCTTCAATCTTATGGTATGGTTATTATCAATATTAGTTCCCTCCCATCTTTCATGTGTTTGCTTTTCGCTTAAGGAAATTGTAAATAATTGAGTTTTGCGATATTTGGAAAAGAATTGATTGGTTTAACATTTCTGTAGGATAATTGAAAAGTGTCTGATTTGCGTCCTTTATTATGGTCTTGTACTTTTGAATCATTTTAGTTCAGTTTTATTGATTTTTCTCAAATCATCAAAGAATTGAATAGTCCTTGAAAGAAGGTAAGTATACTTTCTATAAATTAAAATATTCACTAAAATTCCGATTTGTATCGTGTACAGTAAAATAATTCTAAACAAATGATTAGGGTGACTGAGTCCCCCGCACTACCATTAATGTTAGTATCGAGTACGCGCCTGCTCCCGGGTTAAACTTTTTGAAGTCTTCTCGCTTTAAATGTTAAAAATTAACTCAATTATTCTTCATCGGAATTTTATATTCTTTTTCATAATTTAACATTAATTCTAAATGCTAATTGTGTGAGGTTTAAAATTACAGTTCTTTAAACAGTTATTTACAATTATAGCATTTATCTATAAAAAAATCATTTTACATTTTTGTATACAATGTCGTGCACACAGTTTTACTCTCCTTACAGTTCAGCTATTATATCAAGAATAATGTTTTATTTTTTAAAAAAATGAACTCGTGCGAAGAGTCGGTGTTTCAGCCAGTATACGTTTGATGTATCAGTACTGAAGAAGGTATTTTATAAATAATTTCTTATTACTGAATTTGGCCGCGGTAGCCGAGTGGTATAGGTATCGGATCGTGGCTTGCCTTGTCACGAGTTCGAGCCCAGTACCACTAAAGACCCACCGTGTAGGACAGCGTTGCACGTTAAATCTGTCGAGAGCTGAAACGTCCTCCCGTTGGTGTGGTGTGGTAGTTAGGAGAGGGGGGTGCCAGCTCAGGTGTCATCCACGTCACTTGACCATGGTTCAAAATTACGTGGTCCGTCGTCAAAAGCCCTCGTGCAGCTGAACAGTGCGACGTTAATATTCAATCAATCAATCTTATTACTAAATTAAGAACAAGTTTAATAATTATTAGGGACTTTCACGGGCTTTTCTTGTAGAGGAAAGTTTTTCAAAGGAAGGTTTTAATATCAGAAATTGACACTTAAAGAGTTATTTTTCTATATTTAGCTGAGATCTATATTTTGTCTTCAAGGCATCCACTGCAGAAAATCCGGTTTGCAAAAGGTAGGATGTTGAAAATGGTAATAGTATACGAAGTGTTTTTGTTTTCAGTACATATAATTCCTCATCCACCTCTACCCCAAATTCAAAGAGCGATTTATTACAAAATTGCCTTTTAATTTTTCACTGCATGTGAAATCTATGAAGATTTCTTCTTCGGAAGTTGAGAGCCCTTCTGGAGTATCTTGAAATAGATACCTAATCCACTCGTAACTTGCTACCAAGCTGTCCTCATCCAGAAAATACTTTTTAAAATTCTTTGCCAACATAGCTAAATGATTTTACATGTTTTAAAAACAACTTTCACATGTTGTTCTACAGATTTGTAAGTTTTAACACATATCGAGCTGGGGCTTTTTTTCCATCATTTACTTCAGTAGTGGTAAATCCAAAATTTAAGTATTTTTGAGAAGATCGCCTTGATTTAATTTTCGGAACCATGCTCGTTCGTCTGTGTACTTGTTGATTCTTTATTATGGTCGAATGTTTGCTTACGACTTAAAAAAATGTATGTATGATATTGTTTTAATTTACTGCCGTAAATACTTAATTACCGTGAATTACAATTAACGTGGAAATTAAAAAAATGTATATTCAAGCTAGATTCGGTAGCTATAGGAGTATCGAGTCGACCAAAACTGACTGAATTGTACGAGGAAAAGCATTTTTACATGTTTTGCGCAGACGTCCGATAGGTTGCCCAGACTCACGCAAACGTACTCTATAATGCCAGATGTGATGGATATGATAGAGAGCGACATTGACTAGACTATTTTTCTAATGACATTTGTGCTTTGAGAAATGAATGCTGAAGGAAATAAATCTTTAATTAAATACATCATTTTGCGATTTGTTCCAATTTAAAAATTAGAGAAAGAAAAATAACATAATTCTCTAAGTAATATATATATTTTAAGTAATTTTCTTAAAAATATATATATATATATATTACTTAAAATAAACACAAAATTTAATATACTTATCGTATTAATTTGTACGGTTTATAATTAAGATCGTATTGTAACTTTAGCGTCTCTCTCTCAAAGTGCATTTTTATTGCACTAAATACATTATTGTTGTACAGGGGGCGAGACAAAAATTATGATTGAAAATTGGGTCGCCAGTATTGAAAGTGTGAGAAACACTGCTTTTAATGTATGAGTGGCGCACAGAGTATTTTAGGACTAATTAATTAATACTAAATTAAGAACAAGTTTAATAATTATTAGCTACTTCCATGGGCTTGTCTTACAGAGCAAAGTTTTTGAAAGGAGTTTTAAGATAAGAAATTGAGCCTCTGAGTTCATTTTCTATATTTAGATGATATCTTTATTTTGTCTTCTAGGCAACCACCGCATTTTGTAATATGTTCCAATTTAAAAATAAGAGAAAGGAAAAATAACTTAGTAATTATACTATTACTTAACTTTTTGCTTAAAAGTAACATATACAAAATTTAATACTTATGTCATGAATTTGTACGGTTTGGAATAAATATTGTTGCTTTATCGTAAAAGTGCATTATTATTGCATTCAGTAAATTATTATGTATAAGGGGGGCGCGATAAAAATTGTGATTGAAAAGGGGTCGCCAGTATTGAAAGTTTGAGAAGCACTGTTGTACACGATACAAATCATGATTCAAGTGAATAATTTAACTAAGAGAAAGATAACTTAATTACTTTCAAGAACTTTTTCAATTTTTCTTTGGTAATAAATAAACAGTTTTGCCAGAATTAACGATTTCGTAATCTGTGTGTCCCGCGCGAACACTTCCGAGTAAAAAGTATATTCATTATGATGATATGTATGTTACTGCTAAAAAATTGTGTGAAACGTTTTTCGTTATGCTTTATACATTGAGAATATTTATAAAAATATGTCTTGGCCAAGTAATCCTTCATGTGCTTGTGTGTGTGCTCTCCGTGGTTTTCCAAATATCATAAAACTCTTTTGCATGAAAAAAAGCGCAACAGAGAACACATAAGAGAGGGGTCATAACTAACTGTACCAATAACTTAGAAGGTCAAAGAGATTACAGCTATAATGTGCAGTATTTCAAAAATAATGACAGTGATGAATTTTTTATGTTCCTAAAGTTTTTCGATTCTGGGTCCGGGATCTGTTTTTTCTCTGAAAGAGTAGTATGTTAGGTTAAAAAAAAGCGTAATAAAAAAATCTCTCATCACGGGATGACAGCAAATCAAATAAAAGATTTTTTTTATTTGGTTATAGGATTAAAGATAGCTAATTAGGTATTAAAAAGTTTTTTTTTTTTGATGGCTTAATATCGCCTATAAATTATATCAGAGTAAAAGTGCATTTTTTATTATGTCTGAAAGTATTTTGTTTTAATTCTTTCCAGTAAAAACTAATTAGTTTTTAAATCTTTTATTTTCTATATGCTCGCGCCCTCCTCGTAAAGGTCATCGCGCCCCCGGGGCGCGCCCCACAGTTTGAGAAGCACTGCTCTATACCGATCACCATTCACTGTAACGTTGTGGCCTTCATCGTTTTTGAAGAAGTCCGGACCAATGATTCCACCAGTCCATAAAGCGCACCAAACAGTCAGTTTTTTGTGGATGTAACGGTGTTTCGACATACACTTGTGGATTAGTTTCACTCCAAATGCGGCAGTTTTGTTTGTTGACTTAGCCATTCAACCAGAAGTGCGCTTCATCGCTAAACAAAATTCGCTTACGAAAATCGGGAACAATGGCAATCTCGTTTTGCGCCAATTCGACGAATCTACGCCTTGCTTGTTGATCGTTTTGATGAATTGTCAAACCAAACTGAGAATAAATCACTTGAAAGCTGTTAATTCGGTCGCCATCTTGGAAAGTAATGCGAACTTAAACTTCTATACCTGGAAAAAAAACACTCTTTATAAAAAAAAAAATCCTTTTTATCAGCTATTAGATCTACAGACTTAAAATTTAACAAGGGTATTTTTTTCTTTCTTTTTTTTTCTTCAGCTGAGATATGCGAAAAGCTTTTTTTTTGTTTAATTTGCAAGTCACTTAAAATTAACTCATTAAAAACTTCTTTATCCTTCAATTTGTGTTGTTTAATTTGAAGAACGGGTATACCAGCTAGTATATATATATATATATATATATATATATATATATATATATATATATATATATATATATATATATATATATATGATATGTTTTTGAGCCAGAATCAGACTTAGTCTTAAAAAGATCTTTCTTTGATGAAATATATACAAGTTCTGACACTGACAGGAGTGAGAAAAAACACGAGACCGTGAAAACTAAGTGTTTTTGCACTTAACACACCGATGAGGTACATATCGCGGATTTTATGACTGTACTTGAAAGTTAATGCTGACATATAGGTCTATTATATATAACGATCTAGAATTAGACATGTTTATTGGTTGGGTCATAAGTTCGGAAGAAATAAATGGGTGATTAATTTTATATTTGAAGATGAAATGAAAAAGATGAGTGTTAAATAGGGAATTTAATTTTTAATCTAATTTAACTACCCTTACCTTACACACACGCACACTCACACACACACACACATATATATATATATATATATATATATATTTTTAGAAAGTCAGGTTTAAAAAAATTAGCTTCAAAATTAAGTAAGTAATAAAAGAAAACAGAGTGAAGTCTTTACAATCGCGGAGGAATTTGTAAGTAAAAAAGCATATTTGAAGGAGAAGCGAGCATTAACGATGGAGAAAGCATACTCGAAACGGCTTAGCTGGTGATTCCTCACCGAAGTGTTGTTTATTTTTCTACTCGGTTGCTCGGCAAAGGGACGCCATATTGGATTTTATGTGATCGAAACAAAATAAAGAAGTATTTTATAGATGATGCTCTGCTCATTTTACCAGCAGGCCTGGGGCCTGACATATACATATCTTGTTGAAATTTCCCATTTTTAATAAAAAAAATTATTTATCCATTCAAGTTCATTCGATGTTAACACAGTTTTTTTTTCAAATATTAATTCATTAGTAAATTTTAATTTTTGAATAAATAGTAACAAAGCAATAGTCCAACACTTTATATAAAACGGAAAATTGCTATTTGTGTCCCTGTCCTGGCTCGGATGTAGTCCAATCTGGACGTCCAATTTTCGATGACGTTTTCCAACATTTGTGGCCGTATATCGGCAATAACACGGCGAATGTTGTCTTCCAAATGGTCACGCGTTTGTGGCTTATCCGCATAGACCAATGACTTTCTATAGCCTTACAGAAAATAGTCTAGCGGTTTTAAATCACAAGATCTTGGAGGCCAATTCACAGGTGCAAAACGTGAAATTAGGTGGTCACCAAACGTGTCTTTCTATTAATCGATTGTGGCACGAGCTGTGTGACATGTTGCGCCGTCTTGTTGGAACCACAGCTCCTGGACATCATGATTGTTCAATTCAGGAATGAAAAAGTTAGTAACCATGGCTCTATACCGATCACCATTGACTGTAATGTTGTGGACTTCATCGTTTTAGAAGAAGCACGGACCAATGATTCCACCAGCCCATAATGCACACCAAACAGTTAGTTTTTCTGGATGTAACGGTGTTTCGACATACACTTGTGGATTAGCTTCACTCCAAATGCGGCATTTTTGTTTGTTGACGTAGCCATTCAACCAGAAGTGCGCTTCATCGCTAAACAAAATTCGCTTATGAAAATCGGGAACAACGGCAATCTCTTTTTGCGCCAATTCGACGAATTTACGCCTTGCTTGATGATCGTTTTGATGAATTTGTGACAAATCTATACGGAACTTTATCACTAACCTTCTGAGACGTCTTTTTTGGGGAAATTTAATTCCCCTACCTATTTCCAATCAGCTCCAAAAAGAGGACAGGGATTTCGTATTATATGCAGATTAGATAAAGTATTTAAGTCAAACGAATAGTAAAGTGAAAAGCGGTAGGAGAGAGAGATTGAAGCAGGAAGGTATAAAAGTGAAGTTAGAGATTTATTATTGAAGATTTCTAGGTGGATAATTTAATCTCAGGAAAAGCTGAGCTGCAGTGTGGTAAATATTGATTTATAATTAAAGTCTCATTAAAGCTTTATATTAAGAGTGAGATTAAAGTTAAATGTTAAATAGGAATATTATTGAATATAATTTTGGGATCTCTTATCGCTGTAATCTCTGCGTGATCGATAATCTAATTGTTAGTTAATTGAATCATTAAATATTTAAGTTAATATAAAGGAAAGTTCCTTTTAAACCTCATATATCTAATTTAAATTTTTTGTTATTAAAAGTCTTTGATTCTATTTGGGAAAGATAACAAAATAAACAAAGTTATTCATTAAAATGGCTACTGGTTCTTCTTTGACTCAAAATCATTTTCGTTCTCAAAGTGAGATCGAAGGGGATCTTCACAAATTGCCAAACCAAACGGAGAATAAATCACTTGACAGCTGTTAAATCGGTCGCCATCTTGGAAAGTAATGCCAACTTAAACTTCTATACCTGAAAAAAAAACACTTTTTATAATCAAATTTTGTTGGTCAGATTTAAATTTAACCTCTGATTGGATGAAAGTCTCAGTAAATTTAACCCATGTAACAATAGTTAATCTTTTCTTTTTAAAATACCACCTTTCTTTCAAAAGTTTACCTATTTTTTTGCTGCAATTACTCAACAAATCTTTGATGGGGACAGGTCGCAATTATTTTATTCAATATCATGAATTGTGTTGGGGTGACGCGAGTGAACAATTTTTTCTGGCGGAGGGTAACTGTGACCCGCACACGCGTTTTTTTCGCTTCACTCCCACGCATTCCTTCTACGGGGGTGACTAGCTGACCGGTCAGAATTGCTGTGTGCCGTATTCGCGATCGCTGTCCCAAGATACCCGAGTTGAAGTAATTTCACAAAAAGAACAAGTGGTAGCAGAGCGTGTTTAATCTGTGTGATGTGTTAGTTGACTTTGTGAACGTTTAAACATTTTTACCTACAATGGATAAAATAACTGATCCCGATCTAAACGAAACGAAATTTTTTTATTTGGGAGCTTAAGATAAAAGCTGCCCTTAGCTTAAAAAGAATAGAATTTCTAATCTTAAACGAAAAACCTGAAGACCTTACCCGCAAGGATGAAATTGAATAGCTTTCAAAAAACTCAGATGCAATAGCATACATTAAGTTATCGCTCGCAGATGAACAAGCGTTACAGTTCGATGCGTAAGACAATGCTAAAGTGATGTGGAATAAAATTAGAGCGACTTTTATCGGGCAAGGCGAAGACCGAAAAATTGACGAGGGCGATGAACTCAAGAACATCCAAATGAAAAATGGCGAAACTGTAGGAGATTATATTGCAAGAGCGCGGGGGCTTTCGACTAAGTGTCACTCCCTTGGATCGGACGTGTCACCGAGGGAATTGGTCTATCATACCGTTAGAGCAGCGTTTGTCAAACTGTGGGGCACCCCCTTGGGGTGCGTGATAACTTTACGAGGGGGACGCGAGCATATCGAAAAGTTGAAAACAAAGGGTTATTTAAAAAAATTATTAGTTTACTGAAAAGTGAATAAACAAAATACTAATTAAAAAAATATATAAAATACACTTATATAATAAATACACTTATAAATGTATTAGTACTGTGCAATGCATATATTTTATTATTTATTTAACAATACTAAGTTAAGAACAAGTTTGATAATTATCAGTGACCCCATGGGCTTGTATTAAAACCTATCTTGATAATTTGTACGGTTTATAATTAATTCCTTAACTGTCGATTAAATGTTACTTGATTCACTCCTCAATGCCACCATTTTCCACGTAAAATTTTGTGAATTTTTTGTGAAACACATTTGAAGTTTTTTAGGGGGAAGAGGACACACTATCAAGGTCCTTTTATTGCATTCCAAAGCCTTCGGAGTAATTTTGTGGATAGCAATGCACTTACTTACTTTTCGGAAAGACGTATATATACGTCCAGAAAATTAATGCTTTGGCTGAGCGAGACGCTTTTATACGTCGGTGGCACATAAGAGGTTAAAGTCGCATTGTAGCTTTAGTGTCAAAGTAGAGTATTATTGAATTCAATACATTGTTATTGTATGGAGGGGGGCCGATGAAAATGATGATTGAATAGTGGGTCGCGTATATTGAAAGTTTGAGAAGCACTGCGTTGGAGGATTAAATGGAAAATTCTCCGAAGTGCGCGATATTCTAAAAATTGAAAGATGAAAAGTATGGACGAAGTGCTCCAAATTTTAAGGAAAGAAGAAACAACTTTTAACCTGTCAATTAAAACTCGCATGGATGGGATTAATGCTGAAGCACTTTATTCTAGGAGAAAAAAAGGAAAAGAAAACGAGACTTTGTTATATTTGCAGAAAACCAAAACACCAGGCAAAGGATTGTTATTATAGAAACAAGAACTCAAACAGTACAAGCCAAAGGAATATAACACAAAGAAACAATTCGTCTTTGACACGTATTTACAGCTTCTCATCGAGAGGAAAATCTTTGTGACAATACCTGGATCCTGGATAGTGGTGCATCCTGTCATACGGCTAAATAATCTGTGTGGTTCAAGAATATTAGTCCAGAAGTGATGGACATTTATTTAGCCGATAAAAACTCAAACATGATGAGCCAAGGAACTGGAAACGTTTCAGCGAAAACTGTGAATACAAAACATTGTAATTCTATTAATCTAACAATTACTGATGTCAGTTATGTTCCTCAATTAAGATGTAATTTACTGTCTGTAACATGTTTAATGAATAAAGGTTGTAAGATAAAATCAGAAAATAATTGTGTATTGATATATGATAAAAATGATAAGTTAATAACTAAAACAATTAAAAAAATGGTAGATTAGAAATTAAATTAGAATCTATGTATAATTCTGAGTGTTATATTTCTGACCAATCTACTAATAATTATGAAATTTGGCATAGTAGGTTATGTCATTTAATTTGTAAATATATGCTTAAAATGAAAGATTATATTGATATTGATAATGTAAATAATTCCACATGTGAAACTTGTGATATAAGTAAAGTAACCAGAAAAACTCATCATAGTATTGATATAAATCAAAGCTCACAAATTCTTGAGTTGCTCCATGCCGACCTGTGTGGTCCAATTAATATCGAATCGTATGGTGGTGCAAAATATTTTATGGTAATTGTAGATGATTTTTCTGGCATATACTTTACTTATTTCTTAAAAAAATAAATATGAAGTGTTTGATATATTTTCTCAATTTAAAGCCAAATATGAATATTTAACTGATAAAATGATTAAAAAGATAAGAACTGATAATGGGTTAGAATTTTTAAATGAACAACACTAGATACTTACCTGGCTAATTCAGGAATATTTCATGAAAAAAACTATTCCATACAATAGTGAATCAAATGGCAGGACAGAAAGAGCCAACCGTGTTCTTCTAGAAAGAGCTAGATCTTTATTATATGAAAGTAAACTTCCCTTAAAATTTTGGGCTGAAGCTATTAATTGTAGTACTCAAGTATCCAATGTTACACCAGGAAAAGTGAAAGAAAAAAAATCCCATTAGATTAGAAATTTAAACAGTTAATAAACCAAAATTAAATTATCTCAAAAAATTTGGCTGTGTGTCATATTTTCACGTTCCGAAAGTGTTGAGAAATAAATTTGAAATTCCAGGAAGACGTGGAATTATGCTAGGATATGCTAGAGAAAGGAAGGGATATCGAATTTATGATATTAAAAATCAGAAAGTAGTTGATGAGAGATCAGTTAAATTCAATGAATCTTTAAAAGGTAGTAATTATTTAGGTGAGATTGAAAATGAAACATGGGATATTGACTTGTTTTTCGAAGTCTTTCCCGAAAGAAACGAAATTAATCAAAATACAGAGAATAGTGTATTGCCTAATTTTGATAGTAATAATGCTTCTGTAGAAATTGAGAATGATAACTCAATTCCCCTTCAGACCATGTCATCACCTCAGACTGGCAGAATCCAACTCCCGATACTTGAATTGAATGATGTACAAAATCAAATCCCTGTTAGAAGAGATCGGAAAGATTAAAATCTAAGCAGATGTCAGTTCATTTAACGAATAATGTACCAACTCTTATTTTGAGGTAAAAAATAGTGCTAATTGGCAAAATTTGAAAATAACAATGGATAATGTATTAGATTCGTTAGATAAAGATAAAGTTTGAGAAATCGTACAGAAACCTGAGAAATCAAAATTAATAAAAACTCTAAATGGGTACATAGTTTAAAACAAGATTATGCTGGGAAAAATATTAAATACAAAGCAAGACATGTAGCAGCTGGTTTTAATCAAAATAAACACATAGATTATTCAGAGTCATATTCACCAGTTGTAAATATTGAATCTTTTCGATTGTTAATTCCACTGGCAGCTAAATTAAAGTTAAATATTAATTTCTTTGATGTAAAAACTGCATACTTATATGGAGACTTAGAGGAGACGGTGTATGTGTTACTCCCTCCTGGTTATGAAAAATTAATTGGAGATGACAAAGTTTGTAAATTGGAAAAGAGTATTTATGGTTTGCCACAGTCTGGTAGAAACTGGTATATGAAAATAAAGGGTGTGAATTAGAAAATTTTGGTTTAAAACAATTGACTTCTGATAATTGTGTTTTTATTAAATCTGATAATCAAAATGTTCTTATATTATGTATGGATGTAGATGATTTAGCTATTTTTTGTAACAATGACAAAATGTATGAATATATTTGTGATGATCTCCTTGGACCTCACTTTGAGAACGAGAATAAATAGGAGTCATATAAGAACCAGTAGCCATTTTTATAAACAACTTTCTTTATTTGGTTATCTTATCCAAATAGAATCAAAGACTTATTAACAAATATATCTAACTAGTATTATGAGGTTTTAAAGGTAATATCCTTTAAATTAACTTAATTAATTAATGATCCAATTAATTAACAATTAAATAACGATCACGCAGAGATTACCACGATAAGAGATCCCAGAATTATATTCTATGTTCTTATTGAACATTTAATTTTAATTTCATTCGCAATAATAAGACTAATATATTTACCACACTGAAATTCAGCTCAACTCAGCTTTTATCTGAGATTAAATCATCCAACAAGAAATCTTCAATTTAACTTCACTATAACTTTCTGCTTCAATCTCTATCTCCTACTGCTCTAACTTTACTATTCCGTTTGACTTAAATACTTTATCTAATCTGCATAACAAGGAATCCTGTCCTCTTTTTAGAGTTGATTGGAAATAGGTAGGGAATTAAATTTCCCTAAAAAGGACGACTCAGAAGGTTAGTGATAAAGTTCCGTATAGATTTGTCACATATTGTTTGGAAGATTAAAAATGTATTTGAAGTGGTTGAAAACAAAACTAATAAGTTTTCAGGCATAGAAATTGAAAAATATGAAAATGGTATTTATTTATCCCAGTGTGACTACATTAATTCATTATTAGTCAAACATAAATTAGAAGATTATAAAAGCGTCAAAATTCCAATTGTGAAGGGGGAAGACAAAAATTTTCCCTCTACAAATGCATTTATTGATATTACTATGTATCAGGAATTAATTGGCGAACTTTTATAATTAGCTAATAGAACTCGCCTGATATTTCTTTTATAACGTCTTATTTATCCCAATTTAATCATAATCCAGAGAAGAGACATTACAATTTGGCTAAACGTGTGTTAAGATATTTGATGGGCTAAAAATAAGAAATTGTTTTATGAAAAAGAATTAGGTATTTTAAATGCTAGTTAAGATGCTAGTTGGGGTAATGCAGGAAATGGAAAATCATTTTCTGGAGGTGTAGTTTTACTAGGTAATTCATTAATTTTATGGTAATGTCGTAAAGAAAAAGAGTGTTAGTTTATCAACATGTGAAGCAGAGTTGTTTTCCATTTCTGAAATTTCGAAATATATAATTTGGATTTTAAATTTGTTAACTGAATGAAAATGTGAACAATTTATAAATAGTGCTATAAATTTAATTTCAGATAGTCAAGTGGCAATTCAGTGGATTAAAGGTACCCGTTCTTTAAATAAATCAAGGCAAATGAACTTACGTTTTCATTTTATAAAGGATTTAATTGAAGATACTGTAATTAAATTGGAATGTATTCAAACAGAATTTTTAATTGCAGATTTACTTACGAAAGCCATGGATATAGAAAAGTTGAAATATTCAATGCAAAAAATTTCATTACTCTCTTGATTTCATGTCACTGTATTTATTGTTATAGTATGTGTGTATTGTGTATGTGTCTATAATATTTGTATTGTTTGAAAAAAAAAATGTATCACTCGCAGGAAGGGTATGTTGAAGTGAAGCGAGTGAACTTTTTTTTCTGGCGGAAGGATAACTGTGTGACCCGACCATGCGCTTTTTCCGCTTTACTCCCACGCATTCCTTCTACGGGGTTGACTAGCTGACCGGTCGCTGTGTGCTTTTGGGTCAGACTTGCGGTGTGCCGTACTCGTGATCGTTTTTCTTTTTTATGTATCAATAAATGTGCTGTCCCAAGATACCTGTGAGTGGAAGTAATTTCACAAAAAGAACAACAAATTGAATATTATTTTTGAAGAACCGTCTTCTTTTCTTAATTCGATTTTATTGCTCTCATTCTGATGACAAAACTGATTGGATGCAAGCCATAACTAATTTAGCTAATGTAGTCCTAGTCAGAACTTAAGGTTAAATGTCCGCCCTCTTTAAGGGATTTAATGATCTTATTGCTGAAATTGTGCAACAAAGCATTGATTGGATGTAAAAATCACATTATTTTATTCAATATCATCGTATATTGGCTTTATTTCCCAAGCCCCGCTCTTTTTACTAAGTTAAATTTAATTGCTTTGATTCTATAGAAAGCGTTGATTGCACGCAAGTCTCGATAAATGTAACCAATGTAAACCTTTATTTTTAAAATACTGCCTTCTCTTAGGAGATCTTGAAATTTTTTTTATCAGATTCAAATCAAATTCTCATTGCATGTAAGCCACAACCGTTTTCAACCAATACTGTTATAGACTGACTTTTATTTTTTTAATACACCACCTTCTTACAGCATTAATAAAATTGTATTGGTCTGTTCTGTTGAAAACGATGATTGGAGACCCGTGACTCAATTAACTTAACCAATATAAACGTACATTTAAAGTCTATAAACATATAATTACTTATTATTTTTCTCCCTTTTGTTCTGACGAAACCAACAAAAAATGCGCATCTGGATAAATATGTAGCAGAATATTTCATCTTGTGAAAATTATCTTTTTTTTGAGATAAATAAAACAATTTTCAGATAGTATGTGATTACGAATATCTTTAACAGCTCTAAAACTTAAGAAACCGCGTATGTAATGCTTTGCAATGCTTTAAAATCAGGTGGCTCAAAACCACATCACTCGTAGCAGAAATGGAGGCAAAAAAGTCTTATATTGCTTTCGGTAAATTAGAACAGAAGCTTCAAAATTCTAAAAATAGCATGTTAATAAAGCGATGACTAAAATGTAATTCGAATTCAGATGACCATTTACACGTTTTAATTACAAGTTATTACAGAAGCATAATGGCTGATCAGCTAGCTTCGAAGCTTCAAACAATATCTTCGCGTAATGTTTCCCCAAAACGGCAGTTGAGAGTCTTCGTAAATGTAGCCATTAAGTTAGATTAACTGTTACACGTAGAACATTTATTTATTTCTACTAGAGGAAGCGTTAGATTGCAACTATAGAAAATCAGCTTTGAATTCCATGTAACGGAGTTTCTCTTTGCTGATAAATCTCGTTTCAATTTGGAATAAAATTTTGGGCGTGTATCCATCAATATCATGATTCTCAAATTCAAACACCCAAGATGGTTGATCAAGAGAAGCGTTTTAAAAACGTGTACAGTAAATAAGCATGTATGATTGTATTTTTGTTTCAATTATACATTTGTAAGAATTTTTATAGCTTAGAATAAAAATTAGAATATACAAACCTTCAATGCTAAGTTGGAATAGAACTATATGTACTACTTATGAAAATCATTAACTTGCTAAAAATTCACTAAAAAATATAGAGTGTACAAAAATTATGGCTATACTTTATAAAATGAGTTAAAAAGAAACAAGACAAAAATTTTTGCTTACGAATTTTCAAGTTTGGTAATATATATAGATTAAAGTACTTAAAAATCTTTACATTAAATATTCATTAAATAAATTGATAAATTATGATAAATTTATATAATACTATATACAATTTGATTTGAAAGAAAATTACATATATTTCATAATAACTATTATTATCAACACATTGATGGTCTGTCACAAGGTGGCCGAGCGAGTAATAGTCTGGCTAATATTTATTTATATTATTATGAGAATGAAAAACCTGATACAGACTCATATTACTTTTTTAGATACATCGATGATTTAATTATTTTCAGTAATAAAATTGACATTACTCCTATCTTAAAGTATTATCCACACTACTTGAAATTATTAAAAACCAAACGCAATATAGAGTCAGCAAACTTCCAAGATCTCCAATTTTGAAAATAATATGCTAATAAATAATATTTTTTAATGAAAGATACTCTTTTGATTTTAATGTTATAAAAATGCCATGTTGGAATAGTTCCCTTAACATTTCAATATTTTTAGAAATATTATTCTAAATTATATAAAAAGAAATAATGATTTAATATCTGAAGAAGTTTTAAGAATTAATAATTATAAACATTTTTTTCAAAGTTGCCTAGACTATAACTATAAAGCTAATTTTATATATAAATATATGTCTTCCAAATTATAGCTATTTCTATTTAGTTTATAGTATATTTTATTCTTAATTTTCGTATAATATATTTAGTTACTAAAAATATATATAGATGGCGCCATTATTCTTAGTCAGTACACGAATTGAATCTTTATACATCGGGTAAGATTTTAGTTTATTCGTACATTTTCATTATTATTACTTATGGTCATATTCATAGTTAACCTCTTTTGCAAATATTTTTGTTTATACATATTTATATTTATCTATTTCACCCGGATTCCAATAGTAAATTAATAGTCCAATTCTATTATATTGATGTTATACTCATCCACGTGGGATTTTGAGCCTTTGCCTTGATTTATCTCCTATTCTATTATGTCGAACATTTCCGCTGTAGGGGAAGGTTGAGATCTCATAAAACACTATTTAATCTAGTTTCACTATCCTAAGCCAGTGACAGCTCGGGAAATCATAACAGTTATTCCCACTCTAGCTAAATTTCTCTTTTTTGGTTTGTAATGGTTCCATGTTCTTGGTTCTTTCGGTTTGTTCTTAAGATCTTAGGATTTATTAGTCTTTTAAATTTATTTACTGCTATATATATATATATATATATATATATATATGTATGTATATTATATATATATATGTATATATATATCTATATATATATAAATGAATGTTTGTATGTATGTCATCGATGAACTCAAAAACTACTGTACCGATTCTTATGAAAATTGGTATATATATGAATTTTTCCACGGAGAAGGTTTGTATAATATGCTCATTGATGCCACTCGCCACCAGGTGGCGCTGCAGAGTTGCAACTTCTGCCCCGTTCAACTGATTGTCATGAAAATCATTATGGCCATATATTTTTACACAGAGGAAACGAATATGATATTCCTATTAATGGAAGTTACCACCAGATGGCGCTTCCATGTATCAATTTCAATACTGATTTTAATAGATATCTATACGAATTCGTATAAATAAAAGTTCTCAAAATATACTTTTCGTGCGATAAGTAAAATAAAACTATAAACTTTCTTTTTCTTCTCTATCTCTTCTTCTCTTCTCTTTTTTTCTCTTTCTCTTCTCTTTATCTTCTTCTGTTTCTCTCTCTCTCTCTCTTTCTGTATTCTCTTTTTCTTCTTCTCCTCTATCTCTTATTCCCCTTCTCTTCTCTTCTCTATCTATAAAAATGATTGTTTACCTGTATGTCTTTTCTAGAATCGTAAACTATGCATTTGATTAAGTGAAGATCATTCTAATGAATTTCATATATTGTCGTTACAGTTCATGCTGATATGAATTGAAACAAATGAAGCGAACGATAGATGAAATTTCGAGTCGAGAGTGACATAAGAATTTGTGTAGGTTGTGAAATTCATATCTAGCTTACATTAAACAGACAATATTGTTCGTATTTTTATATTTGGGAGAGTTTTTCGAATAATTTTGTGCATTTCATCGTAAGCTGAATTAATTTAGATAAATACTTCAATGGGATTGAATATTTGTAGTTTCCGTGAGCTGATTATATTCATTTTCTACAGTAATTTACGAAGATCATCGAATGTGTATGTGAAGGGTTTGACTGCTGATTGACATTCCGAACGCATTTGCTGTGCGGTTTTTTTTTCTTATTAGCATCTTATACCATCTGCGATTTTTCGTCGTTTTATAAATTCAAAAGCATCACGTCGTTCCTGTATAATTATGCCTCCAAAGCGACGAGCAATTGGCCGATCTACACCTCAAGCACGAAAGAGAAGAGCATTACGAGCCTCAGAATCAGACGAGCAACGAGCATTAAGGCTGGAAAATCTTCGAGTACACGCCACTGAGACCCGTTCGTCTGAATCGTCTGACCAACGAGAAGTAAGATTAGAAACTGATCGAATACGTTTTAATCAGATCCGTTCTTCTGAGAGAACTGAATTACGGGAAAGAAGGCTGCAAAATGTTCGAATAAGCACTGCTCGATCAAGACGAACACTGCACGCTGATTTGAATCTTAGTGCATTCCATTATGACAGTAATAATGATTACAGTCTTCATCAAAATGTCGTCTTTGGAAAAATGGATACAATTTGCATGTATTGTAGTGCACTCAAATTTAAAAATGAAACGCGTGGAATGTGCTGCGCCAGTGGAAAAGTTAAGCTACCAGAATTACATTCACCACCCGAACCACTGTCAACGTTTCTATCTGTTGTTACACGTGTGTCGAAGCATTTCTTGGAAAACATCCGCAAGTACAATTCATGCTTTCAAATGACATTGTTCGGTGCAACGAACATAGTGCACGAAAATTACATGCCGACATTCAGAGTCCAAGGGCAAATTTATCATCATGCCGGGTCGCTTCTACCATTGCCGGACGCAGATCACAAGTTCCTTCAAATTTATTTTATGGCAAACAGTGATGAACAAATTGAACAACGATGTCATTATAATGCGGGCACTAGACGATAAATTGTGGGTGCATTACAAGGCCTTTTCGATCAACACAATGAATTAGTTCGGTTGTTTAAAACCCCCATTCAACGAATGCCAGCCGATGTTTCAACGTCGCAAACAAGGTAAAGCAGTTGAAGGACATATTCCAGTGATGCATTGGGTCGTCTGTACACTGTTCATCCAAACAATACAAAATGCTTCTATCTAAGATTGCTGTTGATCAATATACGTTGACCAATATCCTTCCAAGATTTAAGAACAGTCAACGGTCAGCTGTGCGCTACTTATCGCCAAGCTTGCCAAGAACTAAATCTTCTTGAGAATGATGCACATTGGGACACTGCACTAGCTGATGCATTGAATACTGCTCGACCACAGCAAATACGCACGCTATTTGCCATAATATTAACAACCTGCTTCCCATCTAATCCAAAAGATTTTTGGGAAAAATACAAGGATTACATGAGTGAAGATATTCTATATCTTTTGCGCGCTGCAAATCAAAATCCGGACATTCAATTCACACCAAACGTGTACAATGAAGCATTGATTTTGATTGAAGACATATGTTTGACAATCGCTAACAAGGCACTGGTGCAACTGGGAATGCCTGCTTCAAACCGACCTGCAAACAACCTTTTTGATCGTGATTTGCAACGAGAAACACACTATGATTCTGATGAACTGGGGACATTCGTTAGGACAAATCTTCCGCAGTTGATTCTAGAACAACGCATTGCGTATGACAGAATTATGCGTGCAATCACAGAACAAAGCGGTGGACAGTTTTTCATAGATGCGCCCGGTGGTACAGGCAAGACTTTTTTCTTCTTTCACTAGTTTTGGCAACCATACGATCACAAAATAATATTGCACTGGCTATTGCATCACCTGGAATGCGGCAACTCTTTTGGATGGTGGCCGAACAACGCATTCAGCATTGAAACTGCCGTTGAATTTTCAAAACACTGAGGCACCAACATGCAACATCAGCAAAAACTCTGGAATGGGAAAAGTACTCCAAACGTGTCAAATTATCACATGGGACGAATGTACAATGTCTCACAAGAAAGCATTGGAAGCGCTTGATCGTACACTGCGAGATTTCAGAGGAAACAGACGGATAGTCGGTGGCGCACTCATTTTATTGTCTGGTGATTTTCAACAAACACTGCCCATTATACCACAATCAACACCCGCTGATGAACTTTATGCATGTCTTAAATCATCAGTTCTATGGCAACATTTACAGAAATTGACTTTGAAAACTAACATGCGTGTAAAACTACAACGGGATGCATCGGCTGGAAATTTTGCAAAACAATTAATGGATATTGGAAATGGGCAAATGGAAATTGATGAATCTACACAATGTATCACCCTGCCAGCAAACTTCTGTAAGATCACAGAAATCATCTACGAATTGGTGCAAAAAGTTTTCCCAAACATTGCACAAAACTACAAAAACCATCAGTGGCTCAGTACGCGTGCTATATTAGCAGCCAAAAACATCGATGTCAATACCATCAACTTCACCATTCAGCATGGAATACCCGGTGAAACGACAACCTATAAGTCCATCGATACTGTGGAGAATCAAGATGAGGTTGTCAACTATCTAACTGAATTCTAGAATTCGCTTGATTTGCCAGGCATGCCACTGCACGTTCTTACATTGAAAATTGGCGTACCCATCATACTTCTTCGAAACATAAATACACCACGACTTTGCAACGGAACCAGACTCTCAGTCAAAAAAAATGATGAACAATGTAATCGAGGCAACAATTTTGACTGGAAAATTCAAAGGTGAAGACGTCCTGTTGCCACGTATTCCAATGATCCCGACAGATATGCCATTCGAATTCAAACGTTTACAGTTCCCGGTGCGACTCGCTTTCGCAATGACTATTAACAAAGCACAAGGACAATCGTTACAAGTGTGTGGATTAAATTTGGGAAATCCATGCTTCTCACATGGACTGCTCTATGTGGCTTGCTCACGTGTCGGAAAACCTTCTGATTTATTCGTCTACGCACCAGATGGAAAAACAAGAAATATTGTGTATCCCACAGCACTTCAATAAACATCTAATTGAAACTGAACTTTGTAATCACACAATTTTTTCGAAACGGCTTTGAATGAATTGAATATTTGTGCACTGTTTTACCTTTACAATTATTTTTCTTAAATTTATTTCAGTTGTTTGCGTAGCAACGCGCGCCGGGTACAGCTAGTATATATATATATAAAGAAATATGTATTATATATCAAAAATAAGAAATAATAGATAAAGAACATAACAAGAAATAGGCATATATATATATATATATATATATATATATATATATATATATATGGCGCTGGTCAGGAATGGCACTTCGTTTGTGATTAAATATAGATTTAATTACTTGTACTTATTTACATGATATATGCAATACGAATAACTACACAGTTCATCATCGTAATGTCCGTCAACGTCTTATTTAAACACGAGGCGTCATCGTCTCTTCGTCCTTCTCCATAGCGTCATTGTCGTCCATGCCTACGTGTTTCTACAAAGCGTCGTACCCCTCGTCGTACCTCTAATTGCGTTGGCTCCCGCCACGTCGAGCATCTAACGACTGACAGGCTCCCAAAACACTCAGTGCGTTCGTGAGCATGACGAGTAGAACGATTTGAGTGGCTTGGAAATAACGGTCGGCACCACACGGCCATCCCGAAATCGACTGGTCCTCCAGACGACACTGCAAAGATACAAAAAAACCCAAAACAACAAGAGGGCTGGGAAAAGATATCTGAAAAGTAAAAGTTCATGAATCTCTTGGTTGTTACTAAGTTCTCAATTGGATTAATATGTTCACGTATTTCATCTTTCTTCTAATCTTTAACGTCTTTTTTTCTTTCCTGCTATTTTCTACGTCTTACTCGTCTTATTTTCTTGTTTATTCGTCTTTCGTCGTATCTTGTTTGTTCGTCTTTCGTCGTATCTTGTTTGTTCGTCTTTCGTCTTGCTTTTTGTACGCCTTTCGTCTTGTTTCGTCTACGTCTTTTGTCTTGTTTTTACGTTTTTCGTCTTGTTTCTACGTCTTTCGTCGTGTCTTCTGCGTCTTTTGTCGTAAACTATTGAAGATCTTGCTCAAATCGGACAGTTTGTTCCATGACTCCTTATTCAATTTCGGTTATCCTGTGCTGTCCAAGGTGATCAAAACGGCATGTTTTCAATGCCACGTCTTCTTTCTTTCTTCGTTTGTGATTCACCAATACACGATGGTCGCAGTAAGCAACTGAATTTTCTATCTTCTGTGTGCGCTTGGGAATGAAGTAATAATTTTTGTTTCCTTTAATTCTTTGGCATCTTTTCTCATGGGTACGTCTTTTGACTTCTTTGGGCACACTTTAAGGAACAACTACTACTTGTGTGGTCAGTTTTCTTTATAGGAATGCAAGCCTTATCTTTTTTCACGTCTTTCAAGCAATTCTCAAAAAGGAAGTCTTCGGTAAACAATATACTCATTAGACTCTTCAGTAACACGTTGAATCATAGGGTCAGGTTTTTCTAAACGTTTCAAATCGCCTTCCAATTTGGTCAAATCAGATGGATGTTGAAATTCAACAGAAACTTTCACAACAGGGCTTACGGTACCAGTTCTTTGGTCGTCTTTCACATGTAAACCATCTTTCTTTACACGCTTAAAATATGAAGTTATTGTCTTGTTCTTTGACCCGTAAATTTGAATAATGTCCTATGCAATATTAATTTCAATATCATCAGGAGATAAATTAATTGGTAGATAAGATAAAGTGGCAACTTATTTAATACATTTAGGCTTATTTTTAATAGTAATACCATTTTCATTAATTATAGTCTCACCTTGCATTAATACATTTAATCCAATTATAACATCAAATACCATAGCATCATCATCTACTGCACATATCTCTACATTACACTTAAGATCGTCAATTTGAATATAATCTTTAATATAACCAAAAAGTCTTACTTTACTATTACTAAATCCTCTTAAAGTTGTATTTAATGGAAACAATTGAACATGATTTATTGTATCATAAACAGACTTTCGAATCAAGGTCACTCGGCTACCACTATCTATTAAAGCATCCAAAGTTAAGTCATCAATTAACACTTCCTTAGTTAATGTTTCTTCTTCATTAATAATTAAATGAGCAACGTCTAATTTAGTATCGTTATTGTCTGGGCATTCCGTAGCTTTTTGTCCTAAAACTTCACACCGAAAACATTTTATTCCTTCGTTTTTATACATACAGTTTCTAGAAATATCATTTGGATCTCCGCAATTAAAACAAACTTTCTTTTTTACAACTTTCTCATACCCAATATTATTATTATCATATCTCATTTTATTTTTATTAACAACATCCTATCTAAAATTACATTTTTCATCATACTTTGTTTTCATTTTTTTTATCCCAAGAATTATATATATTAAAATCATATCTTGGTTTTATTTTATCGAAATTACCTCTACATTTGACATAATCATTCTTTATTGTGTCATACATCTTACGTTTTCTTTAAATTGAGTTTAATTATTATATCCGTACAGAATTATTTTGTTTTCTTGCCTGTCATTTATACATTTGATTATGTAATGCATTAAAGCGGAATCATCAATTTTTCCCGAATTGCATAACTCTTTCAATTTTTAAAAGTATTCCAAAGCGGTTTTGCAATCTCTGATATTCCTATTGCGCAATAGCTGGTGCAACAAAGCAGAATTTTTTTCCAAAGATAATTCGTCAATCAGCGCCTGTTTTAATTTTTTCCACGAATTTATGTGTAATTCCATCTGAATAAATAATTTCGCAATTCCACCTAACGATCTTTTTGTAAATACGAATTTTTCTCAGTTTGATAGACAAAACAGTTCAGCGATATTTTCAAAATGTTTAATCCAATTATTTATAGTTTCACGTGGTTCTGCATTAATTTTAGAAATAGTATTTTCAATATCTATAAATAGTTTACTTTAACATTAGAATTGACACAGCTTATATTTTATTTTGACTTCCGTTATCAACATGCATTTTATTTATTTCCCAATCACGATTTTTACCCATGCTATCAGCTTGCATTGAAGAATCATTCGTTTCGTTTTCCGAGTCAGGCTCGTTGGTGCCACTAGCCTCCATTAATAATAACTCATTCAGATTTGTCAATAAAATATAATACTTTTACACAATTCAGAATTATTTCCTTCAATCGAAATATTAAGTATGTTTGAAATTGTTACTATCTCATTATACGAGAATTTCTTCGGTATACCTTTTACTTTAATAGAGAATTCCTCACTGTCTGTCGAAAAGTAAAACCACAAAAGTTACGCACTCTTTTACGAGTGAATTCTTCATCATCATCATATATGAGTTTGTAGAGTAATTTCACTTTTTCTATTTTAAAGTTTTTTAATGCAATGCCAATATGTTTTGTATCATTTAAAATCGTTTTCAAAATAATACACGTAATGTGGCTGTAGTTACAGGTAGAAAATCTTCGTAATCCGTCCTTTATTCTTTAAGTTTATCGTCGATACCACGTACATCGTTCATCGTGCATCCCACTTCTGAGTTGTGGGGCGCTGGCCAGAAACGGCACTTCGTTTGTGATTAAATATATATTTAATTACTTGTACTTATTTACATGCTATATACAATACGGATAACTACATGCATCATCGTAATGTCTGTCAACGTCTTATTTAAACACGAGGCGTCATCATCTATTCGTCCTTCCCCATAGCGTCGTTGTCGTCCATGCCTACGTCTTTCTACAAAGGCGTCTTACGACGTTCTAATTGCGTCGGCTCCCACCACGTCGAGCGTATAACGACTGGCAGGCTCCCAAAACACTCAGTGCGTTCGTGAGCATGATTAGAAGAATAATTGCAGTGGCTTGGAAATAATGGTCGACACCACATATATGTATATATATATATATATATATATATATATATATATATATATATATATATATATATATATATATATATATATATATATTTAAACCCATTGCCATGGGTGAGTTTCAGCTGGAATGATTTTTAATGATTACTAGATGGCCGTATGTCCATTATATTGAAACTGAACATATCTAGAGAAACCTGACCTTTGCTTTGTTTATATTGATCAAGGATTTGGTATTTTGCTCATCAGCTCTTGCAGGGGAGGGGATAATCGAAATGCAAATAAATAGCTTGTAAAAATTACACTTGATATAAAACTTTCGAGTTCCTAATAACTCTCCCAAACCTTTTTTATTTTTTTTTCTTAATAGTGTGGAGTGTTTAGGGTCTTAGCGTCAGTTCTGTTACAGCTTCTGTTGCTTTCGGATGCATTTCGCGTACTTTTCTTATTATCAAAAACATTGACTTCAAGTTATTATTTGATTATTTTGAAGGCATTTTCTTAACCTTAATATAAAAAAAAAGGGTGAAAAAAGCCAAAGTGTATAGTCACACACCGTGTGTAAATAATAAAAAAAAACGCAACAAACATTTTATGCTTGTAAAACCAGTGTTTCTCAAACTTTCAATCCTGGCGACCCAATTTTCAATCATAATTTTTGTCGCACCCCCTGTACAACAATAATGTATTTACTGCAATAAAACTACACTTTGAGAGAGACGCTAAAGCTACAATACGATCTTAATTATGAACCGTACAAATTAATACGATAAGTAAATTAAATTTTGTGTATATGGAACTTTTAAGTAATATATATTTTAAGAAAAAATTACTTCAAATAAATATCTTACTTACTTATTATTTTGTTATTTTTCTTTCTCTAATTTTTAAATTGGAACAGATCGCAAAATTATATATTTAATTAAAGATTTATTTCCTTCAGCATTAATTTCTCAAAGTACAAATGTCATTAGAAAAATAGTCTAGTCAATGTTGCTCTGTATCATATCCATCACAACTGGCATTATAGGGTACGTTTGCGTGAGTCTGGGCAACCTATCGGACGTCTGCGCAAAACATGTAAAAATGCTTTTCCTCGTACAATTCCAGTGAGTTTTGGTCGACTCGATACTCCTATAGCTACCGAATATTGCTTGAATCTTTTTTTAATTTACACGTTAATTGTAATTCACGGTAATTAAGTATTTACGGCAGTAGATTAAACCAATATCATACATACATTTTTAAGTCGTAAGCAAACATTCGATGATAATGAAAAGTCAACAAGTACACATACGAACGAGCATGGTTCCGAAAATTAAATCAAGGCGATCTTCTCAAAAATACTTAAATTTTGGATTTACCACTACTGAAGTAAATGATGGGGAAAAAAGCCCCAGCTCGATTTGTGTTAAAACTTACAAATCTGTAAAACAACATGTGAAAAATGTTTTAATACATGTAAAATCATTTAGCTATGTTGACAAAGAATTTTAAAAAGTATTTTCTGGATGTGGACAACTTGGTAGCAAGTTACGAGTGGATTAGGGATCTATTTCAAGATACTTTAGAAGGGCTCTCAACTTCTGAAGAAGAAATCTTCATAGATTTCACATCCAGTGAAAAATTAAAAGGCAATTTTATTTTTAATCGTTTTTTGAATTTTGGGTAGAGGTGGGTGAGGAAATATCTGTACTGAAAACCAAAGCACTCCGTATACTATTACCATTTTCAACATCCTACCTTTGTTAAACCGGATTTTCTGCGGTGGATGCTTTGAAGACAAAATATAGATCCCAGCTAAATATAGAAAAAATAGCTCTAAATGTCATTTTCTGATATTAAACATTCCTTTGAAAAACTTTCCTCTACAAGACAAGCCCGTGGAAGTCCCTAATAATTATTAAACTTGTTTTTAATTTAGTAAAAAGACTGATTGATTGATTGAATATTAACGTCGCATTGTTCAGCTGCACGAGGGCTTTTGACGACGGACCACTTAATTTTGAACCATGGTCAAGTGACGTGGACGACATCTGAGCTGGCACCGCTCTCTCCAAACTTCCACACCACACCAACGGGAGGACGTTTCAGCTATCGACAGATTTAACGTGCATCGCTGCCCTACACGGCGGGTCTTTAGTGGTACTGGGCTCGAACTCGTGACAAGGCAAGCCACGATCCGATACCTATACCACTCGGCTACCGCGACCAAATTTTATAATAAGAAATTATTTATAAAATACCTTCTTCAGTACTGATACATTAAACGTATACTGGCTGAAACACCGACTCTTCGCACGAGTTCATTTTTTTAAAAAATAAAACAATATTCTTGATATAATAGCTGAACTGGAGAGTAAAACTGCGTGCACGGCATTGTAATACAAAAATGTAAAATGATTTTTTTTTAGATAAATGCTATAATTGTAAATAACTGTTTAAAAGAACTGTAATTTTAAACTTCAAACAATTAGCATTTATAATTAATGTTAAATAATGAAAAAGAATATAAAATTCCGATGAAGAATAATTGTGCTACTTTTTAACATTTAAAGCGAGAAGACTTCAAAATATTTTAACCCGGGAGCAGGCGCGTACTCGATTCTAATGCTAATGGTAGTGCGGGGGGACTCAGTCACCCCACACATTTGTTTATAAAGATTTTTACTGTACACGATACAAATCGGAATTCTGGTGAATATTTTAATTTATAGAAAGTATACTCATCTTCTTTCAAGGACTATTCAATTCTTTGATGATTTAAGAAAAAATCCAATAAAACTGAACTAAAATGATTCAAAAGTACAAGACCATAATAAAGGATGCAAATCAGAGACACTTTTCACAAAAATTACAGAAATGTTAAACCAATCAATTCTTTTCCAAATATCGTAAAACTCTATTATTTACAATTTCCTTAAGCGAAAAGCAAACGCATAAAACTAATATTGAATAACCATACCATAACTTTGAAGGTGAATCAAATGATTAGCAAACGTGCTATGCAGCCTGGCTAAAAAGTGAATCATGTCTTCCTTTTCTTTTTCTACAACTAATGTACAGTATTTCAATAATAATTACAGCAGTGCTTCTCAAAATTTCAATACTGGCGTCCCCCTTTTCCATCACAATTTTATGTATTGCGCCCCCCTTATACATTAATAATGTACTGAATGCAATAATAATGAACTTTGATGCTAAGGCTACAATAGGCGATCTTAGTTATAAACCATACAAATTAGTAACATAAGTATTAAATTTTGTATACTTTACTTTTAAATAATAAATAAATAAATAAAATAGTAGGATAATTATTATGTGTGCTACTTTCCCTTTCTCTAATTTTTAAATTGAACATATTGCAAAATGCGGTGGCTGCTTAGAAGACAAAATATAGATATCTGCTAAATATAGAAAAAGAACTCAGAGGGTGAATTTCTAATCATAAGCATTCCTTATAAAAACATTGCTTTGCAAAACAAGCCCATGGAAGTCGTTAATACTTATTAAACTTGTTCTTAATTTAGTATTAATTAATTAGTTATAAACTACTATGGAGCACTGATACATTAAAAGTATACCGGCTGAAGTACCCGTTTGTATTATTTTTAATATTTAAAACGAAAAGACTTCAACCTGTTTTAACCCTGGAGCAGGCGCGCACTCGATACTAATGATCCAGCGGGATTATTGAGTCACCCCAATTCTTTTTTTATAATTATTTTTATAGTATACAATAAAAATCGAAATTCCAGTGAATAATTTAATTATGAGAAAATATCCTTACCTACTTTCAAGGACTTTTCAATTTCTCTTTGGTAACAAATAGACAGTTTTGCCAGAATTAACGATTTCGTAATCTGTGTGTCCCGCGTGACCACTTCCGACTAAAAAGTGTATACATTATGATAATATATATGTTAATAATAATAGATTTTGCAAAACGTTTTTCGTTGTGCTTTATATATTTAGAATACTCTTAAATATATATACTCCCCGTGATTTTCCAAATATCATAAAACTCTTTTCATGGAAAAAAGCGCAACAGAGAAATACATTACTTACAACTTCCCTAAATGAGAAACAAACACATAAGAGAGGGGTTATAACTAACTGTACCAATAAGTTAGAAGGTCAAACAGATTACAGCTATTATGTGCAGTATTTCAAAAATGACAGTGATGAATTTTTTATGTTCCCAAATTTTTTCTTGTCTGGGTCCGGGATCTGTTTTTCTCTGAATGAGTAGTAAGTTAAGATTAAAAACGAAGCGTAATAAAAAATATCTCTCATCATGGGATTACAGCATATCAAATAAAAGTTTTTTTTATTTGGTTATAGGATCAAAGATAGCTAATTAGGTATTGAAGAAGTTTTTATGTTTGATGACAATATTGCGCACGCGCGCCTATAAATTATATCAGAGTAAATATGCATTTTTTATATGCCTGAAAGCATTTCGTTTTAATTCATTCCAGTAAATTAAATATTTTAAAATCTTTTATTTTCGATATGCTCGTGCCCCCTGGGGGGCGCGCTTCACAGTTTGAGAAACACTCAAGTAAAGTATAGGACCATACTTCAGCTGCACAACTGCCTGCGATAAATAGTGTTTAAAGAAAGTACATCCAACTTATTGTAAATAATTTTACTGTTTTTACCAAAATAGAAAAATTCGAATGTCGATTTTCTGGGATGATATATTGATTCACTGAATCGATTCAGTGGTACATATCAATTTAAAAAATCGATTTTTTGGCCGAAGAAATCAATTATTCGATTAATCGATCTCAGATCGTTATCCCTAAGTTACGCCACTAGCATTTCCTTTATGGAGCATAAGAAACTACGTAAGTGTGAATATCTTTGTTTATTTGTAATTAAAACTTGAAAACTTAGCCATACTTCTCGGAGAACCGGCAGGGTTTATTTTGCACTTAGGAATGCTAGGCAAGCACCTAGGGCGTAAAAGATTTAAAACAGCAAAATAAAAGAGGGCGAGAGAAAAAAAATTAAAATTAAAGTGAATGTACAACCGCCTTGCAGGAAAAAGATGTGGCAAAACAGACGGAATACATGGCTCAAATCTACTCCAAAGACATCGATGAAGAACAGTTTGTGCAAGAGTGTCAACATATCAAAATATATATGAAGGTTGAAAAAACAACAGCAACTGAGAAGTATATCCTCCTACTAACAAAAAAAACGAGTTGTAAAGTACTTTACCAAATTTAGAAGTCGCAATAAAATTTACTTGACTCTTCCTGTGACAAACTGTACAGCAGACAAGTTTTTCTTTCATTAACAGTATAAGTTTAATTAAATGAAATAAATGAAGATAAGCTTAAGAATAATTGAAAAACTTAACAGCTTGATGTTGTCTTGCACTCCAAATGATATTACACTGGAAAAATGGATTACAATGATGTAGTGTTGCAATGAGCAAAGCTCAAGGAAAACCTTTGTTGTACTGGTACAATGACAGTGGCTCAACAAGGTATAAGGATGTCTAAAAGTAAAAGATAATAATGTAATAAACGACGAAAAAGATGATAGTTAACAGGTTGAAAACTGTTCATACAATAATCCATATTGTATGTTGTATTTACAAACGTGATTTTATAAATTTACTATACTAATTTACAAAAAGGTTTTTGTGGTCCATGATATCAGAAGGAGGAAATTAACAAGAGGAGCTAAACCATGCCATAATACTTTCCCTACGGCTGCCTGGATGCCAGTTCGGGAGACGGTGGTTTCATTGGTTGTGGATAAGGGGAAGACTTTCCAAAGAGGAGAAACGAAAAAAGGAAAAAGAGTAAGAGAATTTAGGAAAAATCCCTTCCGAACCAAAACTCGCAAGGAAAGAGCTGAATTAGAGGAGAAGGGGTGGGGGATCTCTGGAAACAGTAAATATATAATATATTTAAGTGCCTAGGACGCCGGAGTGGTTAAAAACGGCATTGATCAAGTAGCGCTTTTTTAATTCAGTTGGGTTATCACATATAATAATTTGTCATTTATTCAATTCCGTACTTTAGTTCCAAATAGCATGTTCGAATATGTACATAGATATGTACGCATAAAATTTTAGCTCGTTCAACCTTAAATATTTTCCGATCTCAGCTTCTCTTGTACATTTTGTTAAATATTTTTACAAACTCATTCATTTGCAAATAACTATAATTTTAACTGGCATGTGACTGAATTTTTCTCGAAGTGATATTACTGAATGGCGTCATGATACATGTCAACCAATCAAATGACAAGGAAAGTTCTGGAAGTTTCATCTTGGAAAAAAAAGTGATTGATTGCGTGTGTTCTTCCTGATGTAGTAGATTGTAATCAATACTAGTATTCCGTGGTGTGTATCTGTGTTTTGTTCTTTGTGTTGCTTTGTTTCTGTTGAATGGGCGTTTGTCAAAAAATGTGGAATTTAAAAAACGCATCTACGTCTTTTATTCCCAATCGCAACCATGTTCAGGAGGGAATGCCTATAATTTCATTTCTATGAAACTAAAGCATCTTGAAGGAAGACGTTGCACATATAGTGAGACAGAAACTCAGAGAAAAACAGAGAGGATGTTGATTTAAGTTTAAAATGAAAAGGACATCTCATATGTAATAAATACCAAAGGATTATTAATTATTAATAGATTACTAATTATTGATATACAATTCCCTCAATTTAAGTGTACTATATATGAGATAAAAGTGCAGTTAATTTTAGGGTTAATTTTAGGTAGTTAATTTTGGATAATGCACAATAGTTTAAAAGGCAAAATATTAGATTCCTTATTTTAAAACATATATCTTGAAAATTTACAATAGAGCTTAGATATTTTGTGATCTTATATGATAAAGATATTTTAAACATTCTGTAGAAAAACAAAAATAAATTTTAGTTAATTTTTTTTTTCCTGTTTAATTTAAGTTGGACATGACTTTTGATATATCATAATAAATGCTTATGTTTACGTACCATTTATTAAAAGAAGTTTCTCTTAAAAATGTAAAATATTTTTTGCTCATATTTAAAACAATTCGCAAAATATAGTGAACCTTTTTTCAGTAAAGTATTCAGATCAGGGAGTTTCTTTAATTTAAATATTCGATTGATTTAAATCCCCCTTACTTTTTTTTATACATAAAACTATTTTTTTTAAAAAAAAAGACTTTGAAATACTTAGACTGAAAAAAATAGGTTCACTATATTCTCAGGTATCATGTATAGAAGTATAAAAAATTTGAAACCATACGGTGCAATAGTTTTTTTGATGTGTAACATCTTTCCTATCGGTTGCTGGATATTTGTTGGGAGTGATTTCGTGAAAAGGGACGGATGCGTATAACAGGTGGTGACGTAAGTGTGCGCTACTTGATTTGAACAATGAGAGTGCGTGACTGTGTCTTTTAGCTACCATATCATAGAGGTCCAACACTAGTAGCCATAGAGCATTCGAGCGCTTGACTCTAAATCCGTTAGTCACGATATTGGGGGGACATAAGTGCGGCAGAATGCTTATTTGAAAATAGACAAACAGTGATTTCGGTGGTCGTATACATTTCTTCGAACCAAATGGTTAAAAAAATTAAAGATTTCCTGCATTTTGTACTTTTACCATACAACGAAGGTGGTTATGTTCTTTTAAAAATTATCACTCGCTTTGCCTGATTTTGAGTGGTGATTTTAACTTTAACTCCAATTTGGCAAAAGCTGAGCCGCTCATAGGTTTTATGAATGATGAACTGAAGCTGGACATGAAGACAAATTAAATTGTTTCGACTGCTAACAGTGGTACTGTTATTGACGCTGATTTTTTCAACGGTTTTTAAATACTTTGAAATCACATGTGTCATATTTTAGTTATCATAAGTCTATTGTCTCCGCTCTTCCCCAAAATGAGCAAGAATAATTATTTTTGATAAAATATTGCATTTTTTTTACTCTTTTTGTTAATTAAATACAATTTTCGTTAAATATATAATTATTCGATAGAAAATTATTTCCAATTATACCCGATTCATATTTTTTTCAGGAAAACAGTTAGTATTGCGTATTTACCAAGATAACATGTCAGATGTTACACATCATATGCGACTACTGTAAGACTCGTTTTTTTATTATTTTTATTTTTAAAGTGTAATTATTAATCTAAAAGCTGTAAATTATGCTTTAGAAGAAAAACGAAAAGGCTAAGCATTTGCTTTTACTTTTGTCAATTACTTTTTTTTTATATTTTAAGACTATTTTATCAACGAGCATATAAATGATATACAATTTTAGATTCAGAAAAATATGCACTATTTTTAATACTAAAATTAAGAAATCGAGTTTTTGAAAGTGTACCAACTCGTGTTGCCTTCATTGGTAAAACTTCATTCTATACAGGTATTCAGTAACCCAAGTAAATGAAAAAAAATGTTTTCTCGAAATTAACTTTAAATTTGAGTTAAATAATTCTAAAATTAAAAAGTTTGTAACGAATGTTAAAAAGACGGACAATAGTTCGCCCTCTCCTGACAGTGTGGGCATTTAATCAGTCAGCCTGCCACTCAGTGATGAATGAAAACACCAATATCCGCGCGCGAAAACCTCTCGATTTTTTTGTTCTCTTTTTTTTAAAAAAATTGTTCTTGAAAGGATTTCAAGTTATTCTCTCTTTAACACATTTTATGGTGGCCATAAATTTTGAACTGGTTTTATTAGATCCTAACTCGCCGAGAGCAATAGAGTTCAGTACATTCCATCCACACACACATGAAGTGCAACCTTTAACCCCCATTGCCCAGTTCATTAGAAACATCTTCGATATCCTCTTTCACCCTCAGTGGAGTTGTCCAATGTCCCCGTGTTCTATTTATAAAAAAAATTTACTTTTAATATTACTTGTATGCTTTAAAATAGAATGTCCTTAAAATTCATTAATTTTAGTATCAAATTATTTTTTTAATATTGAAAATACAATGAATTATTCGACATTCTTTTTTTCTTGTTTTCCTTGCAGTTTTTATTTCTTTCTTTCTATTTTGATGGGTAAGATATCTTAAATAAACATACATTATTTTTTTTAAAAAAGTGTGAATAATTACATTTTAATATATAGTGTTTTTGAATTTAAAATTCGTTTTATGTGGTTTATAAAATATATTAAAAGATGAACCTCTATATAATGAATTTTCCATATGACGAACTTTTTTACAGGATTTGGCGACATTGTTATATTGAGGTCCGACTGCATATACAATGGTGCTAACTGTATTTTATATTGTTTTGTATGAAAATTGGAGAAACATCTTTATATTATTTTGATTGCCTCAACAATCTACATTACATTGCTGCAACAATTGAGGAGAAACGAAGTCAAGTTACGCCATGTCTTAAGGGAAATGAAATCAGATTTATTTTTATTACTGTAATCGTCCCAAACGTATCAACACCTCGTTAAAAGGAATAGTTGGACCTAACTCTACCATGTTCCCAGGGAATGTTGTAAGAATACAATCAAACTAATAGAGTTACTCCCGAATTACCTTGATGGAAGAGTAATCAAATCTAAATCTGACCCTCTTCTATTATTTATTTAACATTTAACGATACGGGCATTGTTAAGATTAAGATCGACTTCACATTGAAGCTACAACATGCTTCACTCTCTGATTTCACTTTTGAGCAATACACTCCCAGATAAGAAATGTAAATTACCCTAGAAGTACAAAATAGCTATATCTTAATCTTCACCGGCTCTTCAAAATAATTGATTTAGAGCAGTGTTTCTCAAGCTTTCCTTATTTGGGACCCAATTTTCAGTCATAATTTTCATTGAGCCTCTCTTCTTGCAATAACAATGCATTGAATGCAATAATAATGTACTTTGACGGTATAGTCTGTGACAAACCTATACGGAACTTTCTCACTAACCTTCTGAGACGTATTTTTTAGGGAAATTTAATTCCCCTACCTATTTCCAATCAGCTCCAAAAAGAGGACATGATTCCTTGTTATGCAGATTAGATAAAGTATTTAAGTCAAACGGAATAGTAAAGTAAAAAGCAGTAGGAGAGAGAGATTGAAGCAGAAAGGTAAAATAGTGAAGTTAGAGATTTATTATTGAAGATTTCTAGGTGGATAAATTAATCTCAGGAAGAGTTGAGATTCAGTGTGGTAAATATTGATTTATATTTAAAGTCTCATTAAAGCTTTATATTAGGAGTGAGATTAAAGTTAATGTTCAATAGGAACATTATTGAATATAATGCTGGGATCTCTTATCGCAGTAATCTCTGCTTGATAGATAATCTAATTGTTAGTTAATTGGATCATTAAATATTTAAGTTAATTTAAAGGAAAGTCCCTTTTAAACCTCATATAACTATTTTGATATATCTGTTAATAAAAGTCTTTGATTCTATTTGGGAAAGATAACCAAATAAAGTTATTCATTAAAATGGCTACTGGTTCTTCTTTGACTCAAAATCATTCTCGTTCTCAAAGTGAGATCCAAGGGGATCTTTACAAGTTAGACTCGGGAGGCGTGAGAATATCAAAAATTCCGATATAAAAGATTTAAGGTATCCAACTACGTTCGGAGACGTGACGTAAAAATAGCGCATAAATGGATAATTTTCGTGATATTTAGTGTCACTTAAATTAGAATTCACGTATAAAATTCATTTACGAATACTATTACAATAAAAAAACTATTTAAGTGCAATATTTTGGAAAAAAAAATAACCTAGAATAACATTTATTCTAAAAAATGTCCTTTTATGGAAAATTCTTCTATAATAATAATACTTTGCTTATATAAAGTACAGGCATCGAAAGCACCTGAACTAGGATTTTTGAAAAATTTACATTATTTTTAGAGTTATTACCAATTGAAAAAACGTATTGGCGGTTTTTTCTTAAAATTTCACCCGTCTGTGGATTTAAACTATGAATAAATCCACTACTAATTTATAAATTTCAAAAATCCTGGTTAAGGCCTTCTAAAGTCTTTACTTTATGTAAGCAAAATATTATTATTATGTAAGCGTTTTTCATAAAAGGAGACATTTTTGAAAATGGTTCATTCTAAGTTAATTTTTTTCCAAAATGGTGCATTTTAGTAATTTTTTATTGTAATAAAATTCTTAAAACCAATTTTATGCATGTATTCAAATCTAAGTGACACTAAATTTCATAAATATTATCCATTTATACGCTTTTGCAAAAACACGGTTCCGAACGTTGTCGGACACCTTAAAATAATTATCAATTTACTTAAAGGAAGCAAAAGAAAATACATTCTGACATGATTAAAAAAACACATATTCACACTGATAGGAGATACTTATAAATACATCAGTAAGGCAAAACGTATTTGATCATTATTTTATCAATACTAAATTAAAAGCAAGTTTAGCAATTACTAGTGACTTTCATAGACATATCATATACTAAATATAATACATATATTGATAATTTATGCAGTTTATAATAATAGTCGCATTATAGCTTTACCATCCAAGCACAGTATTATTAATTTCAATACAAAGTTGTTGTATGAGGAGGGAGGGGCGATGATAAGATTATGACTGAAAATATGGTCGCAAATATGAAAATTTTGAGAAGCAGTATTATAAACCGCTTAAATTTTCAAAATGATTATTAAATTTTGCTTTTGGGTTTGTATTAGATAAGCCCATGTGAGTCATTATTAGTTATCAAACTTATTTTTAATTGAGTATTGATAATTATGAAATTATGAAATATAGTTATGATTAATTCTGCAATTCTTTGTGCAGTACTGATATATTTAAGTCTATAACATCAGTATGAATGTGTATTTTATTTTTTATTGTGTCAGAATGTGTGTTGTTTTGATTTCTTTCAGTTAATTGATAATTACTTTAAATATTTTATTTTCCATGTGCTCGTGCCCTTCACGTAGGGTTATCACGCCTCCCTGGGTGGGGTGGGGGTATGCCACAGTTCCAAAAACGATGATTTAGAGGGAAAAAATGCATCAAACCTTTCAATTTTATCAGATCCGTAAGTTGCCAGCTTACTCAGGATTGATCTGCTCAAAACAGGAAAAAAAATCATGTAATTAATTTTAATCGATACATCGAAATAGGGATATTAGCTGTGTTCTTATAATCAAATTTGTTACATAATAAGCTAACTGATTTTAGGAATTTTTCTTAAAAATTCTTCTTAACTGCATACAATGATACAGTTGACTGAAATAGTCGCAAATGTGCTGCTATGGAAGCAAAGACCTGTGACGAACTCCATAGAGAAACACAACATGTATATAGACATCTCAAAAATGCATTACATTTTGAACGAAGGTGTCTTTAAAATTTTCCCTGTAGAAACTTATAAAAACTGAATGTAATACATAGAATGAAATTCTATATTTAACTTATTGAAATTATATAAACCTTTTTTATACTATACTTCATGCATAATATAGCATTATAATTAGAGATTCTTATACTGAGAATAGAAGAATTATTTGAGCCCATAGAAGATCTTGCCGAATCATCAAAACACATTTTTCATTAAAATAACTATTCAAAGTATGACAGATACACCTTTTAACTAAGAATATTTTATCACTAATATTCATTATTGTCACCTTTATTGATACTTTGTTGAGATTTATATACAACCAAAACCAATTTGTATTAAAATGTTTCAAGTTCAAAGTACACTTTGTAGTGACTTCCTGCATCAATTAATAGCCGCATATTTTCTTTCTTCCGCAACACAAACTACACGTTCAACAATTCGCTCTCTGGTTTAAAATGTTTGGTTATTTCCCACGATACACAACCTAAATTCCTCCCCAGAAGATTCAACTCCCTCATTAAACTCCACTCTCGACACCCTCCTATTTTAAAGGACTCGTTCAATCAAACAATACAGGAATGAAAGAGATTAAATCTAGCAGGTGCACCTCCATCAACAAGAACACCTGAGGGCTGATGCTGCCACCAGAGGGAATCAAAATTCGAAACAAATAATAAAAATAAAACACAGCTACCACCCTTCTCATAATCATCACGCATATATCCCACGCACAAACCGCTTACCGGCGTCGTACCAATGTTACAAATCAGTTTCCCCACTTGGATCGTAAAGTGTGCCTGGGGTTGTACCAGAAGCAGGGTTTTATCCGGCTAATGAAAACTCTGGAGAAATGGAGGGGGTGTTGAAGAGACTTAGGCAGCCCCTTTCTTCTCCGGTAGAGTCATCTGGTTAGCGTTTGTTCTCATAAAAGATAGCAGTGACGGATCGGCTTGCCGGTTGAATGAGGTGGGAAATATTTACAAAACTCGTATAACGTCGAAGTGCTAACAACGACTTTAGGTTGTTGCGTGTGTCATCAGTTAAGATCAGGAAATAACTCTGGAGACAGCAGAAGTTTAGAGAGAAAATTACTATTGGTGAGTGTAGGATGCTGACGCTGCTGAAAATTTATATTGAAGCCTTTCGTGTTGCACGAAACTTATGTGAAGCGAAATTAATTTCGTGTTGTGTGTTTCAGGTGAAAAATGTAACATTTCCATTGCAGGTATGTATATATGTATATATATATATATATATATATATATATATATATATATATATATATATATATATATATATATATATATATATATATATTCATACGAACATGTTTCACTTGTATGTGTGGGAAAGAGGTAGAAATTGAGAACAAGGAAAGTAGGTCCTTAAAGTATCCGACTAGTTGTGACAATATTTTTTCTTTTTTTAAATGGAAATTTTTTATGGTTTTTTTAGATTTATTTCATACATTCTAAAAAAAGTGATAAAACTAAGAACTGAAGAAGAAATTATTATTACTAAATTGGGAAAAGTAGGTAAAAATTTAGAAAAAAGTTACGTAAACGGGGTCCAGTCTGTGCAAATGGTTTCTGAATAAATTCTCATTTTTTTTTTCAAGTTTGATGTGTTACTTTGACATGCAGTTTTGAAAAGACCTTCAGGATAAGAGATATTTTAATTTTTACACACACTAGAGCACTTTATCTTAGTTCTTATATGATATTGCTTAAGAAATAGTGATTATATTCACATAAAGGACTGTGCATTTTGAAATAAAACAATCATTGATAAATCTGTGGGTTAAAACTCTTTACTCTTATACAGAATATACACAAAAAATTTCAGTTAATTATTTTCAAATTTTTTTAGCAATATTTGTCTTTGGTTGAGCATTTTCAAGAGAAAAAAACACACACACATTTCGAATAAAATACATTTTAAAGTATGACATCTTGATTAAAGTAGTTAGTTACATATGCTTTTACCAAAATACTTGTAGTTTCTGTTCTAGAGAATGGAAAATAAAAACTTGGTATTTTTATAGTTATTAAGATTACCATTAAAATAAAATCATAAAATAATGTCAAATTTGGAAAACATCTCGATTTAACGGTAGTCGGACACCTTAAAAACACATAGCTTTAAGCAAATGTGTTATTTTTCCTACTGGTAAACAGTTAATATATACATAAAAAATTAAGTCAATTCCTATTTAGGTAAAAAAAAAGAAAAATTTAATATTAATTACTTTTTTATTAAATGATTAAAATTAATTATATATATATATATATATATATATATGACAGAATCACAATATTAAGTGGCAAAATAGAAAGATAATTCCCTTGCAATTTTCCATTTTCCTTTCTATATGGTGTTGAACTATTACTTTTTGTTCGTTGCTAATTGTTCACATTCTATTTTTTTCCCGTTTTTAACTTATGAAGCCGATGGTGGTCTATAATTTCTCGTTCTATCCATCTTCTGCAATGCTTCATTATTGCAATGAACCTTTCCAATGAGTTTCAAGCAGTCCAGTTATTAAATTAATAATCCACCTAATGCAGCGTTTCTCAAACTGTGGGCACGAGCATATTGGAAAGTCATAAACAAAAGTTTATTAAAAAAATTACTAATTTACTGAAAGTAAATAAACAAAAAATACAGTCTGACATAATAAAAAAAGAATACAGATTTACAGTGATATAATACACTTATTAAAGTATCAGTACTGCACAATACATTTCATAATTAATTTAACAATACTACCTTAACCCTCTAAGCGGATAGCACGGAAAATTCTGTCAGTGTAAAGATGCTTCGAAAATGCATTGCACGGATTTTTCTGCCTTCAAGTAACGTTTTCAAAAGCGGATTAGCCGCACTTTTCTGAAATCCTTTCCCCCTTTTAAAGGTTTAACATCTTGAAAGGTCATAAAATTGTCCCCTTTCGACCTCCCAAGTTTTAAAAGGGGGAAAGAATTGAAGTCTGTTGCATTTTTGAAGGGAATAGCAAAATAAGAGTAAAACGCTTTCGGAATAACTTTTCAGGAGAAAGGTATCCACTTAGAGGGTTAAGAACAAGTCAATAATTACTAGTGATTTCATGTTTGTGTCATATATAAAACTAAATCAGAACATTCTTCGCAAACACTGTCCTTTTATTGCATTCCAAAGCCTTCGGAATGAATTTATGGATAGCAGTGCACAGAAAAGTTTGTACTTTTTACAGAATGTATACATACGTCCAAGGAAAATAATGTTTTTGCTGAGTTAGACGTTTACGTATATGCGCGGGTAGAACTTAAGAGGTTTGAATCCTATTGTAGGTTTAGCATCAAAGTATCGTATTATTGAATTCATTACATTGTTGTGGTATGGAGGGGACGCGATGAAAAGTATTATTGAACATTGGGTCACAAGTATTGAAAGTTTGAGAACCACTGATGTAATGATTTCACACCAATAAAGGCTACATATGCTTAACCCGCTGCCAGGTGTTTTTCGTCATATGTATATTACTGCAGTCCTTCTCAAATTTTCTATATTTCGCGACCCGATTTTCAATCAGAATTTTCATCGCGCCACCTTCCCCATACAATAACAATGTGTTGAATGCAGTAATAATGTATAATATTTTCACGCTAAACTGTAATACGACCCTAATTTTAAGCCCTACGAAGTATTAAGATAACTATTAAATTTTGTGTATGATAAGCTCATTTAAAAATAACTATTAGTCATTAAACTTGTTCTAAACTTAGTATTGATAATTAGTATCAAATATATTGTGCCGTACTGATACATTTGTAAGCATACTATATCAGAGTAAAAGTGTATTTTTTAATTATGTCAATGTGTATTTTTTATTATGTCAGAATACATTTTGCTTCATTTTAGTAAATTGATAATGTTTTAAATAATCTTTTACTTTCGACTTTCCGATACGCTCGCGCCCCCCTTGTAGGGTTATCGCACACCCTTAGGGGGTTTTGACAGTTTGAGAAACACTGCTTTGCTGTATAATCTACAGTGCTACCTTGCCTTTTATACACGGTTGATGACCATGATACCATTAATGGCAGCATACTTCGATCAGCGATTGACGGGGAATCGCACTAATATTGACTCAATTTTATGAACGCTAATATTGTCAAATTAGTTTAATTTAATTTTTGAATAATCATTTGAAAAAACTGTATTAACTTCAAGTGTCACTGCTTTAAGTTTTTTAAGGTATATATATATATATATATATATATATATATATATATATATAAATTCTCTTTTTCACCCTATTAGACTTACTCGTAAAGACTTTAAAAGACTGTAAGCAAGTAGTTTTGTTGAGTAGAGATCCGATATGAAAACTGGTTATGTTGAAATTGACTTCCAAATAGAGAATGTTATAAATAAAAAAATCCCCCTTTTTCCCCTACATGATTGAAAATTGTCAGTCATGTTTCTTTTGTTCACTAAAGATACAGTAAGAACAAGTTTTGAGTAAATTATTGTTTATGAGGCTATGTTGGCGTAAAAAATAAAGCAATTAATTAATATAACAGAAGTGGTACCTTAAGTAGAAACAATGAAATCAATAATTAAACAGTTAAATAATGGTTTTTCAGTTAAAAATCCAGTACTTTCTTTTTGAAATCAGGGTATGAGAACTATAAGAATGTTATTTATTACAATTGGAAACATAGTAGTGCTAGGACTTGCAGATATCAGTAACCTTAAAACAATATAAGACATGTAAGACCTTGAAATACCTCGTGAAATTAATGAGCATTAGTCAGTAGCACACATAAGGGGGGGAGGGAAATCCAGGCCCGGATCCCCTAAAGCCCTAGATTATTTTCCGATTAATTATAATTAAATGCATATAGTACGTACATTTTAATAAAATATTTGTTACTAATAAATAATTTCATAAATAATGCTAATTTTTTATACAATAATTGTTTTATTACTGTTTTTTTTCTGAAAATAGACAAAATCAAAAGAATATGTTAGACAGCGTATTGCAGCATGATACGAAATTGGTGGACTTTTAACCGAGTGTGTGTGTGTGGACAGCCCCCCTTGAAAAATTTCTGTGCGCAACTAGTAATAGCTAATACACATACAACATCTGCAAAGGATTTAAGACACCCTAGGGGATGAAAGTCATCAAATAGAAGTTAAACTAAAAATTTTATATATTTTTATTGAGAATATATCGAATCAAATAAAAAAATATATTAACAGCCAATAGTTTTCCTAAGAAGTTTTTACATGATTCTTTAAATAATGATACTGATAATAAAACAATTTCATATTTATTAACAAAATAATTACAAATGTTTATCCAAAACAAAATCGGCCGCGGTAGCCGAGTGGTATAGGTATCGGACTGTGGCTTGCTTTGTCACAGGTTCGAATCCAGTACCACTAAAGACCCGCCGTGTAGGTCAGCGATGCACGTTAAATCTGTCGAGAGCTGAAACGTCCTCCCGTTGGTGTGGTGTGGTAGTTAGGAGAGGGGGTGCCAGCTCAGGTGTCGTCCACGTCACTTGACCATGGTTCAAAATTACGTGGTCCGTCGCCAAAAGCCCTCGTGTAGCTGAACAGTGCGACGTTAATATTCAATCAATCAAATCCAAAACAAAATCAAACAAATTAATAGAAATAACTATTAACGTGATAACAGAAAGCGTAATTAAGATTGCAGTCAACTCAAATAATTATATGACGTACGTGATTAAAGAAAAGTAAATATAAAAATGTTATCTAATTAATACATTTCATTCAATATAGGCATAAAATAAACGAAACAGTGTTGTGAGAAAAAAAATTAAATATTAAGAAGAAGCATTTAATTAAAATATACGACACTATTATAAAAGTATCAGAGTTAGAAAATTAAAAAGAAACAATAAAAAAGAAAAGATGGATATTAACCAAAAACTTAATACAAAAAATTTCAAATTTTACTATAATCATAAATCCTTTAACTACATACACATCACTGTAACCAAAAGTAATTTTCAATTGATTCTAACATAAATAACTACAATGTTACTCGTACAAATCAAAGATAAATTATTGTTTTGATATTACTAAAATGTATTAATCTATGCTAAGAATTACTTGTTATTTTCTACTATCATGAAGTGTAATTTATTTCATACATATTAATTTCCCAAAATAACTTTTGTTATTCATAATCATTTTATAGATCCTGTATAAAATAAAGGTAATTTTTTTAGACTGCGTATTTGTTCGTAGAGGTCAAGAAAATACATTAAAAATCCACGTATAGAATTTAATTTCAATTATTATTAAATGAATATAATTTTTTATTTAGATAAAGATGATGAATTTCATTTTTAAATGAGTCTTTTGAGTTATTACTTATTGGCAAAATTTACTTTTTATCGATTTTTAAAAATTTTATATAGGTCTTGATATTTAACAAAATTATTAATTTTTCTTATCTTAGATTCCTTGGCTACTATTTTGTCCAGTTATATTGATTCCATTTACTTTTCTTAAGACGTATATGCAAATGCAGGGTGTCCTGAAACTGAACGTCAAGCTTGCCTGGTGTTAAAGTCATATTAGTTTGGGGGGAGAAACCATTTCTCTTGATTAAGGGATGAATATTATACATTTGAAAGTGTACAAAACTAACCCCTCCATCACATCATTGAGAAAATGATAGCAACTAACTTTTTCTCTTCAATGATAGGAAAATACAGGAGGTCGTTCGTACTTTATGGAAACGATTTTGTAATTCATTTTCTCGCGTCCTTTTTGAGATAAAACATTAGTAACATTAGAACGATCATCTTCTAATGTTTTCTCTTGAATGAAATGTATTATAATTTTTCTCCTCTTGTGAAAAATGATTTTATTATAATAATATTTTGTCTGTATATAGCTTAGACCTCTCTACAGAGGCTCAACTAGAGAAATGTAGAAAAAAAATCACATTATATTTTCAGAGTTACCACCAATTGAAACAATTATTCGCGTTTTTTTCTTAAAATTGCTCCCCTCTGTTGTCGTAGACTATGAATATATATATATATATATATAAACACACTTCTAAGTTATTTATTTCAAAAATTCTAGTTGAGCCTCTGTAGAGAGGTTTGAGCTATAGACAGGCAGAATATTATTATTATAGAAGCGTTTTTCACAAAAGGAGAACATTTGGAAAAAAAGATTATTCTAAGTTAATTTTTTGCCAAAATATTGTATTTAAATATTTTTTGTCAAAATGTCTTTAAAATAATTTTATGCATATATTCTAATGCAAGTGACACTAAATATCATGGAAATTATCCATTTATGCTCTTTTGAAAATCACGGTTCCGAACGTAGTCGGATACCTTAACTATTAGTCTTAAAATTTTTGTAGAAAAGTTCCTTTTTAAGAGTAGAGTTTTAAAATAAACTCCTAAGGTGCATTGTGGGACCTTATAGGTAAAACTCCCCGTTCTTGAACTTTTAAACCTATTAACCTGAACATTTGTAGTCATGCTTTTTTCTTCTTTTCCATAGAACAGAAATCCGCTAAGAATAGGTTTTGTGGAAGTCGATTCCCTATGGACAAGGGGTTATGTGGGACATTATTAAAAAAATTCCCGTTTTTCAATTTTTACATTTACAAACTGGAAACTTGGAAACAATTATTCTTCTGTAGAGTATAAATTGAATAAGAACGGGTTTTGTAGAAGTATAGTACCAAAGGGAGCCATGGATCGTTATAAAGAAAAATTCCTTACCTTGAAATATCTCTTTGTTTTACTGATTTGAAATTTTTAAGAATATTTTTGTATTGAGTAGAAATTGGTTAAGAATGAGTTTTGGGGTAGCCGACTCTCAAGGGGGATCTGATGGGTAAAAATGGGTCCCGTTTTTGAACTATTAGGCTCTAACAAATTTGAAACTTGGTAAACAGGCTTCCATTCTTGAGTAGTGATCTAATAAGATACGGGTTTTGTGTTCAGGTAGATTCCAAGAGTAAGGGATTTATGAAGAGTATATCTGTTTCTTTAGTCGAGGTTTTCTTTAATTTCTGAAAAGAAAGCATCAAATAGTTTCAATTTAACGTTGCAAAATACTACATTCAAGAAAGAAAATTTAAGTCAGATATAAGTTTTTTTTAAATCCCTTATAAGTAGGGATTGCAATATTGGACTGAAATTCAATACCAGTATTCGGTATTTTTTAGATCTTAATCCCGGGATACCGATTTTAATACCGGTAGTAGAAATTTTAGAAAAAGAAACATAGGTGTGTGTTTTTGTTTTTGTTTTACTTACCAGTTTTATATAAGATAGTGTAAATATCACAACAAATGTGTAACTTATAAATTATAACGGTATGCACATAATCCCAAATTAGTAAGGGAACATCTTATTTGTTTAAATCACAAAAAAAGTTCAACTATCACTATTCAGTCTGTGTGTGTGTTCTGCGGTTTTCATCATATAAACAATGAAACCAAAACGAAGTATTATCAACTGATTTACTTATGTTCTTTAAAGTTATTCTTATTCATTATTATGGGTTATTATTTATGAGTATATATATAACAAATCTGAAAAAAAAATATGTTTTGAATCTTAAAGTATGATATGCAAATGCAGTGTGAGTTACAAGCTCACCAATTAAAAAAATATTGAAATATTACGCATTTTCTTCACAAATACAACCTTGTTTTCGCTTATATGAATATCTGACTACGAATCCTACGCGCGTGCCGAATCGCTCTGAGCTGCAATAGGATAGTTTAGGTCCGCCTCTTTTTTGAATTCACATGTTTTACCACTTCTTTTGACCGTTTAGATGCAATTTTGTATTCACAGTCTAATTAATTTCACCCGTTAGGAAGACATAAAAACAAAAACTTATTCTACGAGTATTTTGCTGTGTTGGCGATTATTGAAAATATAGTGGAGCCGATTTTAAAAATTTCTGCTAAATACCGAAAAACCGGTATTTAAATTTGTGAATACTGGTATTACAAAATTGTATAAATAGCTCAAAATACCGGTATTCGGTATCCCGGTGTTACAATCCCTACTTATAAGATATCCGTTTACTAGAGACAACTTTTTTTTGATAAAAATGCCGTTATGGGGATTTTTATGTTGGAGGGGGAGGGGGTTAAGAAAAATATTCTAAAATTCTGAAGAGAAAAAAGTTACAAAATTGGTAAGAAATTATACAAGTTACATACACGGGGGACATTCTATACAAAAAGTTTATGAACAAATTTTCAGTTTTTCAATTTTGCCGTATTGTAATTGCCATTCAATTTTTAAATGACTCTCATGATAAGAGATGTTTTAATTTTTACAGAAACTGTAGCACTTTATCGTAGTTATTTTATGAAATTGCTAAGAAAAAACAGTGATTATGTTCACATAAGGGACTGTAAATTCTCTAACAAAATTCGTGAAACTGACGATTAAAACCTTTATTCTATTATACAGAACGTACACAAAAAAGAAAGCGTGTATCAGTGTGAACACGCGTTAGTAGTTAACTTCTTTGGCTTACATGTATTGAATTGTATAAAATAAAGTTTTATTTTCAAATAATCTTATATATAATTAACAAGTTCATTATTACCATTATTATTTCAAACTGTATTTAAAAGAACTAATTAGGATAGAAAGGTATTAGTATAGACAAAATTTTCATTTTCAATACATAATACTAAAATTTTTTTTTATTGTGTGTATTTTGAGAAAAGTATCATCATTATTAGTCTAAATCAAAAATTTGCCTCGAAACAAAAATGCAAAATGTTCCATGCGTTGCAATTTTTGTCGAATTATAACAAAACAAACTTTCCAGAAGTATTCATCTAATGTATAGTTATAAATTCTTGGATGCATTGTAAGAATAGTGATAGGGTGAAAGAATAAATTAAGGTTTTTTATGTATAGGAAATCATTAAAATTCTTAAAATTTTCAAATAAAAATTTGCGTTTACCCATACTTTGTAAATTGTCATGTAAAACATTACATTGAATGCATACATTTGTAAATAATTGCTTAAAGACGTTAAATCAGGTGAAAATATGAAATTAAAAAAAAAAAAAAATTAAAACGTATGGAAAGTTTTTAAATTTTTAAAATTTTTAAAAACTATACTCATTTTTTCCCACCAATTTTTTTATATGATTTTAGTTCTAAGTTACATAGAACCAGTAAAAATTTGGGACATGTTTGTAAAAAATTTTAATGACTACTGCTGTCTTAAAATACAAAGTAATGAAGCACTATATATGTAACACTTTCACAACAATCAAATTAATTACACCAAAGCATATATATGATTTAAAAACTCACTTCTTAAACTGGATTTAGAAATTCCATTCGATTGAAAATTTAGTAAACACAATCTTTTTTTTGCCAAACTATTGGAAGAAATGTTGTGTTGCCACTAAATTTTAAAACAATAGATTGTTTGTATTATTTCCTTAAAAGAATTTTAAAACCTTATATCCAACAAACTCTTCTTAAACTAATTTTTGACAGATTTTGAACCATTTAAATGCCTACTTCGGGTAGATTAAAGACTCACTTCTGATTTTTTTTAATTCATAAAATGGATTATATTTTAACTTCTAGGTAACAAAAAACAAAACAAAGTATGTATCGCAAAGCTAAAAGAGGAAAGGCTTGTTAAAGCTGCTGTTGAATGAGGAGAGGGGGAGGGGGTGCTAGCTCAGGACTAATGGACGAAAAACACAAAAGAAATTTTAAAAGCCGTAATTTTTAATCTATTTTATCAATCTTTGAACAGATTACGGATAACCTATTCTACATATGGAAAAAAGTTTCGTTAGATTATTTTTATAAATAATGATGTTATTAAATATTTAATTAAAATTTTGAGTATTTTTTGAAAAATCGCAAAAAAAAATGAAAGGATTCTGTCATTTTTTTAATGACTGATTCTAAAAGATAAAAGCATGAACTTGTTTAGAATAAAATATCAATTCATTAACTCGAAAGGAAACTTAAAGCGAATGATTTAGAGACCATTTTTATAAAAATCGTAAAAAATAGAAAATATGATTTTTTTACAGATAGAAAAAATTTTCTCTAATTCGGTGAATATATACTACATACTAGTACCTTTCTAGATAAAGTATATAGTTATAAAAAAAAAAAAGATTTCCTTGATCTAACTTTAGTCCATTTAAGTTTGTAAACCATATGCGTCTAAATTTACCCAAATGTTTGGTTTTTTGCATGCTACATTTATTCTGCTCCAGGGATGAAAGGGAAGGAAAACAAAGAAAAATTCGATATAATGCCATCGGGGAAATCAAAATCTTTGGTAAAAAGTTCTATACATAAATAATGAAAAACTCTTGCTTCCTTTACTGTCTCAAAGAAAGTGGAATCTAGAAATAAATACACTGGATCAATAGTATCTTCGGAGGAAATGTTTAGGTAAGACAAGGACTTCAACTTAACGTTTCGTTTTTGTGTTTTTTTCCCTAAATTGTCTGCCTACTTCTACTTTTCCCTCTTGAACCTTAAGAAACGAAAGCGTAATCGATAGTCGTGGCTTCAGGCATTGGTACAAAGTCAAATACAAAGGAGCTTCGGCTCGATAATCAATCAAGGAAATGTTTACCGATAGCCAGGAACTCCAGTGACTGTTGCGGGAGTTTTGAGGGTGATTTGAAAAGCAGCAAAGGTACATAGACTAAGAGGGAGTCTCGTAATAGAATGAGAGACAAGGCAGAGATAAATAAATTAGCTGCAAGGATTTCAATTTATCTTTCTTATACTATATCATTAAAGTCCCATCTAGCCATCTACCAAGATTGAAAAGACTCGGAATGGCTTAAAGAGATACAAAGTCTGTTTCATCAGGAAATAAATTCGGAAAATTGTATTCCTAGCTGGAGCTCAATTTATTGCTATTATTATATGAAGCAATTGAAATGTCTTAAACAGAAAATAATAGTCGTGTTTTAAAGAAGCGAAATTCGAATAAAGATTAAAGACGTAGAAAGGAATTCGTTCCACAGAAAGTTATTTAATAAAGAACCAATAAAAATTCAGTGAATGTTGGAGTGATTTTCTTAAAGTTAATTCTAATTCAAAGTTTTCTTATAAGCTATCATTACTTAATAATGCTGGTTCCCAAAAGAGAGGGTTAAATGTTCACTGGAAAATATTTTGGCTGAAACATAACTTAATAATTTTTCATCTGTCAATCCCATCAAAAAATAATAGAGCATAATAAACTATTCCTTTTTAAAATTTGAAAAAAAAATCTCATTTTCAACAAAATACCTTACAATAATAAAAATAAATAACGAAACCTGTTTTGCAAATTTTTTAAAAATTAAGAACATAGAATAAATTAATAGTTTATTTTTATAAATTAAGAAATTTGAAAATTAAGTTATTTTTACTTCATTACATTTTTTTTCAAAAATGTCGTCTGTAAAAAAGAATATGCATGGAGAAAAGTTTCAAGTACTAAATGTTTTAAGGTATGCGAATACGTTCAGAACCGGGATTTTGCAAAAGCGTATAAATGAGTACTATTTATGATATTTAGTGTTACTTAGATTAGAAAATGTATATAAAATTGTTTTAAGAATATTATTAGAGTAAAAAAAAATATTTAAGTACTGTAACAAATGGTAATTCTTTATTTCTCTCGTGCTTTATATTAATGATTTTATTAATGCTTTATATTAATGCTCGCGCGTGCTTTTATTTATAAAAATTAATTGTAATTTTAATGATGGAAAGTTCTGGAACTTTCGATGGCAATATATAAGAAGATGGCATATTCAATTTTGTAGAATAAAGTCTTGAGTCGTATGTGGCAAGAGTTGATGACATTTTTTTTTTTTATTTTTCGTGTTAAAACTGGCGCCCACACCCGTGGCCAAGGAACTACGATCCCGTAGACGCTGTGACGAAACGCCGCAGAAAAATGAAAATTTAACCGGCTCTGTAAACCTTACTTTTCCGGAAAGAAAAATTGCTGGTATTGCACCGCAATCCTTCTAAAGCAAGAGAAAATCCCTGGAAATTGAGAGAGAAAGTGAATCATCCTGACTTCAATTGTCTGAAGAAAAGAAAAAAAACCATCTATTTTCTGTTAAAAGTTTTTGCAATAGTGTTTTGTGCATTTTTCATATACAAGTGATAGCAATCCTGCTACAGTGTGTTACTGCTAGGGATAGTTTTATTATTTTATTTCATTGATTTTTTGGTATTCTTATGCAATGATAATTCTTAATTTTGCTGTATATTAATTTATTTCTTGCGAGATAACGTTTCCTGATTAATATTTTGTGAATTTCACATTAATAATTACTATTTTGTTTGATATTTTACTGATTTCCTATTGAATTTAGGGAGCATTACATGCCTGATTATTTTAGTTTTGTTTAGTATTTTCATTGCATTGAATTTTTGTATCATTACAACTGGTGATTCCTAAATTTTCTTTATATTATTTTTTTTATTTGAATTAATGTTGCTTGTTGGTATTTTGAATATGTTAATAATTTATTTACCTATTTTAATTGTTTTTGAAGTGCATAATAATTTATAAGATTTTAAAGCTAGCCATATTTTTTAAAGTGTATTCCCATATCTGTAAGAGCTTTGGTGGACAATAAGGCCTGGACCTTACTTACTTATTTTATTTATTTGCAACTTTTAAATTTCTCAGTCATGTCATTTCTGGGAAAAGGAAAAAAAAAGCTGTTCTCATTAAGCTTGCTATTGAGTTAGGTGAATGTGAGTCGAATGGGGAAGAGCTAAAAATAATTGAATTAAGGACAAAAATTTTAACTAATGATGCTTATAAGGAAGACCCTGAATTTGTGAAATGTATCTTTGAGGGAATCGTATCAAATAGGATAGACGAGGAAAACAAACAAAAAAAACAAGCACTGCGTGAATTTGAGCTGCAGAAAATACGATAGCAAAAGGAGACTCAAAGAGTCGTAGGTCCACAAACCCTACCCCCCCAAAAATTGAATTAAAAAAAATTGCTACCAACTTTCAATCCTGAAGTTGATAACATGGACCTGTTCCTCACATTATTCGAACGGCAAATGAAGCTATTGGATCTTGGTGAAGACCTGTGGGTACCCTATCTCATTGGTGCCCTACCTAGTGATGTAATCTCCCTCATTGCCCGTGAGCCGGAGAAGAAATGCAGGGATTACTCCCACATTCGAGGAATGCTTCTGCAACGGTTCAAATTAACCACAGAAAAATTCCGGGATCTGTTTTCACGTCACAGAAAAAGCCCAAATGGGACGTGGAAGGATTATTATTTTGAAATCCGAGCATATTTTGAAGGTTGGCTCAATGAGCTTAAAATAGATTCATTTGACGGATTGAAGAATTTGATGATTGCCGATCAAATGAAAAAAGAGATGCTCTCCAGAGTGTAAGGAGCATTACCTGGATATCTGGGAAAACTTATCTCCCCAGAAATGTTAGCAGATAAGCTGGAAGCTTTTGACAACATCCGAAGTTTCCTACCCAGTGGACCTAGGAGATACGTGAAGGCAAGTGAAATCGTAAATGATGGAAAACAGGTACCATTCAGGAAACCTGAACGCCCTCCCAAGAGAGAATATTCCCATCAGGTGCCAAATGAGAGATCCCCTCTCAGATGCTATGACTGTGGGAAACAAGGAGTGATAAAATCTAGGTGCCCCACCTGCAACCTCAACGCCTTACAAAAGAACAGACGTAGCAACCTATCACATCAATACTTACACAGCTCAGACCAGAAGCCCTCGATTGGCCCTAATGAACATAACATTCTGCGGAATAAAGGAACGTGTGTGTGCAGACACAGGATCTTCACATTCAATTGCTGGGGAAAGGATGTTCCAGATATTTAAGGATAAGGGATTCCTTTTCCAGGAAACCACATTAGCAATGAGCTTAGCAGATGGTCAACAGACCACAGGTGATGCTCTCACAACCCAAGTAATGGTAGAAATTGAGGGGAGATCAGTCTTGACCAAATTCAAAATTCTCCCAAAGACAAAGGGAAATAGAACACTTCTAGGAACATATTTCCTTAGTTCAGCTGGTTTGGTTCTAGATGTAAAGAATACTTGTTGGTACTTTTGGGACAATCCTGCCCACAAGTATTCATTTGGTGAAGAATTGGACACCCCGTCCATAGTTGAGAAGATGTCCAGCAACACCTGCCAATTAAGAGAAGGGGAAGGTGAAAGTTTGACCTCTTTTTTTTTCCCAGAAGGAGAAACTTAACCTCCTGTTGCAATCCTTCCAAAATGTCCTCGAACCAGGGGGAGAAGCAACAAATATCTTGGAGCACCACATTAACAAGGGAAATAGTCCTTCTATCTCTGTACTCCCATACAGAATGTCTCCTGTAAAAAAGGAAATATTGAGAAAGGAAATTGAGGATCTCCTCGATAAAGATATAATTGAAGAATGTGAATCTTCTTCCTGAGCCTCTGTTGTACTGATTCCAAAGCCAAACAATCAGTTTCGCCTGTGCATCGACTACCGGAAGTTGAATGAAGTCACGGTCTCTGATACTTACCCACTTCCATGAATGGATGATTTACTGCAGGAGGCAAAACATACTACATACATCTCCACCATTTACTTAAAGTCTGATTACCACCAAATGAATGTTTATCCTGCTGATAGGGACAAAACCGCTTTTTTTGTCCATTTGGAACCTACCGGTTCAAAAGGATGCCCTTCGGACTAAGGGGTCACAGGGGTTTTAAATTTCTTTAGGGGTTTTAAAATATAAACAATTTTCAAACAGGTATAATTTCTTTAAATTTAAGTTAAATAATTCGAATCTTTTACACATTACTTATAAAGGAATGGGGCTTCAGAAAAGTATAAAATGTTTAAAATATAATCATAATTTTTAAAATTATAAGCATATGAAAATAAGAAACTTTTCTATAAGAAATACTTATTAAGTTTTACGTCGCGCATGCTATTTTCTAAAAAGAGTAGGTTTAATTACTAGATATATATATATATATATATATATATATATATATATATATATATAAGTTGATTTATAAAGACAAATGTATTCTTAATACTTTGTAGCTACTTTTACATAAATAGAATGATATAACTTACATATTTTAATAAATAAAAAATACATTTATAAAAATATTTAAAAAATTACAACATTTTACAAATATTTTGAAATACAAAAGATGTATAATATTAAAATTAGGTAGGGTTTAAAGAGTATGATACATTGTATAATTCTGTAAAGTTTTATACATCAGAGGCTAATATTTTGGAAAATAGCGTGCTCAACGCAAAAAAAAAATAATTAATATTTATTATAGAATTTTCATATGCTTATGACTTTTAAAATTATTATTATATTTTAAACATTTTATACTTTTCTAAAGGCCAATTCTATTTTAAATAATATGTAAAAGATTCGAATAATTTAATTTAAATTTAAAAGAATTATACCGGTTTGTAAATCGTTTATATTTTCAGACCTCTAGAGAAATTTAACACCCCTGAGACTCTTAAGAATGCACCCGCAACCTTTCAGAGACTGATGGATATTTTCCGAAGAGGGTTACCTGTACTTGCATACCTAGATGCCATTATAATTATGGCCTCTACATTCGAACAGCATCTAGCAGAATTGGAGGCCGTGTTTAAGCGCTTGATGGATTTCAAGTTACGAGCAAACAGAAAGAAGTGCCAATTTTCCTGCTGGGCTTATGGATTACACCCCAAGGAATAAAAGTCGATCATGAGAAGACTTCAGCTATTTTAGGGATTCCACCTCCTAAAAATGTTAAACAACTGCAGTCCTTCCTGCAAACCTGCTCATGGTACCGAAAATATATAGACAATTTTTCTGAGATTGCCCGACCCTTGAGCAACCTAACTAAGAAAAAAGCTTTCTGGAAATGGTCAGATGAAGAGGAGAAAGCATTTCAGACCTTGAAGCAATGTTTGGTGTCTCCACCAATTTTGAAGCAAGCATACTTCTCTAAACCCTTCCTGATAAGAACTGATGCCAGTAACTATGCTCTAGGGGCAGTCCTCCTACAAGGAGAAGACAAAGAAGGTTGAATCCAGCTGAAAGAAACTACTCGACCACTGAACGAGAAGATCTAGCTGTGGTTTGGGCCCTCAACAAGTTTAGGGGCTACATTGATGGTAGAGCATCACTGTAGCATCTGACCACCAAACCTTAAGGTGGTTCAGGAAACTGAAATCTCCTACTGGAAGACTAGCCCGTTGGCCTCTGCAATTGCAATCTTTCAACCTCAACATGGAGTACATTCCCGGAAAGAGTAATGTGATTGTAGATATGCTATCTCGTCCTGCGTGTTATGAAGAAAATGAACTGTGTGAGGTCTGTACTGTAGCCATTGATGTCCCATCCAGGTCTCCCAAGGAGATACGTGATGAACAAATAAAGGATGAGGAACGGGTCAAAATTATTTCTTGCCTCGAAGATCCTGACAAGAATGTTAATTATGTCATTTGGGTCGAACGAGGTTATTAAATGAATCAGGGTGTCCTATTCAGATATGCTCCAGACTCTGAGATTTTAGAGGATCAGTTAGTGATACCTAGCCATGCAAGAACTTTGATCCTCAAAAACCATCATGATGCCCCAAAGGCTGGTAATTATGGCGCCGAAGGCACCTATACTCGAATAGCAAAGAACTATTATTGGACTGGTATGAGGAAATACATAACTGATTATGCAAAGAACTGTCCTGACTGCATTAAATACAAAGCTTCAAATCAGAAGCCTTCCGGGCTATTACAGACACCTGTGCCAGACCAACGTTTTGAAACCTTGGCCATTGATCTCTTCGGGCCCCTACCTGAGAGTAAATATGGTAAAAGATGGATCCTCATTATTGAGGATTGTACCACCAAGTGGGTTGAACTGTTTGCACTACCCAATGCCACAGCTAAAGAATGTGCCATTACCTTGATTGAAGAGGTTCTACTGAGGTATGGCATTCCTCGCCGCCTTATCAGTGACAATGGAACCCAGTTTGTGTCAGCAGTGATGCAATGCTACCTCTTAAACATCCATCAATCCCTGATCCCTGTATACCATCCACAAGCTAACCCAGTTGAACGAAAGAATAGGGATTTGAAACCACGGCTGGCAATTCTCGTCCAAGACAAGCATGACTGTTGGTCAGAGAAGCTACTCTTCATCCGCTTTACTCTCAACACAGCCAAATGCGAAAAGACAGGACAGACGGCAGCCTTTCTGAATTTTGGTAGAGAGTTACGCACTCCAAGTGAAGTTTTTAATGATATCCGAGTCGTCATCCAGAATGATAATTTTGTGCCAGAGATAACTCCCTATCTCAAGAAATTCGCTAAGTTTTCCAATCAGATTAGAGAGGTGGTTGAAGAGCAACAGGACAGTAGGAAGTTTTACGCTGATAAAAAGAGGAAAGCTGCTCCAACATATCAACCTGGAGAACATGTCTTTGTAGCATCACATCCGCTGAGCAACGATGTGCAAGGAAGAAGTGCAAAACGAATGCCACGCAGAGACGGTCTCTACGTGATTTTAACACAAAGATCACCATAATCTTACGAGATTGCTAGTCTTGATAATCTGGGGGTACTTCTTGGTGTTTACCACACCTCTGCTTTAACTCCTTGTAATAATGACGAAGTAAAACCCCTTATTCCTCTTCGTAAACGTGGCCGTCCACCAAAGGTCCCGCAGGCTCCTGGTTTCTCGTCGGGACGCCGTCGAAACCAAAGGGGAAGGATGTAACAAATGGTAATTCTTTATCTCTCTCGTGCTTTATATTAATGCTCGAACGTGCTTTTATTTGTAAAAATTAACTGTAATTTTAATGATGTAAAGTTCTGGAACTTTCGATGGCAATAGATAAGGAGATGGAATATTCAGTTTTGTAGAATAAATTCTTGAGTCGTATGTGGCAAGAGATGCTGACATTTTTTTAAAAATTTTTCCTGTTAAAGTACAATATTTTGACAAAAAATGAACATAAAATGACACATTTTCAAAACATTCTCCTTTTATGAAAAATTACTCTATTATAATAATATTTTGCCTGTATATAGCTTAGACCTCTCTACAGAGGCTCAAATAGAATTTTTAAAATACATAACTTAGAAGTGGGTTTATCCATGTTTTACGACAACAAAGGGGATACATTTTAAGAAAAAAAAGCCAATCATTATTTCAAATGGTTGCAACTTTGAAAATAATGTGAATTTTTCAAAAATCATAGTTGAGCCTCTGTACAGAGGCTCTGAGATACATAGAGGCAAAATAGTATTATAATAGAAGCATTTTTCACGAAAGGAGAACATTTTGAAAAAAAAAAGGTTATTCTAAGTTAACTTTTTGACAAAATATTGTATTGAAATAATTGTTTTTTGCCAAAATGTCCTTAAAACAATTTTGTGCATGCATTCTAATCTAAGTGACACTAAATATCATGAAAATTATCTATTTATGTGCCTTTTTAAAATCCCGGTTCCAAACGTAGTCGGATACCTTAAGCACATTTACGAAATAATCTTTGTGTGTGTGTGTGTGTGTGTGATGATGTTTTTTAAGTAATAAACAATACAATTTATAGTTGTAATATTCAATTTCCATTAAAGATACATTAAAAATTTCCGGATTTTATTAATTACATGTTTCAATACAAAATAACAGCATAAATGAGTTCAAACTACATAGTTCTGAAATAAAGTAGTCATTTAATTAGAATTAATTTAAAATTCAAATTTTTCATTATTTAATTAAAAATTCTGTCAAACATTATCTGTAATTTCTCCCTAACATTTATTTTTAAACTAAGATCTTTACACACAAATTTTGTTAATAATAAAACCCAATTTTTTTCACAAAGAGGGGGGGGGTATAGTAGATTCTAAATTTTTTCCCTAAATTTACATTCCTAATTTAAATAACCACAAATTCAATGAATTAAAACACGATAAATTTATTGATTTTAAGCATTTTTTGTGTGTTTACATATTTTGAGATGTATCGTATTTTTTTTAAATTTAAAGTGTGATATTTTTAAAAGAAACTTTGAAATTTTTATAAAACGAAACATAACTATTTGAACTAAAATACGCATTTTGCACAAATGATGATACTACATTTGTAAGCTTTAAAAATATTAAGTTAAAAACTTAATTAATTTAAAATTATTGTATTTTCTTATTTAACAGACATTTACATTTAGTAATTTTGCTCAATGTTAGATTCTTATTTTCTTTTTAATAAAATGAAATTTTAAATAACAACTGAAATTTTAATGCAATATTTAATTTCTTTTTCAATAAAATGAAATTTTAAATAAAAACTGAAATTTTAATGCAATATTTATTTTTTTCATAATATTAATGCTATTGTTATTTATTTGTTTGAAGTTGAGAACAAATGGTCTTAATTGTATTTTCTCTTCGAAAATGAAAGTTATGTGAAATAATTTTCGCCTTATACAAGAAGTTATATCTTTCAAAATATTTTTTATAATATTTTTCCCGTATTATAATTTTTAACATCTATATTCTTTGCATTCCCAAAATATGCTTTAAGTCTTTTTTTAATACACCAAAAGGTCCAGAACTAATTTAACACATCATATTTAGACAAAAAATATGAGTTCTTTTATGAATGCATATTAATGTATAATTTGTTATTTACTACTAAAATTTATTTATAGGATTTAAAAATATTATTGATGGCATTGCAATTCAATTACAATGTACGTAATTTCTTATTTCTTGAATTAAAGATAGGTAAATAATTAATTTACCTTGTGTTGGTATAAAGAAGATATTTGTAAATACTTATCAAACATGTAATAAAGCATAGTCAAATGAAGAAATCAACTTCCTCAGATACAATTTACTCAAGATTGAAAGAAAAGTTCATTTATTTTATCTACTTCGAAAGAATTAAGATATACAGCAGATAGTCACAGATAGTATATAAATTGCGAAAAATATATTAACTTTTAGCAAAATAATTATTTACGAGGAAATTGTTCTTTTTAGTCTTCTATCGTCTGGTTATTTTTCTATGGAATCATATTGATATCCAAAATATGTGTTTCTTTCCTACAAAAATATAAAAACATTAATTAATAAATCAAAATCCTTTATTTTTACTGATAGAAAAAAAAATTACCCTTCATGTTTTTTTTTTGAAAACTAATAAAGCTAAAACATTCCTTATTGTATTAAAAGAACTTTCTGTTTAACTACTTATCACATTCCCTTTGAATTTCGCAATGAGTTTCCTGTTTTATAATGTTATTTAGTGTATTTTACATAGCACTTTTTTTCATTAACATTTGTACATTCTAAACAGAAACACGATTGGTTGAATTTTATCTCATTCTTTATTCCTTTCCAAGATGCGCACGTTAGCTTTACTTGAGGGAATTATTTTATAGGCGCAAGAATTTTATATTGATATAAAATCTTAAATTCCCGAAACAAATTAAATTAGAAGATCCTGCTCTGAGGTTAGAAGGCTTTTAAATTCCGTGATTCGGGAGGTATCTTTTATGGTTTAGCGCAAGGGAAATGTTAAGCGTCACTTCATATTGTTAAGAAGATATAAACAAAGTTTACGACCCTCGCGTTTGAACGAAGCTTAATAGAGAAAGAATTCTTCGAAAACCACGAGTTGAAGCACATAAAGAAGGATTACGACTTCACTTAACCAAGACCTTATCTATTACCAGAAAATTGTAGTTATACGCTCACAAGAACAGTAAATCAGTAATGTACTCATCTTAAGTTTTGAATAAATAAACAGCTTTCGAAGTAACAAGGTTATGAAATTTTAATCAACTTTAGGTCTTGTTTTACAATCAAATCGATCGAAAAAGGACTTCGATGCGCATTCAACTGTTCAGCGCGCATTCGAAGTACCAACTGGTAGAAAGCGAACACACATAAAAATAATCCGTCAACTTTTCTGTGACAAGTGCCGTAGTAAGTTAACTGTGAACACGACATCTGCCAGCTTAGGCGTCTTTAATAAATGGACACTTTGACAGCTGGTTCGAGAGTTTAGAAACAATTTCTTTAACTTGTATTATTCTTCACATTTGTATTATTTATTTTTACCACACAGATAGGTGTCAGATTCAAATAGTGACCTTTTATTTTGTGGTCATTTACTATAGGAGGAGGTATTGAAAAGTATTTCCTTCGAATGTTGGTTTTTCTTGACATTTTTTATTCTAGAGCCGTGTCTTAATCATGAAGAATAAATACATCTGCTTCGAGAGCTTAGAACATATTCTTAAACGTGTATACTTCTTCACTATTATGTTATTTGTTTTTGCCGCATAAATATGTGTCATATTCAAATAGTATTTTATTTGTAGTTATTTGTCACAGGTAGATGTAATAAAAAGTTCCCTTCGCGTATTTGTTGGTTTCTTGATATTTTTTATTCTAGAACCGTGTCTTAATTATGAAGAATAAATACATCTGCTTCGAGAGCTTAGAACATATTCTTAAACGTGTGTACTTCTTCACTATTATGTTATTTGTTTTTGCCGCCTAAATATGTGCCATATTCAAATAGTATTTTATTTGTAGTTATTTGACACAGGTAGATGTAATAAAAAGTTCCCTTCGTATTTGTTGGTTTCTTGACATTTTTATTCTAGAAGCGTGCCTTAATCATGAAGAATGATGTATCTGCTTAGAAAGCTTAGGATATATTCTTAAACGTGTATATTATTCTTCACTTTTATATTATTTATTTTTGTTACAGAGATATGTATCAGATTCAAACAACATCATTCCTTTTTGTGGCTATTTGCTATAGGAAGATGTAATTAAAAGATTTTCTTCTGGACTTGTTTGTTTCTTGACATTTTTATTCTAGAACTGTGTCTTAATCATGAATAATGGATCTGGTTTGAGAGTTCATTAACCTTTCTTAGACGTGTGTCTTTTTCTTCACCTCTGTATCATTTGCCGCATGCATATGCTTCAAAAACAAATAGTATCATTTTATTGTGTAGTCCCTTTCTATAGATAGATGTAATAAAAAGAGTTTCCTTCGAACTTTTTAGTTGCTTCACATTTTTATTTTAGAATCGCGTCTTAATCGTGAAGAATCCTTCTGGTTCGAGAATTTAAAAACAATGTGTTAAAACTCTAGAAGTATATTTAAGTCAAAGTGTTTAAGAACAAAGTTTTTCGTCAAATCGTATTATTCCTTAACTCTATAATATTTATTTTTGTCACATACATTGATTGGCAATTGCTGAGGAACAAGTAATTTATGTGAAAGTGCATCTCACACAGCTGTTCAATGAAAGTAAACTGAAGTTCAGAGGGCGTGTTAGACCGGGATTCGTTACATGTATAAAATACAGTGCATACAAGCTAATAATTCATAAGAAAATTCCTGCTGTTTGATGTTTGACGAAAATAGTGAGGGATTTTATACAAGTTTTTTCCCTAAATTCTGTTTGGTTATTCTAATAATAAGAGCAAAATGTCAGCAAGACGTCATTTGAGGGATTAGAACCATGGATGAGCATTTAGACCAGAGGTTCCCAAACTTTTTATCTCATAGATCCCTTACCATGTTTTTCGGTTTGGGGTAGACCCCTACTAACCAAATATTCGATTCGAAATTTATTAACTTAAATGTCTTTTTGACAGCTGGTATAGCGCTAATTTAAAAGTTTTGTTTCTAACTATAGTGAATATAGGGTTCAAAACTAATAAAATACATATTAATTAATTTAATTAAAATTTAAATAATACATATAAAATAACTGAGAAAGAACCATGGGATGAATCTGGTGCTTCAATAACAAATATTCAACATTTGGCATCCATCTTGGTTTAACCCTACTAGGTTTAGTAATGTACAATCTTTCTGTTTTCTTTCTGTTCTGGACATTAAGATCCGTGTTGAATCCCCTTTTCTCTAGGAAAAACAATTAAAAACTTTCTCACTATGCTTCATGATTCAGGATAAATAACAGATGTCTTTAAAGCAAAAATAGCTGACATCCGTTTCTAAACTTTACCTTAAGATCTTCGTTAGTGGTTGTTCCGATCAGTTAGTTCCTCTTGTTATCTGACATTGTTTTTTTTTCTATGTGAACACATAAACGTATTATTTATTGTGGTACTGCCATTGTCAAAATTTTGCCAAACCTATTTTTAATACATTAATAAAGGGCATTCAGAAGTTTAATGTAAGTTAAAACGTTATTTTCCTGACAAATTGTTTGCGACAAATTGAGAAACTGGTAAAATTCGCAAAATCCATATATATACTCCATTAGCTTAATTCCAGCAAGAAACACTGAAATGATGTTCTTTTTTTTAATAAAATGTATACCGTCACCTTGTAATTGCTAATGATCCTCATTAAATTTAGTAAATAAATCCGTTTAAAACTCATTTCTACTTGATTAAATTTTCTTTTAAAATTAAAGCCACAATCTGGTTAGTATATCGTAGACCCCATTTATATGTCATGGACACCCAAATTTTTTTCGCTTACATGAACCACTTAATGTTCGTCATAGACACCTGGAGGTCTATATAGACCACTTTGGGAATCCCTAATTTAGATTATTGCAAGTGAGTCAAAGTGTCACCACTGTAGCTTCTCGAATGGGTGTATCAAAGAGTGTCATCTATCAATTAAAAAGTCCACTCAAGGTGGAATTGCTTTGGTAAAGCACGCTGGGGATCGTAGTAGGAACACCACACCTTTAGATGATTGCTATGTAGCCCTCGGTGCAAAAAGGAACAAAAATTTCCTTCCTGGCCAGATAGCTGTAAACCCTGCAACCGCTACTGGTACGCATGTTTCAGCAAGAACCATCTCACGGTGATTAAATCAAGTTAGTTTATATGCTCGGAAACTTGTTCCCCTTGCATCCTACTTAAACCGCACCATCGTCGAGAGATTACGCTGGTGTAAGGAACATGTTGTTTGGTATTACCAAAATTGGTCTAGAGTGATGTTCTCCAACCAATCTCGTTTCCGTATGACAATCATTCTGGTCGCCAATAATCTCAATTCATGTGATGCCATAGACACATGATAGTGAAAGCCACGTGAGTCTTGCTAATCAATTCAAAACTCATGTGACGTCATAGTCATACAATGGAAACTATATATCTTGTGTTTTCAGCTAATCAGATCACGCGCTTCATTGTCGCCAAGTTTTGCTCTTTGCAGAAACTTTCTCTTAAAAAGTACATATACATACAAAATGTATTTATTTAAAAGTAAAAGCATACAAAAAATATGATTTTTTTTAAAATTTTAAAATAATCTTTTTAAAGATTTTTTTTTCCAAACCTTTAAATATCTTTACCTAAATATGAAATTTGAAATTTTATCTAAGTTTTGCAAATATAACAACAAGTGCATTTAGTTTAATGTTTGTTTTGAATTCAATGGAGAACACGCGTTTGTCATTATCATGTGACGTCATGAATTGAGCCCAATATAGTTATCATGCACAGTAGCAGAACACCGCTTCACAACGCGGGTATGGAAACCTTGCATCATAACGTTAGTTCAGAGAGATTACTCTGGATCATGTTTCTATTTTTAGAGGTGTTGTAGGTCCAGACTTTCTGTTTATGGACGATATTGCGCGGCTACACAGAAGTGTTAAGATATCAGACACACTGAAACGTGAAAATATTCTCCGTATGCAATGACATGCTTACTCACCAGACCTAAATGCTATTGAACATGCTTGGGATATTTTAGGCAGACGTGTTGCACAAAAAACCATTCCTCTCTGTACAGTGAAATATTTCAAAACCGCCTTCAGAGAAGACCGATAAAATATCCCACAATGTCTCCGCGATAGTTTAGTGAAGATCATGAAGAACAGATGAAATATCTGTATAAGTGTAAGTGATCAACACGCAACTTACTAAGTTACTCATGTTTGCATCATTCTAGCCTAAAATCGATTTTTTACGACTTTTAGGAAATTATCCAAAGAGAGCATTTTTTTTTTATCTTTAAGGTTTTAATGTTTCGATGGGGCGATATCTGTACCATTTTGCACTATAATAAATGTACATCGTCCCTACTAAATATGTACTTAGTTTAACTTCTTCAATCGATGTCTATTTTTAATTATTTCGAAAAAAACGTAACTATTTCTTAGCAATTGCCCGGCAGTGTAGATACGAGCAATATTTAAATAACATCATTCTACTTTGTGGTCATTTGCTACAAGTAGATGTAATAAAAATAACTTCTCCTCTTGCTTGTTGGTTTCTTGACATTTTATTCTAAAACAGTGTCAATGCATGAAAAATGCATCCGGTTCGATAATATCCTTCCCCTCTGTATAATTTATTTTTGCCGTATATTTATGCATCCGATTCAAATAACATTGTTTTATTTGGTGGTCACTGGATACACATGTAGATGTAATAAAAAGAACTTCCTTCGAACTTGTTGGTTTCTTGACATCTTCGTTCTAGAACCGTGTCTTAATCATGAAGAATGGGCCTCCCTTATGTTACACGAAATATTTTCGGAATTGCTGGCCAAGTGATCCGATTAGTTAGATAAGGAAATAAAGCCGCTGACGAGTCGCATATATGTCAAGCTGAGAGCGATGCTAATGGGCTGGTAAGGTACCTCCTTCTTTCTAGTAAACACTGATGATCCAATTCTGTTTGTAGGGCAACTAGAGCACTTATTCTTTCTAGTACTTTGTAGAAAGAGAGAGATCTACATTGTTCTCTTAGAACAGTCACATTTGTTTTGTACTTGATTTGGTTTTTAAAAAGGAATAAAAAGTACGTGTACACTGCTGGACAATTGCTAAGGACGGATCACAAATTGCTTTGTAGCATAACATCAAGCGGGACATGAGGCCTAGTAGGATAAAATATAGTTGCCACACTGTTCAGACATTAAAATAAAGAATATTTATTATTCTGGAAACATCTGAAAGGAAAAAAAAAATGTTCATTTGATCTGCGTACGGAGAAATGGAACAATGCATCTAAAAGTCAGCAGGCACCTTAAAGAAAGGTATCAGTACGGGATATGTCCACCGTGGAGTGTGATGCAACATTCCACACGTAGTACCATACTTTGCACAACATTATCCAGCAGCTGTTGAGGCAATTTATCCCATTCCTCTGTGAGTGCACGGATGAGGGTGTTCTTGTTTGTCGGAGGATAGTTTCGACCAGTAACTTGCCTCCCCAAAGCATCCCACACATTTTCAATGAGGTTTAGATCTGGAGAACGCGCTGGCCATACGAGACGTTGAATACCCTCGCTGTCTAGACAATCCTGAACAGCGAGTGTTCGATGACATGTTGCGTTGTCGTCCATAAAAACAAATTTATCACCGACAGCACCACGGAAAAGACGAGCATGAGGAAGTAGATCTTCATCAGTGTATCATTGGCCCGTCATAGTCCCATTCGCAACCACATGTAGGCGCGTGCGGCCATTGATCATGATGCCGGCCCACACCATGATACTGCATGTCGGATATCGGTCCTTTTCCTGGATATTTTCTGGACGATAAGCAGTACCACTCTCGCGCAAGATCAGTTGGCGTCTACAATCCGATGACAGACTGAACCTACTCTCATCTGAGAATAGTACGCATGCCCAGTCCTGTTTAGTCCAATTGTGATGCTCACGACACCATTGCAAACGGGCAGTACGGTGCTGTCTGGTCAATGGGACACACACAACAGGTCTGCGTGCGTATAGTCTTCCTCCCTTCAAACGTCTGGCAACAGTTTTTTGGGAGATCTGCTTTCCTGAGGCAGCAAGAAACTGATTTGCCACCTGCTGAGCTATGGTGCGCCTGTACCTTTTTGCTGATAGGACGATATATCTGTCTTCTGCAGGCGTCGTACTTCTAACGCGACCTCCCCCGTGCTATCTACTACACATTCCAGTAGTTTTAAATGACTTCCACAGCCGTGAAACAACGCTGTGAGCGATGTCGAACTCCCTGGCAACATCTGTTATTTTTCGCCCTTCTTCGATCTTTCCAATAATTCGGCCACGCATAAAATCATCCATGTGATGTGGGGAAGACATGCCAAAAATTTTAAGTTCGTCTATTAAATCTTTCCTGTAAAACATTGACTTGAAACAACCACTGTCCACACGCGTCAAAACCTTTAAAGCTCTTATGAACGCTATCACGTGATGAACAGACGTGGGAAAAAAATTTGCATACTCATACTTCTTCTTACTAATATCCCGCACTTATTCTAATTTTTCACATTTTGCTTCCTTTCATTTTGTGGTTGCTATGGATGATAGTGTTATCCGTCCTTAGCAATTGTCCAGCAGTGTATGTATTTGCGTAATATAAATTTTTACAAGTTTCTTTTTCCGTTGTTAAAGTTATAAGTACAATTGCAATGCAAAATTAAAACAAGTAATAAGTATAGGGTAAGAACTAATTTCAGTTCAGGGTATGATATAATTTGTATTAGAATGACTTTTTTATAAGATTATTTTTGATAGTTAAAATGCTTATGAGGGATTTCTCAAACCTATATATATAAAGAAGAGAAGCGACTCACTCAATCACTCATCACGATATTCCTAGAGCTATAATACGTACAGACTTAAAATTTGGTAAGCGTCCTTCTTACATAGAGTAAAGATCCGCTAAGAATGGGTTTTGCGAAAACCAATCCTGAAGGGGGGTAGCGAGGGATTGAGCGACGTTATAGATAAGCATTCCCCTTTTTGATGTATTAGACCTACAGATTTTTCTAACTTGACAAGCATGTTGCTTTCATAGAGTAGAAAACCCCTAAAAAGAAGTTTTACAAATATAGACCCTCGGCGGGGGTTGCAAGGGATTAAGAGGCGTTATAGATAAATATTTCGTTTTTGAACTATTAGAACGAGATACTTGAAATTTGGTTAGCATGTGTTCCTTCCATGGAGTAGACATTCGCTACAAAAGAAATTTTGCAGAAATAGACGATCAGGGGAGGGTGTGAAAGATTAACGGATTTTTCGAAAATCGACAAATATAAGTGGGGGGTAAATTATTGGAATGTTTTGATAAAAATATTCCCTTTTCCGAGGTAACAAATCTACAGTAATAAAATAATTGGTACGCATGTTTTTGCTGTTGTTGTTGAATTGAAATCCTCTAAGATAAGTTCTTACGAAAAAGGAATCTAAAAGGTGTTTATGGGGCATATTGAAACAAAAAAAATCGCTTTTGAGAAATTAGATTTAGACTTGAAATTTGGCAAGCATATTTATTTGATTTAGTAGAGATGCATCATAAATAAGTTTTGCGGAAATCTACTATTGTGGAAGAGATAAAAATCGTAAAATATCCCCCTAAAAGTCCTAAAAGTAAAAAGTTATTTTTAAATCAAGAGGTGAGAGTTAAAGGGATGTTTTTCAGAACAATCGAACGCTTAGTGCTAGAACTTAGATATCAATAATTAATATTTGTATTTAAACAGTATATATTTAAAAAAACATGAAATACCCAGTGAAGTGGACGGTTAGTAGCACATAAGAAAGACAATTCGCATAAATATGAAAAGGCTTTTTTTAAAAACCAGATTATGAATATTTTATCAAAAACTAAAAAACAATATTGACATCTTGAACCCAACTTGTATGAACTTTAAAATAAATTAATCACTATTTAGAAGCATTAAGCACATATTAATATTTTCTTATTTGTTGTTCAAATCTAACAGCCTCATTTTTTTTTCAAAATCTATCTGTTTATAATTAATGGATTTTTATTTAAAATTTAGAGTTATTCAAGCAGCACTGGAGGAAGACAGTGAGGAATGCTGTATGTAACTTTAGAGGGTACAATGTATTTCAGTGTTCCACAAACTGTTTAATTGCCTATCCCCAAATTGAAAATAACTGTAAGAAGTATTCCACTTAATATATATATATATATATATATATATATATATATATATATATATATATATATATATATATATATATATATATATACTGACGAGGGGGGAAATTCCATCTCCAAGAAAACAATACTGAAGAGCGATTTTTTTAGAACAGCTTCTATCACTTTATCATCCAAATGGAAACGTAATGCTCTTTTAAAGGAAAAAAAGTGTGGATGGCTTCAGGGAGACAAATCTAGAATGTATGGAGGATGTTCCAACAATAATGTTTAAGGTTTGTGACAAACCTATACGGAATTTATCACTAACCTTCTGAGTCGTCTTTTTTTGGGAAATTTAATTCCCCTACCTATTTCCAATCAGCTCGAAAAAGAGGGCAGGATTCCTTGTTATGCAGATTAGATAAAATATTTAAGTTAAACGGAATAGTAAAGTAAAAAGCAGTAGAAGAGAGAGATTGAAACAGGAAGGTATAACGGTGAAGTCAGAGATTTATTATTGAAGATTTCTAGGAGGATAAATTAATCTCAGGAAGAGCTGAGCTGTAGTGTGGTAAATATTGATTTATAATTAAAGTCTCATTAAAGCTTTATATTAAGAGTGAGATTAAAGTTAAATGTTAAATAGGAATATTATTGAATATAATTCTGGGATCTCTTATTGCGGTAATATCTGCGTGATCGATATTCTAATTGTTAATTAATTGGATCATTAAATATTTAAGTTTATTTAAAGGAAAGTCCCTTTTAAACCTCATATAACTTTTTAGATATATTTGTTAATAAAAGTCTTTGATTCTATTTGGAAAAGATAACCAAATAAAGAAAGTTATTTATAAAAATGGCTACTGGCTCTTATCTGACTCCAAATTATTCTCGTTCTCAAAGTGAGATCCAAGGGGATCTTCACAGGTTGTCTGGGTTTTACGGGTGATGTGGGACGGCATTGTCATGAAAATCTGGTATCGTTTGCTTACCTTCACGAAAATTGTTGCACGAATTGTTCGAGTGTTGCAGTGCTCGCCATATACTGACTCAATTCTTTGATTACTGCCCGTACTCAGCTCATCTCCAACAGAAAGCATTCTACTTCAAATTATTCCGAAATGGACCTATCTATGAATAGGACAACTTTACATTTGATCTATTTCATTTACCAAGAAGAGGCTTCATTATTGCACATATAATGCAAAGTAGATCTCCTAAATCATTTTATTCATGTTATTTTGCCCTGATATAGCAGGTTTCTACATTTCATTTGGGAAACCCATATAGAATTAATTGAGTAGACACAGAGAGGGAGAGCGAGAAAAATAATGCATGGCTTTTAAAGGTGAAAAATAGCCCATACAGTCCTACCATGTCATTTATAGAACTATTATTCTCTCGTATGGCAGTTTTCTTGTTAAATGCAAAACCAATTTATTTCTCTATTCTGCACAGGCAAGGAAATATATATATATATATATATATATATAGAAATGTATATGTATATATAGATATTTATATTTATATATATAGAAATGTATATGTATATATAGATATTTATATTATATATATATATATATATATATATATATATATATATATATATATATATATATATATATATATATATATATATATATATATATATATATATATATATATATATATATATATATATATATATACATTGGTGCGTAAAAATTAAGGACGAGACGGTTTTTTCAATATAACTTTGTACAAAAGCTTTCCAAATCAACACATTTAATACCGTAAGATCCACAATACGTAAGGACAGGTGTAATGTAAGCAACACTTACTAAAAGAGAAATCAGAGGGATAAAAAGGAGCTTGATTGAAAAAAAGCATGGAGCGCAATGCGACTGAAGGCCGAAACAACCCTGTGATGGGTGTCCAGCAAGAAACATCCGGTCTTTAGTAGGGGATATGATCTCCCCTGACTGCTAGGCAGGTTTCACAGCGTCTGCCCATGCTGAGAATGAGGGTGTTAACTAGTTGTTGAGGCATTGCTGCCCATTCGTCTTGCAGCGCCAATCGAAGCTCCCGAATCGTTACTGGTGGTAAGGTACGAGCTGTCAAGCGACTGCCTAGAAAATCCCATACATGGTCGATGGGATTGAGATCCGGAGATCGTGCCGGCCAATCCATACGTTCAATATCCTCACTCTCTAAGAGCTGTTCGGCAGCTACTGTGCGATGCCATGGTGCATTGTCGTCCATAAAAAGGAACTGCAGACCCATAGCGCCTCTAAAAAGACGCACATATGGAAGAAGAATCTCGTTACAATAACGGGTCCCGTTGACTGAACCTGCGTCGAAGATGTGAAGGTCTGTACGACTACCAAACATAATGCCTCCCCAAACGAGAACACCTCGACCTCCATACCTGTCGCTTTCAATGATGTTCGAGGGATGCTTGCGGCTTCCCCGCTCTCTCCAGATGAGTATGCGATGAGAATCGCTACTCAAACTGAATCTGCTCTCATCTGTAAAGAGTATTCGTCCCCATTCATTGTCTCTCCAATTCCGGTGTTCCCGGCACCACAGAGAACGCCTTCTCCAATGGGCAGGCGTTACAGGTAGACACCATACAGGGCGTCGTGCAAACAGACCACCACCGTGCAGTCTTCTGGCTACGGTAAAACGCGATATCGGTCGTCCAGTCGCCTGTGTCGTGTGCCTAGCGATTTCTACCGCTGTCTGCCGCCTGTTTCTTCTGGCCTGTAAGACAATGTACTGGTCATCTGTGGGTGTGGTTCCTCGTGGACGACAACTACTGAACCCCCGGATAGCTGTTCCTGTAGTTTGAAATTGTCTCCAATGTCGTGAAACGATGCTGTGAGCAATTCCGAACTCTGCAGCTACACTTGTCACACTGCGGCTTTCCTCCAACTTCCCAATGATTCGACCTCGGGTAAAAGCATCCAGATGTCGTCTAACAGATTGATTATTCGCCATTTCCCGCTGAGGCAGCAACTCGGTGGGATTTTAACTGCTATACGGCGTGCAATCTCTTTGCCAGAAATACTGATCTTACACCGACAACATGCTTTATACTACTCAGACACTCCCCCATTACGTCTACCTGCATATCTGCGCATGTGTTACCGTACATCACCTTACTTAATCCCCTGATTGGTCTTTCTGTCCGCTCTGCCTTTTCGTTCAGCTGATATGCTAATTTTTCAACCTCGCCCTTAATTTTTGCACACCAGTGTATATATATATATACATTTATATATATATACTTATATATATATATATACATTTATATATATATATGTATATATATATATATATATATATATATATATATATATATATATATATATATATATATATATATATATATATATATATATATATATATATATATATATATATATATATATATATATATATATATACATGTGTCTTGTTCAAAATTTCAATTGTTAATAAACTGCTTTCTAATCATTCATCCGTTGAAATACATTTCATTAAGCTTCTAGTGAATGACACTTGATATTAATATAGTTTATTTAAATAATTAATTCATTCATTAAAGTAAAAAAAAGGAATTAATTTTAAGAAATGAAAGTAGTAGTCGAACAGCTTAAATAGAAAGGATTATTGTTTGTTGTTCACCTGTATCGCATTGAACTGCTAATCCAAAGGATGTGGTTTCGAATCCCTTCTGGGATTCCTTAATGTCTTCGAATGTGATTTTCTCTTTACATTAATATTTTATCATAATAATTTAAGTTAATTAATGAATAAACACTAACAAAATAGTCTAACATCAAATATAAAAAGGAAATTGGAAAATTGCAAGGAAAATCGCTTTTTATTGTCTACATAATATTGTGATTCCATCATATGTACTGATGTCGTTGCTTGAGTTCAAATAACAGCCAGAGATATGGAGATTGTACATATGTTTATATTGCAACAAAATAAATATTTAATGTTAAAGTTTACAGTTAAAATTAGAATTTCGATTAAATGAAAATTACGCCTTTGAAGGTGCTGCGGATTGATGCACACAAAGACCTTGCGTCTTTCTGTTACGCTTCCTGTTTAAAGAATGTCCCGGTGCGGGGTTCTAAAGTTTCAGTTGGGGTAGGAAGGCGAGAAAGTATGATGCACTCAGTTACAGTTAAGTGAGGAGTGCAGGAAACATATATTATATACATATTTTTATTAATTGTAACTATTTTATAAAAAGTAACTAAAATAATTTTTTTCTTTGTTGACCTAAGAAGGAATTGATTTAATTCTTTTTTCATGTTACTTATTTTAAAAATATGCCTTTTCCCATTCTTTTTTTTTTGCCAAAAAGTTACATTGAAATAATTTTTTATTGTAATAATATTCAGAAAACAATTTTACCCTTATATTCTAATTCAAGTGACACTTAATCTCCAAAGAAAACATTTATTCATCCTCTTTTGCCAAAATCACGGATCGAAACAAGTTGGATATGATTACATTTAAACATAAGCCAAAAAATATTCCGCTTTTATTCAGATCCAAAACTGAGTTAGACACTGGAACACAGCTGGTAAGCAGTCCAAAACATTCACCTAGCGCAAAGCACAGACAAGCCACCCCCAATGTATTCCCCCTCCTTATCCTCTTAAAATCATCGCGTGATTGCTTTCCGATGAAAGTCACGAGCTGTCACGTTTTCTACGGTATCATCGCGAGATCGGTAATTCTCCCGTTTGACACCGCCATCAGTTGAGAAATTCAATTGAGCTCTCCCGGCTGCATGACGGTCGTGATAAATTGGGGCTCCGCTATGGATGGGTTCAGTCAAAATTCTGGAGAGCCCTCGCAACTTTAAAAACCATCCGAGGCAGGAAGTAATCGAAAATAAAAGAAGCATGTCGAAGTGGGGAACTGAGTAGATTTTGGGTACTGGTTATGGGGAAACGGTTAAGAGACTTTCTATTTACTCAAAAGATGAAAGTTTTACTAGATATTTATATATTTTATGCAATTTTAAGGACTATTGCAGCGTTTCTCAAACTGTGGGGTGCAAGCATATTGAAAGCTCGAAAACAAAAAAAAATATTTTTTTTAAAAAAAATATTAATTTATTAAACATAAACAAAAACAAAATACATTACGACATAATAAAAAAATATAATACACATTTACATTGATACAATACACTTATAAATGTATCAGTATTGCACAATGTATTTGGCAATTAATTTTAATATAGTAAGTTAAGAGAAAAAGCTTAATAATTACCAATAACTCCATGGGCTTGTTGTATATAAAATTATACACAAAAATTAACACTCATCTTGATAATTCTCGTAAGCTTTATAATTAATCACTTAAATGCCGTTTAAAAGTTACCCGATTCGTTCCCCAATTTAATTTTTTCCCACGTAAGCGTATGCATGTGATGCATGGGGAGGGAGAAAAGGAATAAATAGCCAAATCTTATGAAGTAAATCCTTCTCAAACACTTACAAAGTCCTTTTAATGCATTCCAAATCGTTCGGAATAATTTTATGGGTGGCAGTGCACAGTAAGGATCGTACTTCAGAAAGACGTATATATACGTCCAGGGTAAGTAAGGTTTTAGTTGGGCGTATGAATATGCGTCAGTTTAAATACGTTTATATGCGCCGGTGATCAGTAGTGCACACAGAAATTTTTAAGGGGGGGTTAGGGGTCGAATGTTCACCATTCTTGTATCATGCTCCTTTTGATTTCGAAGATTTTACGGAACAAAACACAGTAAAAATTAATTATTGAATAAATAATCAGCGCTAATTAATAAAATTAATGAATAATAACAAATATTTAATTAAATTTTACGTACTATTCACTTAGAATTATAATCAATCGGAAAATAAATCGAGGGCTTTGGGGGGAAAGGCCAGACCCACAGGACCCTCCCCTTGTGTGCGTCACTGTCGGTGGTACTTTAGAGGTTAAAGTAGTATTGTATCTTTAGCGTCAAAGTATAGTATTATTAAATTCAATGCATTGTTATTGTATGGGGGGCACGAAGAAAATTATGATTGAATATTGGGTCGCAAGTATTGAAAGTTTGAGAAACACTGGGCTACTGAATATATTTAATGAAACTAGTCAGATTTTTTTCCAATAATACTTATTTGTCTTTGAAAAATATTCATTAAAGGAACGGAGAGCTGAATTTTAATATAAAATATATTCTCTTTCGTGCTAATAAACTCTCTTTAGTGCTTTAGTGCGAATCAAGTTTAATAAAGAAGATAATTGTTAACATTTTTATAAAAAACTCAAAAAAAATATTTATTATCTAGATTAGAGTCTTCAACAAATACATTATAGAAGTTATTAGAAGTAGCAACATTCTTAATAGAATCTATCGTAATATCCGGCGTTTAAAGCGCACATTTAATACAAAAAATAAGATCAAAATTTACGGTTGCGTGTTATACACAGAGAATAAAAATGAGATCTTGAAAAATGAAAAAAAAGATGAGCATAGAAAAAAACTGACCTCTGCATACATCGAAATACTGTTCATTTCAAAGAAATGAAATTTTTTATAAACTTAAAGTGTTGTATTCCTAGAAGTATACTATTTTTTTCAAAAGCCATAAAAAGTACCTCAAATAAATGACTTCAAAACATACGAACGTTGCATACGTGCATTTCAAGTTTCTTCGTAAAATAGGGGTGGTGTGTTATACCGCGAATGTTTCTAAAAATTTAGAATTACATCTCTAAAATATGGGTGTGGGTTATACGGACCGTTGGTGTGGTGTGGTAGTTAGGAGAGGGGGGGTGCCAGCTCAGGTGTCGTCCACGTCACTTGACCATGGTTCAAAATTACGTGGTCCGTCGCCAAAAGCCCTCGTGTAGCTGAACAGTGCGACGTTAATATTAAATCAAATCAGTGGGTTATACGGCGATGTCCGTTACTCGTCGGATTGTATGGGGTATTTTATGAAGCAATACGACTTTCCATGTAATTTCTTGCTAGATTTTTAAATATCTTTATACGTGATCAAAATCGAAATAGTTAATTATATGTAGTATATATATGGCTTTGGAAATTTAAAAAGCCTTCCTCTAAGAAAGTGGTATTCAAATTTTTTGAACTCACGAAACCCCTTGAACTAGAAAATATTTTCTTTGAACTCTATTCCACATACATACATAAAATAATTTATCTTAAAATAATGTTTAAAGTAGATCAACTTGTTATAGGTACTTTATGTACAGACAATAAAAAGTATTACATTTATTATTAAAAATTTTTAATCTACTTTTAGTATAATTTCCTCATTAATAATATCAATCTGTGATCCAAGTGTCTATGCATTATGTTTAGTAACTGTGATATGTGGTTGCAATTTTTTTTCACAAACTATCGAAGTCTATTCTAACTAATTGCAATTGCATTACATATGAGTTTAATTTGTTTCTATACTTGGTTTTTTAATCCACTGACGTTGAGAAATATTTTTCACTTATGAACAATGTCCTGAATGTTTTTAAAGCGTTTATAGTATGTGAGAAATACTTTTTATTTTGCATGAATTCGTAATATAAAATCCAGGAGAAGTTATTGATTAAATTTACATTTTGAACATGGAATGATGTGGATACGTCGAAAAGTTGTGCCTTCTCTTTTATTGTAGGTATTTTTTCACGAATGCAAAATGTTGTAGTTTCCTTTAGATAACTATTTAATTTTGCAAGACATTGAGCTAACAAGTATAAGATAATCTCGCCGAACCCGGGACAGTAAACAATACAATATCCAAAATCTGTTAGGTAATATGATGGTTAGATAATATATAAATGTATGAATATAAAAATGTTTTAATATTCCTTTTTTTCATATTATAACAAAAAATCAAAAAAAGTACAGCAAAATAAAATAATGTATAAATAAAATTTTCAGTTTCTTATTAAAAGGGTTGAGCTTTAAATTCTTGTGGGCATACAAACTTCTTGGAGAACGTGAATCCATTTAGCATACAGATGCAAAAGTTTCTTTTGTATTTTATAACACGACTCGTGGAACCCCATGGTTCCATGGAAAACAGTTTGAAGATCACTGCTTTAAGTTATCAAATATGGCAGCGGCAATCTAGTGGCTGCGGCCATGCGCTCATAACCGGCATGCCATGCTTTAGAGTCCTATTACCACTAGGGACCCGTCGTCTAGAGAAGCTAATGCAAGTAAAATCTGTTGAAGCTCAAATGTTTTCCCATTGATGCACTGTGGAAATTAGGAGAGGGAGGGTGGTGTCACAGAGATCAGGAGTCGTTCTCGTCTCTTAGCCACGGAATCAAAATGCTACCTTAATTTTCACACATCCGATATATAATTGCCAATATTAAAATTTCCATAAATTCAAAATGCTTAAGTTACTGTTAATATCGGAAATAAATTTTATTATTTATTGTACAGGTGTTTTAAAAAGAAAGTGTATTTTGATTACTATTGTTGATGCATTACGTATATAATATGAATATAAGTCTTATATAATATGACCTGATTTTGGAATTTAAGGAAACCTGATAAAATATTAGAATTTGTAAATTTTAAGTAAATACATACGATGAAAAATCAGATTTAAAGTATTGGTGTTTTACGAGCTCTTTTTTGTGATTTCCAATTCAAACAAATTTTTTTAAAAAAAGGCTCGGAAATTCATGAATGAAATAACCTTGTTCGGTATAAGGTGATCCGCTAGGATTAGAATGAAATATATTGTTTTTACATTACTATAAAAATAAATTATGTATTTACTTAAATACTTCTGTATTTAATTTCACTTATTTTGTTCTGAATTAAGGAAAATATTGTAGATAATTTTATTTGAACAGTACAGTTATTTCAAAAAGGAGTCAAGGAATACTCCTCTTTTCAGTCTTATATTATCTATGTTGTCTTAGTCATGATATAATAGTCCACGAATGCTGCAAATAGTTTTTATACTTTAAAGATAAAAATATGTGGATATGTGTTGTAAAAATATGAAAAAAGAAGATTTAAAATTCATGTATAAACAAAACAAATATAAAATAATTTGTTGTAAAATATTAGAATTTATAGTAAATGAAGTTTCTCTTTAGGATGTTACTTCACTGAACAAAATACATGATTATACTCTCCTAACATCTGCCTAGTTAGCGTGAGCACCAGATCTACCTCCAGTGCAACATGGTTGCACTTTGATGAGCAGGGATATCCAATATATTCTGGGTCGCCTCAATTCCAAGTCCCCAATTGGAACATGTATGTCAAGAAATTCAAGTGGAAAACACCTTAGGAGTCAATACACTTGTGACAAATCTATACGGAACTTTATCACAAACCTTCTGAGACGTCTTTTTTATTGAAATTTAATTCCCTACCTAATTCCAATCAGCTCCAAAAAGATGACAGGGATTCCTTATTATGCAGATTAGATAAAGTATTTAAGTCAAACGGAATAGTAAAGTAAGAGACAGTAGGAGAGAGAGAGATTGAAACAGGAAGTTATAATAGTGAAGTTAGAGATTTATTATTGAAGATTTCTAGGTGGATAAATTAGGCAGGAAGAGCTGAGATTCAGTGTGGTAAATATTGATTTATAATTAAAGTCTCATTAAAGTTTTATATTAAGAGTGAGATTAAAGCTAAATGTTCAGTAAGAACATTATTGAATATAATACTGGGATCTCTTATTGCGGTAATCTCTGCGTGATCGATATTCTAATTGTTAATTAATTAAGTCATTAAATATTTAAGTTAATATAAAGGAAAGTCCCTCTTAAACCTCATAAAGCTATTTTGATTTATTTGTTATTAAAAGTCTTTGATTCTATTTGGGAAAGATAACCAAATATAAAGAAAGTTATTTACAAAAATGGCTACTGGTTGTTCTTTGACTCAAATTCATTCTCGTTCTCAATGTGAGATCCAAGGGGATCTTCACACACTTCCGGGTAGCATCTTTTTTCAGAGCCTCATGTGAGCCAAAGTATTACTGATTTTGTGTTGATGTTGTAACCTACCTTATAGTACCATTAACGTTTCGTTTTCACAATGTTTATAACTTATTCTACCGAATTTCATCCTATTTGGTTATATTCTTGATACTTCGCTTTTTTATGTTATAAAGTTCATCAACAGGAAAATATAAACATGAAGATTAAGACATTTGTCATAATTACGAACGAGTTCTTCAATATTCTCTTTGAAGCACTTGAGTTTTGGATTTAAACATTGTTTCAAGGCTTTTTATTATTTGCTTGAAAGTGTTGAGCCCCCAGATAATTCTTCAACTCAGGGAGTAGATAAAATTTTAAGGTTCCAAATTCGGACTGTACGCTGGGTTATGAAATATGTTCTATTCAAATTGTTCAAGATGCAGTTGTTAATACGAGCGTTCTTATGAAGTGATGTTATCTCCGTTTGTCCACATTCCTCTTCCTTTGTTTTGAAGGGGTAATTACATTCATTGTTGTGTCTGAGGATCACTAAATTAATGGATTGCCTTACACAGTTCCATAAACTCAACAAGCAAATCACATGTTAGATTCCTTTGAACAATACCCATAACCATACTATTCGTAAAAAAAAAAACTAGTTGAGTTTTAGTTGGTTTGATAAGTTTGAGTGAATCCATACTTTGGGTTATTACTCTATCTTGATCTGTGGTGGTATCTTCATAAGCAGCTAACAGCCTCCGAACATGAATGATTTTTTTTACTAAAATGTTATGTTACGTGGCTACGGACACCAGCGTCATAGGTTCTGTCCTCGAATAAGCACTCCTACATCAGTGATATTGGCTGCATTAAGAAAAATAAACGCAACCGTGTGAAGGTCTCCTTGGACCTCACTTTGAGAACGAGAATAAATAGGAGTCATGTAAGAACCAGTAGCCATTTTTATAAACAACTTTCTTTATTTGGTTATCTTATCCAAATAGAATCAAAGACTTATTAACAAATATATCTAACTAGTATTATGAGGTTTTAAAGTAATATCCTTTAAATTAACTTAATTAATTAATGATCCAATTAATTAACAATTAAATAACGATCACGCAGAGATTATCACGATAAGAGATCCCAGATTTATATTTATTAATGTTCCTATTGAACATTTAACTTTAATCTCACTCCTAAAACTTTAATGAGACTTTAATTATAAATCAATAATTACCAACGGAATCTCAACTCTTCTTGAGAGTAAATTATCTCCAACAAGAAATCTTCAATTTAACTTCACTATAACTTTCTGCTTCAATCTCTATCTCCTACTGCTCTAACTGTACTATTCTGTTTGACTTAAATACTTTATCTAATCTGCATAACAAGGAATCCTGTCCGCTTTCTGGAGTTGATTGGAAATAGGTAGGGAATTAAATTTCCCTAAAAAGGACGACTCAGAAGGTTAGTGATAAAGTTCCGTATAGATTTGTCACAACCGTATGATCTGTCGCGGCGTCAACTACTCGCAAAAAGGGCAATCAAAGTCGTCAGACCCACTCGATGAAACACCACCCAATTAGCAGCAATAACTCACACGCAAAAAAAAAATCCTTCGTTTATCCACTCATTCAATGGTGGGGGAGTACTGTGGGGGTATCCTCTTAAACCAGGCATAGCCTCCGTACACGAGTGATAATTTTTGTCTAGTGGTTCTGTTACGTGGTTAAGGATCCGAGCGTCGCGGGTTCTGTGTTCTGAAATATGCACCTCCACAGATCCAATATGATGTAAGGAATCTGCATGCGAGGGAACAGCAATGATTTGTTTATATTTATGTTTATACAATTGAGATTAAACTGATGTGTTGCCAGTGGTGGTTATTGTAAGAATGATGTGGCAATGACCAATATCTTCACCTTCTGCTACTAGCTAAACTGTCCAACGGTTCAATTGGAGATTAAATAAATCCTCCCACATTTGTTCTGAAACATTTCTTTCTCTTATTTGTGAACAAGAATACTTATTTTATTATTTTTATTTTTGAATCTAATTGGTACTTTTTGAATTTTTCTCTTACCGACATTCAAACGAAATCTTACATAAAAAGGTGGTTAGAATTCCTGAGAATAAATTTGTGTGAAATGACGGTGTCGTTATAAGTAATGACATTTTAATCAACTGAATTAGCGTCACAGAGAATATTTAACGAGTCTCAAGGGAGCTAATGAAATGTTTCAAATTGGAGCAAGAACACATCATTAATAATTAGCTTAAGAGTAAATTATCCTTAAAAAAAGAGGTGTGAATCTCCAAGGAAATTTATTCATTGAATTTAATCGGTGAAAAAATAAGTTTTTAAAAAAGGGGTAAATCATTTATAAAAAAAAATTAAAATTTTATAAGTTCTGGACTATTTTTATCAAAAAAGTTCTTAATGTTTTTAATTTTATTTAATATTTAAATGCATAATGTACTTGGTCAACTAAGACAAAAAGAAGTATTTTTAAAATGAAGCAAAATATATTCAACTGGACATTTATTTTTCTTAAAAAAATAGTACATTAATATTAAATGTATTACTTTAGGAGGAAATGTCACTAAAATTAAGCTAGTGAACGCTTAGTTAAAAAAAAATAAATAAAAATCCATGAAATATCTGGATCTTTAATTTAATATAACTTACATTTATTTCGGAAAATAAAGTGTTTGTAAAATGGAAGAAAATACTCACACACACTTAATTTTTTAAAAAATATATAAATACTATTTTTTGTTTCGAATTTGCAAAAATTTGACAACTCAGTTCAAATAAGTGAATAGGAGTAGCTTATATATTTATAATAAAATGAATAGAAATGAAAAAATAAAAATTAATGAAATGCATAATATTGATTAAAAAGGAGTGACATTACTATTTTTAATAAGGATTCAAAGAAAACTGAAAATTAATTGTTTTTAAATGAAATTTAAATCATACTAATTCGTCTTTGAATGAAAGAAAATACATCATTTATTCTTAAATGTATGATTTCATAAGCGATATGCAAAATACAATAGCCATTGTGAAGATTTTTAGTTTTCATCCCTGTTTACATAAATGCTTGAAATAAAATTTGCCTAATGATAGTTGGTTGACATGTCGCTAAGTATAGATAAGTGTTTTTTCCTTTTTTCATCTTACGGGAAAATCGTAAATTTCAAGTCATAGATTGCAAAATTTACAGTCAAATGCATGAAAAATGCGTCCTGGTCCTCATATTGTTTGAGCTAAAGGGCTTTAGGGCTTATCACACACGCATATTTGGAACAATCGTTTCCAGAAATTTTCAAGATGCTGCAAGAGGGAAGTGGAGTCGTAAACGAAATGATACTCTCCGACATAAGCCACGTCCTGACTTCGAATTGAAAAATACTTGCCGATTTTTTTTTGCTTCGGGAAACGAACTTTCATTATCATTCCTTTTATTCCGTTCTCGCTTTTGTTGACGGTCGTAATCAAAAATTGAGCACCATTCTGTTTAAAATGTTATATGCTTTTTATGATGCGTTTGACAAAGCCGAGGCTAATATCTTGTTTATGACATAGGGAGTCAAAGAACCCCATTTGCAGAAATTTCAAACAATTTTTATTTGGACAAATTCTTCTAGCTCACTGGGAAAACGTTGCTCTTAGCTGTTGCTGTGGCAACGAGGTAGAAATTGCTCAGAATGGTTGCTTTCAAGGAAAATGGCTCCAAACACGTTTACGTGTAATAAGGCTTTTACTGATTGTTAAGGTTCCGGGTTTATCTGAACACTCTAGTGATTGAGACGCTCTTAAGTTGGACACGAAATTGTGACATATAGATTTTTACAATAATTCACTTTTTTTTAATCTAACGTTAAAAATGTTTGTGTGTTGTGTTAACAAAACCTCAACAATAAATAATGATCATCTTTTAAATGAGATGCAACTTTAGAAACTAACCCACGAGAAAGGTTCTAATAACTTCTAATAGCAATTGTTATTCAGTATTAAACACCGACAATTCAGGCATTACTAGCTTTGCGATACGGACCATCTAATATCTATTTTTCTATTTCACTGAATATTTATATGCTTTTTCGTAGTGACGTTCAATTTGTGGCGTGGCATTGTTCTAGCTCAAAGTGCCTATTTAGCTGGAAAGAAAAGACCAGAGATAGAGAGAATAGATCTCACGGATATAACCCATTGTTACAAATGGAAGAAAACTTGATATATAAACAGTTTTTCGTAAGGATTGTAAGTTAATGATGTGACTGCTCTTCTCAACTTGTTTTGTTATTACCCTATACTGACTGTCCCAAGCGACAGAAGTGCCCTCAAGAGCAGTGGTCCGAAACCTCTGCCACTCGTTACCATTCTCAGTGTCACTCTGTAATGGATCTTATTTTGCAAACATCTTAAGAATTATAGACATTTATGGAGCAGTGAAAAAGTCTGAAAGATAACTCTAAAGATAAATTTATAGCTATTTTGTAAATTTTTGAATGCCATTGCTGGAGAGATTTAATGTTTCAATAGAGTAAACTGTATACATTCTTGTTTCCGCTTTTGGTTCAACGGAGCTGAAATAAATTTCGAATCTCTCTCCTCAAAGGAATTACTCAACAACTGAATACTCAAAACCGTGTCAAATTAAAAGTCATAAATTATACCCCTGATTTTGAGATATCAAAGTAGAGTGTGGCAAACACTAGGTTCGTATCAAAATTTGTATTTATTTAATTTTTTAAACTACAATGAAGGGATATGCATCTATTTTTTTTATGTTGTCTATTTCTAATTTTAAGTGATATGTCAAAAAAATACATAATATATGTACACCTTTAATTTTGTTTTATACTTATATGCTGTTAATTCTTATGTTAAGAAATATGTTTAAGTGATACAAAATTAATATACAATAAAACAGCAAATCTATATTAACGATCTCTATTCACTAAACATGCATGCATTATGGCAGGAGGCGAAATGTTTCAAACATGCCCTACAATGTAGCACGTTGAATCGTATTGAGATTGGCTTGGCATGTCTCAGCTAAAAGGTATCCGACCCCTGCTCTAGAAATCAGTCGACTTTGGTAAGAACCAAATGAGAAATGGAGGCGGTCGCTGTCAATAGCCCTCAATGCCAGGGCTTCTTAAAATTTTATTATTCGCGACCCAATATTCAATCATAATTTTCATCGTGGCCCACTCATACAATAACAATGTATTGAATTCAATAATACTATACTTTGACGCTAAAACTACGATACGACTTTAACCTCTTAAGTGCCACCGCCGTATATAAACGTCTCACACAAGTGCACTAATTGCGCCAGACGTATATATGCGTCTTTTTGAAGTACGATCTTTTCTGCACACTTTTATCTATACAATTATTTTAAAAGCTTTGGAATTGAACACAAGGACCTTGGCAGTGTTTGCGTTGAATTTACTCATTTCAGTGGCTCTGAAAAGGAATAAATAACAGCAATATTTTTTTTATTTATTCCTTTTCTCCCCGCATGCGTTTATTTATCCCTTAATTGGCAGTTAAAGGATTTTTTATAAACCGTACGAATTATCAATATGAGTGTTAATTTCTGTATATAATTTTATATATGACAAGCCCATGGCTCACTGATAATTATTAAACTTATTCTTAACTTAGTATTGCTAAATTAATTATAAAATATGTTGTGTAGACTTATACATTTATAAATGTAGTACTCAGTGTAAATGTGTAATTTATTTTTTATGTCAGAATGTATTTTGTTTGTTTACTTTCAGTAAAAAATAATAATTTTGTTTAAAAATAATATTTTTTTTTTTTTCTTTTCAGTATGCTCGCGTCCCTTCATAGAGTTGTCCCGCACCCCAAGTTTGGCACACCCCACAGTTTGAGAAACGCTGCTCCATGGTCCTTACCCTTATTTTTTGTGTTTATATCGGTTGTTTGTGTGTAACCTAAACACCAACCTTCCTTAAACCCACCTAAAAATTACCACTTTTGGTTTAACATTAAACGTCTAAATCTCTACAGTGTCTCAATATAAAGCTTATGAGGAACATTTTAACTATTTGAAAACGTATACAATCAATCAGTCCTTTCAAACATTTATAGTTGTTTTTGAGAAGTTTGGAAATCAGTACCCTAGTCAGTTAGCTCATTTATGCTTTAATATTTAATCATGTAACACACTTTGATATTTATTCTTGATTTTTCATGGCGTCATTTTGTAAATATTTATATTGTTCCATTAATTTACTTTTTGCAAAAGGCTTCATTCATTTTCAGAAATTTATGTAAATGGACAGAATTTGAAGGAAAAGACACTGTTTGTTTGATGTGTTTCTGTTAAAGTTGTTTTTTCAAATAATCGAGAGTAGAATTAACGGGAAAAATAAATTTTATTGAGGTTACGTGTAGAAAATTATCGCACCTTTGTAACATAATCCCCTTGCTATTTACGAGATAAGTTGTTTCTAGATTTAAGTTTAGATTTAATAACAGTTACAGCTTAAATCTTATTTACCTTATTTATACTTAGCATATTTTATCCATTACAAGTAAAGACTTACTTTGCTGTTTCTCTTGAGAGCTGTAAATGCTCCTGCTGAATAAAATAACGATTAACCTTTGAATCTGGTTCTTTCTGATTATCTTTGTGGAGTTGGCCATATTAGTAAAAACAAAGCAAAATTTATTCTGCTGAATCTGCAATTTCCTCTATTCATCCTCTTTCCATAATGAAATATTTCTCAATGAACACATATCCTATTAACCATTTATCCAAAAGCTTATTTTAAGTATTTCGACCAAATTTAAGAGAGAGTTTTAATTTTATAAAATTTTCAAAATTCTCTAAATTAATACAATTATAAATGTGTTTAAATGAATAGTTTTGAATATTATCAGATCAGTTATTAAAAATTATGATTTATAACATGATGAGCATTCATATTTGGCTGTTTTTTTAGACATTTCTTACAATATTTATGCTATTTGTTTCTTAATTATGAGGGGACATGGTACTCTGTACACAATATTTTTATTTATATGCACATAGAAGGAAACAAGCTCTACTGTAACAAAACTAAAATGTGTGTAGTGTATAAGGAGATGAGGAAATGATTACACATTCAGAACGACGGATTGTTTTATGTTTTTTACGAAGATATGGCATGAAATAGGTCAAAAAATAGTGTGTAATGTGTCCACCTGGGGCAGATATACATGCCAAAACCTGACATTGTATCAAATCAATGAGGTAACTTAGACGTCTTGCAGAAGATCCTGTCTAAATCACCATTGTTCCTAAACGGCAGCAGTTTCTTACCAAAACACATCCTAGATGTACTCTATTGGCGAGACGTCTGGAGACCTGGTACCAGATGTACGTCATATCTTTGAGGATATTGTTGGTACAGACACGCAGTATATGTATGAGTATTGTCTAGCTGATAAATGGCACCAGACAGCTTGATAGCACATGCAATACAACTGGCGTTAAAATTTCGTCCACGTAACTACGTGCCGTCAAAGTGCAATGAAAAACATCTAGATGTGATTTTGCGTCCAATATGTCACTCCCCACACTGTTACACCTTGTATAATTGCCGTATGCCTTTTGACAAAAAATTTTGGATCCTAACGGTGACCTGGCCACCTCCAAATGAGTATGGGTTGGTCATCAGCCTTGATAGTGAATCGGAATTCGTCACTGTGTGAAGACCACTTGTTTCCAGTCAGACACACTTCAACTTGGCCTGAGGACTGCAAACATTTAATCGATGCTGCCTATGATATGGTAACAGTGGTAGACGTTTTAATGGCCGTCGGCTCCTTATACCTGAAACCTGTCTTCTCCGAATGGGTTTCCTTGATACCACCGGATGTCTGAAAGAAGGTAAATGGTGTCCAACCGATTCTAGAGACGTTGTTTATAAACACGTGGCAACTATTTTGGTTGAACAATCATCACGCGCATTTGTGAACTGGGAGGTCCTGATCCACCCCAAGACGGTAGACTATCCTTTCCTGATTCATTATTTTCACCAAGCAATTACCATATAGCTCCTATAGAGTTGGAGGCCCTAAAAGGTCTGTCCAACCGAACATCTCTGAGACCTACTATCCAACGCGCTATCCAACGCGCTATCCATTGCGCAACAGTGACACAGTGAAGCGATATTCCTTTGTTTTTTGGTGTTGGTCTATTACTTTTGTTTGTTACTACTTATTCATTAAGTATAACTAATGAATAAATCTTTGAGAAAAAACTGTATTGACTTCAAGTGTCAGCCACTACAAGTTTTAAAAAATGCATTTGAGCTTGAGTGGATGAATAAAAATTATTTTATTAATGACTGAAACTTTTAACAATATGTATGCCTACATACATACATATATAATATATATATATATATATATATATATATATATATATATATGTATATATGTAATGGTAAAAACTTATAGTGTGCCATAACTTGTCGTGGCGAGTGGTTCATTTAAACAATGGCGAACCAAAGGTAGGGCGTGGCCAGTGGTGCAATTTTCTTGTGTTACGTGGCGAGTAGTCGAGTACTGTATTATTGAAAAGTCACTCATGTAAATCATTAATCCAGTTTATTGCATCTTGAAACACATAATTATAAAGAAAGACGGCCCGACACAGACAAAGAAACTACAACACAGAGCAGCAAGCAGCCGGCTACCTGACTACAAACGCTAGACAAAAGAGCGCGATTTCCTAATTTCAGTATTTATGGGCAACGGGACGTCATGTGATTTTAGGAGGTGGATGGAGATAGATTCATAAGTTCCCGGTATGCGGGTAACTAATTAGAATAATCACTTGGTTGTCCTGAAGGACAGGAAATGAAATAATACAAGAGCTATTACAATTATATTATTGGAGTTATTCATATATATATATATATATATATATCAAGGAGAAAAGCGACTCACTCGTTGACTCACTGACTAATCACAATATCTCCGGAACTATTAAACTTACAGATTTAAATTTGGTAGGTAGATTCCCTTCATGGAGTAGACATCAGCTAAGAACGGATTTTATAAAGATCGAACCCCAAGGGGCGTTGAGGGCGCTTAAAAAGCGTTATGCATAATTATTTTTTTAAACTATTAGACGTACAGTCTTGAAATTTGATAAGCGGATTCCTTTCATGGTGCAGAGATCCGCTACAAAATAGTCTTGGGGAAAATTGATTCCCAAGGGTCACTGAGGGGATTTAAGAGCGTAATAGATAAATATTTCCGCTTTTCAATTAATAGATCCACCTACTTGAAAATTAGAAGGTATGTTCCGTTTATGGAATAGAGTTCCTTTTACAAATAGTTTTTCGAAAACGGGCCCCCAAAGGAGTGGAGTTGCGAGGGATTAATGGGTGTTATAGAAAATTTCCTGTTTTTGAATTTAACCCATTTACTTCAAATTTGTTGAGTACGTTTCTTTAGTTGAATAGAGTTCCACTAAAAAATTATTTTTCGGAAATCAACTCCATAGGGAAGCGGGGAGAGTTATTGGGGCGTATTGATAGACAAAACTCCCGTTTTCGAACTGCTAAGACCCTAATATAAAAATTTGGTTTGCATGCTTCTTTTGTTGAGTAGGAATCCGCTGATAAAAATTCCGTTTTTGCTCTGTTTGATTTAGACTTAAAATTTAGCACGCATGCTTATTTTATAGAGTAGAGATCCAATGAACGTTGCTTTGGTGGAAATTCACTTGATTATTAGGTTAAGTGAGCGCAAAAAACCATTCTACTTCTATTTTAGATATAAATGGAAATATTAGATATTATAATTTATGTCCTTATAACAAGAGGTGAGAGTTAGAGCTATAAATATATTTTTCATTACAGTATTGAATTCTTAATGCTAGATATCAATAATTCATGTATATGTAAACAGTATACATTTATATAACATCGTGAAATACCCAGTGAAGCGGGTGGGTAACGGCTAGTATATATATATATATATATATATATATATATATATATATATATATATATATATATATATATATATATATATATATATATATTTATATATATATATAATCAATCATCAACAATCAATCACAATAATCAATTAAAAATTGAAATATACGAATATTATAATACTAAATCATATTTCAAAATATTAATGGCGAATATAAAAGATAAAATTCCATCGTTTTCAAACAAAATTAAAAATTCCAAAATAAAATTAAAATTTATTAAAATTTATAAAATATCCAAGTGCAACCTCGGACTTTGGACCGATAAGTGGGGTTAAACTAGTTTGATGGCGCCAACCTTCCCCCTATTCCAACTTGGTAAATTAATCGGAAAATATCCAACTTTCAAAAGTTTAAAAATTATAAATTGAAAAATAAAAAATTAAAAAGTTAAAACTAAACCGTTATACTTGAAGAATTAAACTATTCGCCATCGCATTCTGAAAGATATTATAACATTAAAATATTAAAATTCAAAAACAACTTAGTGCATAATATAAGTAAACCATCGAACACCAAAGATGATGTACCCATCTTTAAAATAGTTGTATAGGTAGAAAAACCAGTTGTATATGTATAAAAAATATTTGAGATCCAAAACTTCAAATTAAAAAAAAAATATCTAAAATCAAAAAGTTAAAACTAAAAAATCCGAAATTTCAAACATAAAAATCGGAAAGTTCAAACTAAAAAATATCTAAAAATTGAAAGTTCAAATTAAAAACTCAGTATATTCACAAATGAGAGAACAGCTTAAATCATTAAAAACTCACCAAAGAGCATCCTATCAAGCATTCAATCCATATCTATAGAACGATTTCTCATATTTAATACATCAATTACCACACCTATATTTTGCTCATAACACCCACTAATGCCATGCCAATCCAAACGATTCATAATCTAACACTAGAGTTTTACCACTTGGCATTAGATGCAAATTAGACCGCATGCAAAAAACTTGCGTGATTGGTCATAAGCGTTTGATTGGTCATACATGTTTGATTGGACATAGATGTTTAATTGGTCATAAATAATTTTAAGTGTAGTCGTATAGATATTGGTCTATGTGTATATTAAAATGTATCCTGTGTGTGGAATGCACATATACTTCACAGCTGGACCACTAACAAGCTGACTTTGTGGACCTAATGTTGTGTGGTGGATTTGTGCTATTATAGTTTTAAGAAATATTTCTGATCTATATATTTTCTCAAAAAGTTGATAGTATAATCATTCTGTATGCAACCCAATATAAATTTCTGGATATTCTTGAATTTATCAATATTGTGTGTAGTTAAATTATTATTTCTCATCAGAAAATTTAAAATTACATTTCTAAATATTGATACTTGTAGACAACTATTGAAGTTCGATATCTTTATGACATTGAATTTAAATGCTTCCCTTTTATCATACATATTTCTATATAATTTGTTGTAAATAATAGTTAAATCTAAATCTAAAAAGTCAACTTTGTTCGAGTTAAAATTCGTCTGTATTAATTTTAGGTATTCCGGATAAAAATTAATGCTAGGTTTAAATTCCCTGTCACGACCTAAAACAATTAAATCATCTATGTATCTTAATAAGAGGCAAGAGGGTTCCTTTCTTCGAATTGATTGATAGTAGTGTAAATACAGGTAAGCGAGACTATTACTGGCTGGGCCACCCTGAGGCAATCCATTGATTTGTTTGTAAAGTTTGTTATCAAAAATAAAAAATGAAGTTCTTCTGTATTACAAAACGAATTAGTGTATTGAATTTTTTAAAGCGAATGTAATTATTCAAACCATATTTCTCATATGCATCTGAAAGTACCTGAATTTTATCTTCTATTTTAATGGAGTTAAATAAATCTTCGAAATCGAACCCATTCACAATATATATATATATATATATATATATATATGCATGTAAAAATGTAATGTAAATCATGTAAAATAATTCATAATGATCAAATCAAAGAGGATTCTAAATTTACCTTCTGTGAAACATATAACTGTATTTACTTATTGATATGTAATAAATGATACTTTAAATATATTGGAAAGACATCTAATGAAATTAATATTAGAATTAATCAACATAGGTCACACACACACAGAGATACTAAATACTTCAATAGTATTAAAAATTCAAGTAAAAAAGAAATAAGACATTTTAGTACACATGGGTTTTTTTGTACATGTTTCACTTAGTATTATTAAAGTTGTTCCTGATATTAAGGAAATATTATGGTGGACAAATTACTGTATTAAATATTATAATGTAGTTTATCCTTATGGATTAAATGTATTATACAAAGGGAAAAATATTCTAAATGAAATTAAGTAAAGTTCTCAAGATTATTGTTACAATAGTAAGATTAATAAAATAACTAATAAAAGAATAACTAGAGGGGCTAGAACCAAAAGATTAAGTAGAGACGAAAAAATACTTACAGATAGTATTATAGATATTTGTATTATTTTTATAACAATTTCAACTTAAAACAACATAAATCTTTATGTCTTGACTCAATAAGACAGAATATTATGTATTACATAAGATGTATTAATTTCACATAAAATTAAAGATTACAGTGCTTTGCATATTATAAAGGACAGTCACAAATTTTTGAGACATAAACACATAATAAAAGTTAATGTAAATGAAGATTATCAAATAGAATATTGTACACTTTTATATATAAATAAATAATATGATAATATTATTTCTTTCGGTATTTTTAAAAAACACATGTCATCTTTCCCAATACAAAATATAACTACTAAAAAGGTTTTAAATGTAATAAAAAAATAGATATATCAATTTTTAACTATAATGTGCTTATAAAGCAAGAAAACTTAATATGTAAATGTAATGAATTTAAAGAATTCATAGATAAACATCACAAGCATGTTGTTACTGGTAACCTCAATATTATAAAAGACAATATTCTTAGAAACATAATGAATAAAGGTACTGGTTTTAGATTAATTATTTCGAATAATAATAAAAGTATAAAAAATCAGTTATATAATGGCATTGAGCAATTTATTTACAAAATAGCTATTAAATATAGTATGTCTATAGAGGCATTCACAGAATTCAAATATAATGTTACACAGCAGATTAAGAAATATAACTTTGATGCAGATAATAAAATCTTTTTTAATGATATTAAAAATCAAATTAAAAAAATGAAAAATAAATTTATTTTAGTTTATGTTGATAAAGTGTCAGGAAAATCTGCCTTCATATGTAAATACTATTATAGTTTAATGATCAACAAATATTTTGATAATAATACAGCTTTTATTAATTTATCAGTTTCTGATAGAGAAATTAATAATCGAATTTTAGCTTTTCATAAACAATTAAGAATTCAAATTAATAATAATTTTAAATTTTCTCATATATTTCTTACATCCATATTTCATAAAAATCCAATCAAATTTAGAACCGATACAAATGGATTTAATACATATATCAACAAATCAGGAAAAATCTCCATGACATTGTGATGACCCCTTGGGTCACACCTTGAACACCAAGATTAATTTGAGGCAAAGAACCACCAAAAACCATTTTGAATAATAACATTATTTATTTTTGTTATAATTTCCTCAAAAATCTCTGATAACAAATAATATAATTATGTTACGTCATCTAAAGGGATTTGCCTTTATATTAAATTAAATTACTAAGAATACGATTGATTACTAATCTAGCTCTTAATTGTCATTAACTTTAACTAAGTATCTCAACCTGACGCTTACTTTAAGCGTACGGGAATTATATTTACCGCTGGCTTATATCAGCTTTCTGGTACGTCTAGCAGCACGAAGTCTTCACGAATCTAATCTCTTTGAATCTTCTAGTTTTACTTTTAATGTTGTTGGCTTAATAGCCTACTCTCTTGCTATCTCGCAACTCTCGACTTAAATACCTTATCTAATTTGAATATCCCAAACTTCTTTTTGGAGTTGATTGGAAATATATAAACGCGAATTTATATTCCCCAGAAAGACGTCTAAGAAGATTAGTGGAAAGGTTCCGTACAGATTCTCTCCTCACAACATAATACATGACACAATAAATAATTTTAAATCCACAGACAAACTTAAAAATAGTAAATAACTTATTGAACAAATGAAAAATAAAAAGATTTATTCAGTCTATAGATTAAAATTTGAAGATCTTTTTAACTCTATTAATATTTATGATATGGTTAATATGCCTGAAAATTTAAATAAAGATAATTTATTTAATAATGTTAATTATGACAGATTTAGTTCACTACTTAGGTTTGTACTTAAAGAGAACTATATACATCATAAGGGGAATTATTATCTGCAGATTAAAGGTTTGCCACAAGGTGGCCCTGCAGGCAACTGTCTTGCCAGTTTATACTTACATTATTTTAAATGTAGTTACATTAATAATTCTAAATATTATACCTATCGTTATATAGATGACATAATAATTTTTGGCAAGGAAGTCATTTTTATACCTATCACTAATTTTTATCCACAATATCTTAATTTAATGCAGACAAATAGTAACAACATTGAAGCAAATTTTCTTGACATACATATAAAATTAATAGATAATGAAATAGTTTCTAATATTTGAGATAAAAGAGAAGAATTTAATTTCAATATTATATATTATATGTTCCCCATTGGGAGAGTAATTTACATGTTTCTATATTCAGAAATATTGTTATTAATTATATAAAGCACAGTAAATTTCTGGTGTAAAAAAACTAGAAATAAAAAATAACTATAAACATTTTACTTAATATTGCTTAAATAAGAAATACCCAATTAATTTTATTAATAGTTATATGAATAAAGCTATTCAAAATAGTAAGGATTAAAAATTCTTCGATTAATAATGGTTTATCACTATAAATTTCCATATTTCATAATAATAGTTACGTCATATTCTAATATAAGATAAAATTACTTATTATTTAATTCATATATACTCTAGTGTCGCTTAAGTTATGGTAATTTGTAACTCTCTTATTAATTTTTATTTCTATTCTTTTTATACCCTTGTTAAGTGCTACACTTCAGCCATTCACATGCTTTGAATCCACCTTAGGTTCCAGAATCTGGCAATAATTTTTCTATTGCACTCAGATTTAGCGCAGGCTATGCATTTTAAAGTGCAATTTTTAGGTACGTTACCTCTACCTTGTAATGGATTTAGATATTCCTATCCATTACTTTCAATAGGTTTTTGTTCAGTATTATTTACATAAGGGGGGGAAGGTTAGCTGGCCAAAAAACATGTTCAACCCCACTTTTATATAAATTATTTTATATATTAGCTGTCACAAGACAGCAATGTTTATAATACTGCAGCATCTATTTTATAACTTTTAATCTTGGTTGCTCATGTGTCCTTCATTGTGTGATTTTCCTAATGTCTATGTGTTTTTAAAATGAGATTGTTTGATGTTTATCTCTTGTTTGTAGAGAATAAGACTATTATATATATATATATAAAGAAGAGGTGTGTTCTATAATAGTAAGAACTGAATAAAACATTTTACCTTTTTATTATAAATATTTTTTTTTACATATCCAATTGAAACTATAAGGATCATCATTTTTCCTAATTTAGAAATACCTTTTCGAGTTTTAAAAAGATTTTCGTAACTGTAAATCGGAATACCTTGTTCGGACGTTTAATTATGCATTCCTAAATCGAAATTCATAAATTAAAGATTTTGGTTGAAGCGAGGGAAAGATGCGAATGTTGCATTATAATAATCGCAAAAATTCTAACACTGATATCTGGGTAAAATGCTCGTGTCAAAATAACAATTCAGCATCAAAATATCCGATATTCCTCATCCAATCAACTTTGAGTGCAGACATGTGAAAAGAATAAAAAGTGAAATATTCCGCTGATGAATAATTCATAACTCATTTAATCATGGTTTGAAATATGCGCCAATTCCTTCCTATTCTTGTCATAGCAAAACGTTCATACTTGGAAAACTTTTTTTTCCTTCCCTTTTGTGAAAGCATCTTTCCAGTGTGAAATAATCTTCAGCTACATTATTCTTTGTTCTTCTCTATTCATCATTTATTTTTGTTTTTCTTTATTTTTTGAAAAAAAGAAAGATGACGAGTTTGTAGGTAAAAATAAAGATTTTATGCTACACTATTGCATATTGAATATAATAGCAGTCGTCAAACTTTTTTGATTGCGTACCCCTATAAAAAAGTACGTCAATATATATATATATATATATATATATATATATATATATATATATAATATATATATATATATATATATATATATATATATATATATATATATATATATATATATATATATATCTGTGTGTGTAACATTAATTCACCAGTTTAAAAAACTGTAATCTTAATCGTAATCGTCTAGTCCTAAATTCCTGTCCTACCCATTCTATCTAATCAGAAGTACTGTCACATAATAACCACTGCCAGTATAAAAGCTAAGATCTTGTGTAATTGCTCTTTTTCTGCCTTCATCATGTAAGAATGTAATTAACTGCATCTCTCTGTCTTTTTGTTGTGTCCGTCAAGATGTCGCTCCTGCTATGTGTTTCTGCTTACGTGTTTTTAACAAACAGATGTAAAATATAAAGTGATTGACCAGTTACACTATGCGTGATTCAAAATAAAAGATGAAACAAAACTCTAAAGATGTCTTCAATAAGCCAGTAATGACAAAAACGGACACCGGCCAACACTCCTACAATACGTTATATATATATATATATATATACTGCTCAAAATAATTGAAGGATATTGCGGTTTTAGGTGTGGCAGGAAACTTTTTAGATAATTGATACATGGTCGACAGAGATAGTAGGTTATATGTGAATGAATTACACATGTTTGGCAGAAAAAAATGCGTTTTATTGCGCATTTGTGTACAAAAGGGGGAAAAAACACAATTAGTGCATATGAGAAAAAAAGATTAAAAAAAGGTGTTTTCTTCAAAATAAATCATTTTCAGTAGGGGGTCTAGTTTCCACAGACGGTCAGCAACGTTGAGCACCTTTGAGGCATGGTGTCAATGAGGTTATTAATCACGAGTTGGGGTATTCTGTCCCACTCTTCCAGAAGAGCTCTTTCCAGTTCTTGGACAGTTTGTGGGGGTAGTTGGTGGCCAGCAACTCGTCTTCCTAGAGAGTACCAAACGTGCTCTATTGGAATAATGTCTGGAGAACATGCTGGTCATTCCATTTGTACGATTCTTTCCTCGAAAAGGAAATCCTTCACCAAATTAGCACGATGTGGCCTGCAGTTATCGTCCATTAAAATGAAGTCATCTCCGATTGCTGCAGCGTAAGGAACTACAATAGGTCTGAGGATTTCATCCCTATATCGGCGAGCAGTCAGAGGTCCATCTAGAATGATGTAAAGGTCTGTGCGCCCGTCAATGGAGATGCCACCATACACCAACACTCCCCCACCGCCAAATCTGACACTTTCGTGCACTAACGCAGCATTATTCCTACTGCCAATGGTCCCTCCAGATGAAAATACGCCTATTATCCGGATGAACAGAAAAACGGGACTCGTCAGAAAAAAGAACACTGCTCCATTCATTTCTCCTCCAGTTCACATGCTCTGTTGCCCACTCCCTGCGGTCACGACGATGCCTTGATGTTAGTGTAAAACATACCATCAGTCGGCGAGCATTCAGACCTACACCATGGAGCCGGTTTCGGACAGTCTGAGTTGAAACCGTGGTGCCAGTAGCCGAGCGAAGGTGTTGTTGGAGAAGAGTAGCGTTTATATTTCGGTGTCTCCGAGCCGTTAACACGAAATAACGATCTTCATTGTGCATTGTTGCCCATCTACGACCTTGTCCTGGTCTTCGGCCTGCATTTCCAGTCTCCAAATGAACGGTTCCAGATCCTGGAAATCACACTTTGTGACACTCCAATGGCTTGCGCTACTTCGGCTTGAGTTTGGCCCCCTTCTAACCTACCAACAACTCTCTAAACATCAAAAAGCATCTCAAAGCAGTCACTGATTGTCGATCATTCTTTTCCTCATTTCAGTTGAAAGTCAAATTTAATTCGTTGCCGCTGAACCGACGTTTTTGACGTCGAACTCAAAATTAGCATACTCCACAGTTTGAATATCAGAAAAATTTGCATTTGTGATTCTCTTCTTCATTTTCGGCAAAAAAATTCGCTTATATCTTTATTTTATATAAAACTTACAATATCCTTTAATTGTTTTGAGCAGTATATATATATTTATATATATATATATATATATATATATATATATATATATATATATATATATATATATATATATATATATAACATTGTTTATGTAAAAACTATAATGATTTTATTGGTGGTCATCATAAACATGTAGTTACTGGCAACTTAGACATAATCAATGATAATATCTTAAAAGATATAATGAGTAAAGGCACTAATTTTAGATTAAATGTTTCTAATAACAACAATACTGTTAAAAACAAATTATTAAAGGTATAGATAATTTTTTATTACAAAATCTGCAATTAAATTTGACTACCTATTGAGGCATTTGAAGAGTATAAGTACAATATTTTAAAAGACCTTATGAATATTATCTACCATTCTCAATATGAAACTACTTTTAAAGATATAAAACAGAAAATTTATGAATTACAAAAGAATTTTATAATAGTTTACATTGATAAAGTACCTGGTAACTATATGCTGTGATTTGAAAGTATTTTTATTATAATATACTTTATGATCACTTTTTTAATAATGGTTTTTTAAAAAAATTAGATTTGTCACATAATGAAATTAGTAATCGTATTATTGCTATTTATAAAAAATTAGGTTATTGTATTCCTAAAATTAAAAGTATCCATATATTTTCTTAACTCCAAAATTCCATAAAAGTCCGGTTAAATTTAGAACTGTGACAAATGATTTTAGAACATATATTACTACTGCCGGCAAATTACTTCATAATATTATACAAAAATTTATTAATCAGCAATGTAATAAAGCTATAATTAAAAATAGTAAAGAGATTATAGATTTTTTTGATAATAGAAATATCTATTCAGTTCATAGTTATGACTTTGAAGATCTTTTCAAATCCATTGATTTATATGATATTATTAAAGTAATTTTAGAAAACCACAGTATGTATAGCCTTAATATTAATTTTAACAAATTTAAAACTCTCATAGATTTTGTCTTAAAAGAAAATTACATCAATTTTAAAGGTTCTTTATATAAACAAGAGAAAAGACTCCCACAAGGGGGCCCAGCTAGTAATAGTTTGGCTAATCTTTATTTACATTTTTATGAATATAATTATGTTATTAATAATGACTACTACATTTTTAGATATATTGATGATTTAATTATTTTTGGTAAAAATGATAATTTAAATCATATTATTAATTTTTATCTGTCCTACTTAAACTTAGTTAAAATTAATAATAATCCAATCAAAACAAATTACCTAGATGTATCACTATATATTAAGGATTTAAAACTACATAGTAATATTTATGATAAAATAGATGCCTTTAATTTTAATATCACCAAAGTGCCTTTCTGGAATTCTAATTTATCAATATCTATATATAGAAGTATTATTTTTAACTATATTTATCGCAAATAATGTATTAGTTAGATATAAAGCTAATATTTTTTAAATCTTAAAAAATTTTTAATCACTGTATTGAACATGGATACCCCTGCTTTTATTTGTAATTATATTTAAAATGGTTTTTTATGATACAATTTGTATTACTGTAATTATTTACTGTCATTATGTTTTGTAATGTTTTTTTAAATTTAGACAATATCTAATTTATCCTACAATTATTACATAGATGGCGCCACATGCTTATTTTTAAAAAAAAAAATTAATATTAATTTTTTGAGTTTCTTTTATATTTTACGCTAATTTTTATGATTTTTATTTTTTATTTTTTTTATGATTTTATATATATATATATATATATATATATATATATATTTCTTAATCTTAATCGTATATCGTATCGTAATTAACTTTATGCGGTTCTGCTCTCCTTATTTTGGCGGGAACTCGTTACTGCACTCTTGGCCATCGATTTAACTTCGATTTAGTAGGTTATGTTTATGTCCCTATGTTATTTAGTTTAATGATTTTTTAATATTTAAATTCTACATATATAAATCTTTCCTTTCCTCTTGGTACATAGTATGACAAATTACAGGTAAAGGGTGGCGCCGCAAAACTTGTTTAAACCTGCAATCCTGGTTCCTAAGGCCAGGAATTTGTCTTTATACTATGTGCCTCCTTCCTACTTTTAGTTATCTTAGGTATATAACTATATGTATATTTTTATATTTTTGTTTATGTATTTGTGTATAGGTATATATATGTATAAATTTATATATATGTGTTTGTATATGTATATGATTATAAATTGAAAAAAATCTTTTTTATTGGATTATATATATATATATATATATATATATATATATATATAGTGCAGAAAATAAAGGTGAATAAGTTCTAGAACCTACAGCGCTAAAGAAGGAAGAAATTGGAATTCAACAGACACAAAACATGTAGATACAAAAAAGTCTTTGGACTAAACTGGAAACATATTATGATTTATAAAAAGTTGTCGCTGAATTAGGCCAGCGACTTAGGGTTAGCGGTGCTTTATGGATCCAAACTTCTCCGTACAGCTGAAATTTTCGACATAATAGGGAATAAAAAAATTAGAGCCGTGTGGAAAATAAGCCTATTTATTCTAGCACGAAGATGTTGAACCTAAGAATATATTAAAATAAAATTAATTAAAGAGAACAAAAATGAATCTCAAGGAGAGGAATAAAAAAAATTATAGAAAAAATTAGGATAAAATCTTACATGTAAAGTAAAATTTTTTTGAAATCTAAAAAATTCATTTAACATTATCCATTTAGATCCCACGCGAAATGACTTAAAATATCTGAACGTCAACACAAGAAGGAAAAAACCGTCGTGCCACCTGGATGGTAAGTTTGCAAGTAAACTAACCACAAACATATTTTAAAATCAACAAAGCATAAGATATTTTAAATTTAATAATGAACAAAGCTAAGAATAAATAATATCAAATAGAAATAAATTTAAAAGTAAATTTATTTGGATAATTATATACTAGATAGTTAAATTGCAATTAAAAAAGCGCTAAAAATATAAAAAAAAAATTAAAAATAAACTAATTAGAAGAAATTTTAAATAAAATATTGAACTGAGTTAAAAATAGATTTAATTTGAAGTAGAAACATATTTATAATAAATTTACTTGGATAATTGTATTCTAAACAATTATTGCAAAATTTCACAAAATTACAATGTTTTTAAATGTTGTCAGTAATTAAATCATTGTTTCTCTTTATAAAATTTAAGATCATATTTCTAAATATTTATAGGTGTAGGTTACTACCCCAAAAAGTCATTTTATAATGTTAAAGTCAAATGAGTCTCTTTTGTCAAAAATATTACTTAATCTCAAATTATTCTCAACGTTTAACTGAAGTTCTAAAAAGTTAGCTGACTCATTATTATAATTATTTTTTAATAATTTTAAATAGTGGTGATAATAATTATAGCTAGGAACAAAGTCTACTATATTACTATCCAGCTATAATATATATATATATATATATATATATATAAATATATATATATATTTATATATATATATATATATATATATATATATATATATATATATATATTATATATTTATATATATATATATATATATATATATATATATATATATATATATATATATATATATATATATATATATATATACTAGCTGGATGCCCAGGCGTTGCACGGGCTTCTTCAAGTGTACAGGTTTATACCTTGGAAGATTCCCCTTCCTTTTTAGTGTCAGAACTTCTGTGGTTTCTATATTAATGTCATTAAACTAATCTTTTTTGAAGTTTATTCCACATCTTTGTCCAGTCGGGCGGGTCTGTTTTCTCGCCACTTAGCTCGGATTTGCAAGGGCATTTTCCTTGGGTACAATTTTGTCCCCATGGAAATTTTCCCCTCTCTCCTAAGACACAAGTAATATTACTTCTGTTTGTGTGTTACTGAGCGATGTGAGTGTTTTCTACATTTATATCATTTAAATCCCATTTTCATAAATTTCTTCCTTTTCTTCTCCTTGTCAGACATGTTTCTTTTCCCTTCGTTCAGCCCAGCGTTGTACGGGTTTTTTCAAGTATAAAACCCCCTTTTTTTCACCGAGGGATACGATCTTTTTTTTCCAAATTTCTATCTTCGATTAAAAATTTACAAAGCTTACCAGCACTTTTGTTCTTAAGAAAACAGACAGTGTACGAATTTATTAACCAATAAATAATTTAGTAATAAATAAAAAAAACGCAATATAATTTTAATTCTTAAAAAATATATTAAGATATACGAATACGTTGAAAGGGTCAATTTTTGAAAAAAATCATATTTTGAGTTTTTGATTTTATAGAATAAAGCGATTATTTAACTCTATAAATCTGTTCTTATTTTATTCCTAGGCCACTTAGAATTCAAGATATTTAACAATTAGTAAAGCGCGGAAAACTGGAAGTATGTATTTAAATAGCCGGAAGTCAGCATTTAAATGCCCTTAAACTGGTCAAACAAAATTTTAAAACTTATTTTTTAAAGTATAATTTAAAAAAAAACTTTGGATAATATTAAAAATAATTATACAATTTGAAAGTATTTGACAAAATAAATCTGGCAATATTTGTTTTGTTTACTTTCAGCTTCATTTGATAAAAATTCTGTGTATTTAGTTGCAAAACAAAAGTTATCAAGTATTATTTGTGTTTGTGTTAAAACACAAGTGAATTATTAGCTTGTTTTACTATTTTATAATAATGGGAAATAATAGAAATAAAATATATCCCCGTAAACGTCAGTTCAAAGGAAATAAGTTCTGCAAAAGAGTTTCAGTTTTCAACAACGAAAAGATAAGTATCAATTCAAGTATTCCAACTGCAAGTAAATCAAAGCTAATTAATTCTTTGAAACCTGCAGATGTTCCAGAAGACAATGAAAAAAATGTTATTTTTAACTTAGGAGTTTTGTGCAATATAAGTTCATTATTATGCTGTCATGTGTATTTTGAAAGAAAAGTTAGTGTTGTGCAAGACTCTGTGTTTGGGTTAGCTTTAAATATGACTTTGAAATGTGAAAACTGTGACTATTCTTTCTCATTCTGCACTTCTGAGAAAGTAAACAAACTGCATAGTATCAATCTTGCATTTGTTTTTAGTATGAGAATCATTGGTAAAGGACATTCTGCAGCCAAAAAACTTTGTTCTGCTATAAATATAGATGCACCATCTAAAAGAGCATTTGGTTTCCTGGAAAAAAAGCTTGAATTTGCTGCTAGCAACGTAGCATGCAATACAATGAAGGAAGCTGCATTGGAAATTAGAAGTAACAAAACTGATACTGAAATTTCTCAATGTGGTGTGTCGGTGGATGGCACATGGCAACGAAGAGGATATTCCTCCTTGAATGGATGTGTGTCTGTTATCACGATAGATTCTGGAAAGGTGTTAGACGTTGAATTCATGTCCAAAGTGTGTAGACTTTGCAATTCCAAAAACAAAGAGTTAAACACCATTCATAATTGTGTAAAACATGTAGGGTCATCTGGTGGTGTGGAACCCCTGGGTGTTTATCGTATTTTTGAACGATCTGTCGAAATGAGAAAATTACAGTATGTAAATTTTTTTAGCGATGGAAACTCTAAGGGGTATGCCTCTGTAAAAGATATTTATGGTAAGAATACTGTAGCAAAATGCGAGTGTATTGGACACATACAAAAGCGTGTCGGAACAAAACTGAGGAAACTGAAATCCAAACGAAAAGATCTAGGAGGTCGAGGAAAGCTGACGGATGCCTTTATCGATTAGTTACAGAATTACTATGGCATTGCTATCCGTGACAATGTAAATAATTTACAAGGCATGCAACGTGCAGTCATTGCAGCATTTTTCCATTGTTACTCAAATGCAAAAACAACAAATGCATGGCCAGTTCCCCTGTTGGACCGGATAGTTTTTGTAAATGTCAACAAGCCGCATCAAAGGATAAGATCTGCATCGATAAATCCAAAGTATTTCCCCAAATCTGATCAACATAATCAAACCGACATATATGAAGTTATGTGATCAAATCTTATTAGCAAAAATGTTTACCAGAAAAACACAAAACTCTAATGAATGTTTCAATGGAATCCTTTGAAAATTAATTCCAAAAAGATGTTGATAGATATTTTGAAACATTTCGGAGTGACTGTTGGTGTATAAACATTGAAAGGTTTTTCAGAACTTGATGAAATTCGAAAAACAGATTCTAAACGACATTCTCTGACTGTGACAAAAGTTGCCAGAAAAAAAAATAGATTAGCTAAAAAGAAAAAAATGATTAAAAATGAGTTGATAGAAGGTGTAAGCTATAAAACCGGAGAATTTTAAGTAACTAATTATGTAAATAAAAAAAATGTGATTAATTGTACTAAAAATGCATTTTTCTCAAAATCACTTTTTTCGTATATTTTGAAAATTTCAAAAATGATAAATCAAAATATTACCATTAAATAACTGTGAAACTTGGTACCATTTTTTCTCACAATGTTTCCTAGGGCCTGAAGTAAAAGAATGATCATAATAAGAATAATTTTTAAATTATGGCTTGGTATTTGTGTAACGGTGTTGTACAACATGGCAAATTTCTTGTTTTGGCTTCTCGACTAGTTGTGGAATTTTTATTTATTTATATAATCAAAAGATTTTACTCCAGGCTTTAGATATACACATAATGATTATTTTGATACTAAATTTATACAAATTGGGTCAATGGATTTTCATGTAGATTTTTTTAAATGTCTTTAAAATTTCTTCAAAATTTCCAACACATTTACCAATTTTCTGAAACTTAAAGGATTTATTACAAATATTAGATACGTATAGTTTATTTACATATAAACTGAAGTTAAAAAGGGTATAATTTTTTTCTAAATGATGTTTTTTAAAAAAAGGGCTCCGAACGCATTCGTATACCTTAATTTATGCCAATTTTCGTTAAATAATGAAACAAAAAATGTGTATGACTATGAAAAGACTGCTTCTATCTGTATGTTTGATTTTTTGATTAAATATATGTAACTGTGAAAAAGAACTATATGGGGGGAAAGCCTGAAATATTGTTTACATTCCTTGCATAAAAAGATTTAAAAGGAAATAATAATATTTAATAAAAACAGAGCAGCATTTTCCTATATTTTAAGGTTTTTCAGTAAATTACTTCTCTAAAAGAAAACTATCAGTTGCGATGCATTATTAAAAACTAAGATCGTATTAATTATTTTACAATAAATACTTTCTTAAAATTCAAACTAATAAATTGGATCTGAAAAATTCATTTCTTACAATCATTATAAAAGGAAAAAACATAAAATAAGGAAACATTTTTTCTGACAGAAAAATATTTATCTGCCTACTCTCCGTAAGTTGTTTTCCGCACATGCGTTATAAGCGCTCAAACTCGTGCGTTCTGAAGTAGCTTTCTCACAATTAACAGTTACTGGCATTTGACGATTTTTCCAATTTTTTCGTTGTATTCTTACGGCTCCCCAAGACAGGAGAAATACATTTTCTTTAAAAATACTTTATGTATAAAGAAAGCAAAACAATTTTTTTAATTAAAAAATTCCGAAATTTTTTTGAAGTTTACAATATATATATATTTTAAATTAACTTGACAGCGTTGGAAAAAATTATGAAAATGTACCCATCTGCTTAAAAAATATTTTTATCTTTTTTTAGGAATTTAAATTAGAAAGATTTAAAATATCTTAGAAATTGAGATTTTAAACATATAATAGGTGTACAACTTTGCTTCCGCCGTTTTATCCCCCGAAATTCGAGGCTTTATTGTAAATAACTGATTATACATTTATGATTCAACGTATTGTCCATCACTGGCCACTACTTTCTTCCATATTTTGGGCAGCGTACGAATCGATCGAATTGAAAAAACTCGTTATCATTTGAAGTGATTCACGAATCGATCCAATTTTTTACTTCTTCATAAGACCGGAAGTGCTGGTCAGCCAGGCCGTGTGCCATTGATCGAAACAAGTGATAATCCAAGGGAGCAAGATCTGGAGAATACAGCGGGTGGGGTAGGACTTCCCATTTCAACGTTTCAAAGTATGTCTTGACCACTTTTGCAACATGGGGTCGAGCAATGTCATGCTGTAAAATCACTTTATCATGTCTCTCGGTGTATTGCGACGGTTTGTCTTTCAATGCTCGGCTCAAACGCATTAACTGCGTTCGATAACGATCGCCTGTGATTGTTTCAGTCGGTTTTAACAACTCATTATACACTACGCCGAGCTGGTCCCAACAAATACTGAGCATGACCATGTAATCGTGAATATTCGGTTTGGCCGTCGACGTGGAAGCATAGTCGGGATATTCCCATGATATTCTGCGCTTGGGATTATCATAACGAACCCATTTTTCATCCCCAGTCACAATGCGAAGCAGAAACCCCTTCCGTCTTTGCCTTGCAAGCAGCTATTCACAAGCAAACAAACGTCGTTCAACATCTCTCGGCTTCAACTCGTACGGCACCCAATTTCCTTGCTTCTGAATCATTCCCATGACTTTCAGGCGTTTTGAAATGGCTTGTTGCGTCACTTTCAATGATCCTGACAATTCTTGTTGCGTTTGACACGAGTCTTGATCAAGTAATGCCTCCAATTCTGCATCTTTGAAAACCTTCTCTCTTCCACCGCCATGCTGGTCTTCGACTTCAGAATCCCCGTTCTTGAAGCGTTAAAACCACTCTCGGCACGTTCTTTCACTAATAGCTGCCTAAACATAGGTATTTGAGAGCATTCGATGAGCCTCAGCCGCAGATTTCTTCATATTAAAGCAGAAAAATAAAACCTCCCACAAATGACGAGAATTTGGCTCGTAAGCTGACATGTTTAATCGAGAATTACTTTATGGTGCAGACACAAATCGACTAATATTTCGATGGCGTTATGTTTATAAAAATCTAAATCTATTGTATGATTTCTACGATCGATTTATTTCAACTTCCACTTACCTCTACAGTCATCTACTGCGAAACGGCGGAAGCAAAGTTGTATACCTTTTATATATATATATATATATATATATATATATATATATATATATATTTCTAGTTAATCACATGTTAAAAGCATTTGTTTTTAAACAATATTAAAATTGAATTTCATGATGCAACGTCATGAAATTCAATTTAGGCTGAAAACTGATTTTCGACCCCTACTTTTGTCATTGTTGTAACAATAACAGTGTTACAACAATGCAGACAAATCAAAGTTGGCGCTAAAATCTGGTTATTAAAACAGGTTTTAATGAATACCTTTTAAACTAAATGCTGTATTGGACCAATTTCTAAACCTAAACCATTATCAAATCCACTTAAACCCACATAAAACATTTCATCCAAATCGGTCCAGCCATTTGGCAGGAGTTCAGTCAAATAGACATGCATAGAAGAATTACATATATAAAGATATACGACGTATCGTGGTGAAATGAATAATCTTTTCGAATCGGTATTCATTTTTTTCTGATTTTGATAGAAAAATGACTCATGGGTAAAACAATCATGTGTTTTAATTTTTTTAATTAATATATTTTTAATTAAGTGTGCTATTGGACCAAATTGGGAATATAAACCATTCTCGAATCCACTTGAATCCATACAAAACATGTTAACAAAATAGGTCCAGCCGCTTAGGAGGAGTTCAGTCACATGCATACGCACAGAATAATATATATAAAGATTATTTGAAAATATATTAATTAAAAACTCTAAAATGCGTGATTCTACTGCATTTTTCTAACAATGAAGTTAGGCTGAAAATCGATTTTCGACGCCAACGTACGTCATTTTATAACAATAACGCTCTTACAACAATGCAGGTGAATATTGAGTTGAATGTTTTTAATGTTTTTAATTAAGGTATCCGACTACCCTAAAATCATGACTTTTTTCAACAACTGACAAATTTAGTTTTCATGAGTTTATTTCATAGGTCATCGTATTAGATTAATAAAAATAACACGTTTTTTTCACTAGAACAAAAACTACAAGTGTTTTAGTGAAAGCAAATGCCATAACTTTACACAAGATGTCAAACTTTAAAATGCGTTTTACTCGAAATGTGTTTTTTTTTTTTTCAAAAAGCTCAAACGGGGACAGCGATTGCTCAAAAAATTTTTAAAATTATTTGCTGAAATTTTTTGTGTATGGTCTGTAAAACAGTAAAATTGTTTTGACCTTCAGATTTATCAGTCACTGCTTTATTTCAAAATTTACAGTGTTTTATGTGAATATGATAAATGTTTTTTAAGCAATTTCATATAATCACTAAAAAACAATGCTCACGTTTTTGTGAAAATTAAAATATCTCTTAACGGGAAGGTCATTTCAAACAGGAATTACAAAGTAACACATCAAAATTGAAAAATTGAGAATTTGTTCATAAAAGTTTTGTACAGAAGGGGCTCCATTTATATATTTTTTTACATTTTCACCAGTATTTTCCCATTTTAACATAAATAATTTTTTTTTCTGTTTCAATTTAAGGTTTTTTTCCTTAAAATTTACTAAATAAATCTAAAAGTCAGAAAAATCTCCATATCTCCAATTTTTTCAAAAAAAAGTTGTCGCAAGTAGTCGCATACCTTAATATATTTTTAACTAATTGCGATATATCGGACCGAATTGTGAATCTGAACCATTCTTGAACCCATTAGAACATACCCAAAAAATTTCATCAAAATCGGTCCAGCCATTTAGGAGGAGTTTAGTCACATACACACCCACAGAAGATTTTTATATATAAAGATGTGTGTGTGTGTAATAATTAGCTTTAATTTCATTCCCAGCCTTTTAATTTGTAATGATTCCGAACCTCCAGGACTTTCGTGAAAATAATTTTCAGCTTTCCTACATAACGGTATTACATCTTAAAAATTAACAACTCTGAATTTTAAAGTAAGACAGCTTTAGAGAGCAAGACATTAGATAGTACGATGTATATTTCTACCAATGACAAGGTCTGTTCACAGAAGTCATATGCGTTTTGGAATTTTCGGCTGCCGCTTCATACAAAAAGCGAGACCACCCTTGTGTCATTTTTTGTGCTATTGGTGTAGTGTTTTTTAATTTTTTTTATTTAAATGTGCAATAAACTTTATTACCATGCAACAAAAAGATGTATGTTTGTAAGAGAAACAACAATAATTCTACATTAAACAGTTTTACATTCTTCCAATCAGAGTATACCGGAAGTCATATGATTACCGATGATTTTACCTGTTTCTGGTAGATAACCGTAAAAAGTTGAGATCTCTGGAGTGCAAAAAAAGAGGATTTTGTCCATTACTTGAAGTATTTTTCAATTCCTCCTATTAACTCACACTCTCTCTATATTTATTTATTTATTTATCTTATAGGAATTTTCAATCGATAATAAAGTACATTTTAAAGCGCTCCATTGAGCTGAAATTTTATATACACGATTATTTTGCATGACAATGCAATAATTTTTAATTATAATTAATAAAAATTAATTGATTAAAACCAATTATTCAAAGAATTACAAATTCAGCCACGTTGGCATTATTTTTGGTGACTTAGCGACCCTTTTGGCGACTTGCGTCAAAACATGAAAAGTTTTTTTTCCTCACATTTTAAAGCGCTCGTTTGAGCTGCAATTTTCTATACACTATTGTTTTGGGTAAAAATACGATAATTTAATCATGGTTGGGTCAAAACTTTAAAAGATTTTTTTCTCACGTTTTAATGCATTCAATTGGACTGAAATTTTACATTACACGATTGTTTTGGATGACAATACCATACTTTACTGATAATTAATAAAAATTATTGCACTCAATATTGTGATTATGTCATATTTATATACATATTTATATTAATTATAAATATTTAATGAAACAGAACCTTTATAAATATCTATTTATATATATATCTATTTGCATTAGCAAAATGCTTCCCGCATTTATCCTGCTTGTAGTGCTAACTGTTATGAGGGGAAAGTCAAGGACAGGAATGGATGCAATATAGTGGTTTTTGTTCATTGAGTCTGTCAAGTCATCATTAAATGTCGTTTATTTTTTTATTAATAATGGCAAATTATGAACAGTTATTACAGAGTTCATCAACCTACCAAGTACATCACCGAAAGTCGGTATCTCAATGTTTTTAGTGTGGTGCCATATTGCTGGATACCAATCGCCGCAGGTAATTCTGACGCCCAGTTTTCTCCCTAGAGGGAGGTGCCTGAACTCTGAAGAGGCGAACCTGTACTAGGATTTAGTTTTGCCTAGAGCACCACTCTAGGGATCTTTTACATGCCGTATAATTATACGGCATGTTGATTTTCTTCATCATGAAAATTCATTGACTTGGGCCGGGGTTTGAGCTCGCAGCCTTGGGTACCAGCAGAAGACCAGCGACAAACCAACCACGCTACCCAGCCGACAAGTAGTTTAATTTAATTGTGTTAATAATTTATGTTAATTTAATTGCTTATCTGATTTTCATAATTGAGTTATTTCTTAATTTATAGATAATAACTTTGTTTGTGATACGATTTGTTCAATAACATTTGTTTAAATTTATTTCTTACCATTTGTCAAACATGTAATTTTGTGGGAAAATGTGCACTCACGTTTGGAAAAGATAAACTAAGAAATGACAGTTTCCCTTGTCTTTTTTCTAATGCAACTATATTTCCGGCAATGGTGCCCATATTACCTAACTTTTTTGGTGAATATGGGCAATTGTGGAATTTGTTTGGCATTTTCTTCTTACACACAACTACAAGAGTTTTGGAGGTTTGTTTATATACCATTACTAAGACCATACTCACAAATGTTTGAAATATCTTAATTTCGGAAAAATACAAAGTGTTTTATTGTAGTATATTTTCAATTAAGTGTTTTGATGCCCATATTTACCATGTTTACCTTATATGTACAAAATATACATAAAGTGATTTTGAAAACTTCATTTATAATTTACAATAGACAGAGCATTAAACTATTTCGCCAATTCATTACAGGTATAATTTAAAAAGAGCACAATATAATATTTTATTCAATAACATCACTCTCCTGATTAGTTTAATAATCCTAATTAAAGATAATTAGTCTCAACTTTTGTGGTCCAATGACAGAAACTTAAGAGAACAATTTTCCTTAAAACACATTCTTCCTTTTTTTTCGAGGCATAATTTTCACTAATTAACGTCGTCGAAAATTACCATATAGCGAATATATTTAGAATGTGGTAGTTACCTATTGAAAGATAGAGACTCTAGGGGCTTATATTTCTCTACCCACTAAATAGAAAACAAGCATACGAAGAAATTTTCAACGTCTTCTCGTTGGATTTCAGATCTTGAAACTTCTCTAATGATGTACATACTTATATAACGTGAAACATTAGCTGTCTCACTTCTCCTGTGAATTTGAATTGTTTTTCACCGTAGCTTGTTAGAGTCTGTTGAACTCCAAGCATTAAAAATTAGTACCAATTTTAAAATATTCTACGTATTTTAACACTAGAATGAAGAGAATATTTCTACACCTTAAAACATTAGAGTGTTTTCACTTTAAAACTAGTCAAAATAAAACTCAAAAATAGAATAATATGTGAGTTTTAATATTTTTATTACAAATAATTTGTAGTACGTACAAGAATATTGTACGAGTAAGGAAAGAATATGTTTGTAAGATGATATAAAATAAAAACAAACTAACCATTACCTGCCGACTTCGCTGGATATTTTATGAGGTTATATATTACATTGTTTCTAATTTATATATTATTATTATTTATGTCCTAGCATTGAGCTTTCATTGTACAAAAATCATTGCTAAAAAGCTATTACCTCTTGATTTAAAAAGATGAAGACTTGAATTTCAAAGTAAAAATTCTAAATATTTTTAAGCTCTTATATCCTCCTTGGAGTTGATTTCCACAGAATCCAATTTTAAGGGATATTTTCTCAACAAAATTAAGATGCTTACCTAATTTCAGGACTGTAAAACTAATAATTTAAAAAGGGATTTTTTTATTGATAATACCCACGTAACCATTGAAAAAGGCTTTAGAAGGGAATTAACTCAAAGCCCATTATTATGAGTTCTCTATTAGATGACATCAACATGCTCATTATATTTCACGTATATAGGACTAATAATTCAGAAACTGGAATTTTTTTTTATCTCTAAGGTGCCCTTAACACGTCTTGGGAGTTCATTTCTGTTATATTTGTTCACAACGGCTCTCTGCCTCTGCTCAACAAAAGAAATTTGCTTGTCAAATTCCAAAGCTGTAGGACAAATAGTTTAAAAACGGGGTTTTTATTATACAGTCCATAAGTAATCCCATATGGAAGTCCAATTTCAGCACAAACACATTTTAGCAGATCTCTTCTTAATAAAAGAAACAAATTTTAAATCTGTAAGTCTAGAGTTCAAATAACCTGATTACTTTTTTATTTATAACGATTTCCTTTCTTATCTAACTTCTTATTTCTTATCTATCATCTTCTTTTTGTGTGTCCTATTTAATTCATTTTCAGCTATCATTTTTGCGTAACAAGCTTTCTACAGACCTTTATCCTAGAAAATAATGATGCTTACCAAGATCAAGGAACATGCCTGCGAAATTTCACTTCTGTGTTTCGAATAGTCTGAGAGCTCTAGTGTTGAGTGAGTGAGTCGCATTCCTTCTTTATTATACATACAAGAAATAGCTTCTTACATTATTCGCAATCAATGTACTTATAGTTGATACATTTGCACATGCCATTCTTTTACAATAATAAATTTTATTTGTTACATTTCCTTGGTGTTTTTTTTTACCTAATTTTTCTTACGCTGGGTAGATTTCCTTCGAATAAGTAGTTCATTTTTTTATCTAGGTGCTTCCTCTACTAAAATTGTCTACGTACCTGCTCTCCATTCATCTGTTAATAATAGGGTACAAGTTCACGTTGATAATTATTTCTCGTTACTCATTTGTAAATAACTCAAGCATTTGTAACAGCAAAAGACGAAATATTGCAGAATGTGTGTAAACTGGCCATCTTATTGAACTGATTTTGACTGAATGTTTCCTCAAAAAATGATCAACAACACCTACTTACTTATTGCATTATAAAAGAGGAGTTTTAGAATTGGTAAGTTGCAAAAGTGGAGCCCGATTTTTCAATTTTCAATATTTTTTTAATGTTTTATTATCCTCCAATTTAATGTAATCTGAAATTTATCCATAATTATTAATCTAGTCCGTTTCTACCTTAGTTTCTTATGTAACTCATCTGTGACGTTCCATCTTATATGTTAAAATGATTCAATTAGTTTTTAAACTTAATTTTCGGAGTCTTTGACTTTGATCTCGTTTTTCATTTTTTTCTTAGATAAGGAAATACTTGCTCAAAATATACTTAATATCGAAAATTCCCGCTATCTAAATCTTTGGTTGGTATTTTTTGGCTTAGATACAATGACTTGAGTAAATAAAATGCGAACCTTACTAGGAAATAACTGTTAATCTATTTTTATTTTCTGACCTGACTTCCAACAGCTTAAATATTTTTCAGTGACAACTCATGAAATTATTGCTAATTTATTTTGCTTTGTTCGATTGCGACTTGTATACATATATTTGATTTCAAATAAAAAAGTAATATAAAAAATTAAGTCAATTTCTACTTAGATTAACAAAGAAAAATTTTATTTCCGCTACTTTTTACTAAATAGTTACAATTAATATAAATATCTATATACATAGGACAGAATCACAACATTAAGTGGTAATTAATTTTTATTAATTATCATTAAAGTATCGTATTGTCATCCGAAACAAACGCGTATATAAAATTTCAGTTCAACTGAATGCTTTAAAACGTGAGAAAAAATCTTTTCAAGTTTAGACACAAGTCACCAAAAATGATGCCAATGTGGCTGTATTTGTAATTTTTTAAATAATTAGTTTTTATCAATTAATTTTTATAAATTAAAATTAAATTAAAGTATTGTCATCCAAAAAAGTCATGTTTATAAAGTCTCATTGTACAACATGTTTAAAACGACAGTTCACTGTCAGATATTTCCTTTGTAAAGTGATTGATATGAAAAGGTTTCTGATGTGATTGTAGCCGCATGAAGGGTTGATTGATTGAATATTAATGTCGCACTGTTCAGCTACACGAGGGCTTTTGGCGGCGGACCATGGTCAAGTGACGTGGATGACACCTGAGCTGGCACCCCCTCTCCTAACTACCACACCACACCAATGGGAGGACGTTTCAGCTCTCGACAGATTTAACTTGCATCGCTGCCCTACACGGCGGGTCTTTAGTGGTACTGGGCTCGAACTCGTGACAAGGCAAGGCACGGCCCGATACCTATACCACTCAGCTACCGCGGCCACAGCTGCATGAAGGAAATTAATACACTTTGAACGCCGGATTGTAGTTAGAGCCATACGCATGGGGCATTTCATTTCATAAATGGAAAGGGAATTCAACATTTCAAGATCTTTAAAGTCAAGAGTGAGTCAAGAATTCATAATTCTAAGCATAACCTCCCACCATGTACAGCGTAGTAGCTGGTCACGTGGTGCACTTAATGACAGAGACAGGGATGTGTGTGTAGAATTCTTAGTTCACGGACAACTAAAACTGCTTGCCTTAGGTATGAATCCTTGCTGAATCCTTTAGGTATGTACAATTGATCTATCATTTAGGACAATGCGGCTAAATTTCACTTTTACAGCAGAACACTAACCATTTTCCTTTACTAAAGGCACCGCAGCACCTCTCCTGAGTTCTAACTCGTGATCATATCGGTTGAACTTTATCCCGACGACAGACGGATGGGACACAGAGTTACCCTATTCTTACAATTCCGGGAAAAATCTTTATTTGTTACCAATTATTTTTCTCTTGTTAGCATCCTGCTATATAACAATCTTTAGGGGAACTATAATATATTTTTCACATATCTCCCACTTTTTTGAGAGTGGCAAACGATCTTAAGATACTTGGCTACCTAAGCTCCCCGCGTAAGCAGTTTCGTTCCAAAATATTTTCTATGAAAAGGCTACGTTTTTTTTCTCTGCGAAGTACTTAGTGGTTTTAATTGCTGTGTTGTAAGATTCATTATGGTTTGTAATCGTAAATTATAGAATGTGTAAAAAAAAGTGGGTATCTACGATTTCTATTGAATGGAAATGAAACTTCGGAGAAATAAATGGATCTAACAAGAGACGAACCTGATGAAGTCATGGAAATTAAATATGATAGTAAAAATAAAATTTGAGAACAGAGAAGAACACGAAACGTTAGGTTGAAGGGTATGTTTTGAAATGCTATCTAAATAACTCTATCAAAACAGATATGAAGCCACACGTACCATAAAACACGTTACACCCTGTCAAAAAAGACACAAACAAGAAAATGTTCCAACATGCTATTTGTCGATCACCAAAAGACAATAAAACTACCCTAATGAATTATGACAGATTTGCTTGCAAATATCATTCAAGTAATGTTAAGAAAAAGTGTCTGTGATGTGTCCTTTATTAAAGTCCCTTACATTTGAAACATTTTAATTCAGTTTATTATTTTTTTCTTGATTTATCAAAGAAAAATTCAAAAATTCTTAAAAGTAGGTAGGTTTTCTTTTTCTTACTTAAAAAAATGTTCACTGTAATTGCGTTGCGATTTTTATCGTGTACTAACAATAAAAAAAAATGGTTTGGGATGACTCCGTTATTCCGCTCAGCCACTTACATTAGTACGGTGTGCGCGCCTTCTCCCGTTTTAAAGACTGAATAATAGCCCACACATTCATCATTCACTTTTCACCGAATATCAAGAACTTGACTTTTACGGTGAACATAAATCAGAATTTGAATATTTTTCTCGTGATCCTATGCGCTCTCAAAACATCGACAAAACTTATTGTATCATTCATTCCCTGTTTTGAAGAAACAAATTATTTCCAAAACTAAGTCAGCATAAATTCGTCAAATAACTAATTGTACATTTCTACATCAAGATTTATAATTTATACATTTTGGTTGGTAACGGGAAATTCCCGATTCCAGTGATTCCAGAAATGGAACAATCCAAATAGGACTCTCCCGTAAAAGTGTTTACATCGTGAATAAAGTATGCAGATCAAAATATCCGATAGTTTTCATCCAATCAATTTGGATTGTATGTACGAGAAAAATATTTTTAAAAAAATGAAGTACTCTTCTCATGAATAATTCAATATCCATTTAATCAAATTTTAAGCTATGCACAAATCCGGCCTTATTTCTGTTTTGGTGAAACTAACATATTCTAAAAAATTTCCTTTGTGATTCCCTCTCTTCAGTATGGAAGTCTTTCGTTGTAGTTTTAAGTATCCTATTTTTATACTTAGGAAGTATGTAAGGCATTATCGAAGTGTATGGAAAGGAAAAAAAATTATATTACAATGTCATACACACACTACTTCACATAGCTGTTATTTTTTATGAAAGGATGAAGTATATTATAGTAATAAGTTTGTTCAAGCATTGCATTCTTTTTTTTGTTCCATTACTTCAATATGCATGCTTATGTATTATTAAAAATGTTTTCGTAGTGATCCTTCCTAAACATTATATTGTATTCGATTAACAGGATAAATTAACTCCGAAAGATAGTGATACAATTTAAATACACTAGCTAGAATAAGTCTGCGTTCACCCATAAGAAATCATACATCAAAGATAAAATTTAATGGAAATATAATTTTTTTTCTAACCAAATTTCATGAATTTGTTAACTATTATTTAAATATTGAGCATTCAAGAATTCTTTAGTTTTGAATTAAAACTACTTAGGATAACGGGAGTTTTGTAGCAAAACGCACAAATAGTAGGCAGAAAAAATCTGCGTTCACTATTTGAATGTTCTTGATTCTTGGAATTTGTATCAACAGGCTTGTAGGTTAACAGAGTTTTTGCATTCAGTTATTAAGTAAAATAGCTTAAGAAAATTGTGACGCAAAAATTCTTACGTTTTTGTGAGACACGAAGCAATTCAAGGACATGGAAAATAAAAAGAAGGAAATTAGTATTAGTGAGAGTAAAATCATTGTGAAATGGTAAAAAGATGGAAAAAAAGCGTCGGGATATAGCCAGATCCGTTGGACGGCAGTATTTATCTGTCCATCATGTTATTTACAACTTTAAATCTACAAGAGTTTATACATCCAAACCTCATTTAAGTCGTTCATCTAAACTCACAATCAGAGAAAAACGCAATATGACATCAATGGTGAAAGAAAATCCGTGTTTGACTGCAATTCAAATAGCAACAGACATTCACGAGAAGTTTAACAAAAACATTTGGGACGATACTGCAAGAAAAATCTTGAAAAAGGCCGGATACCGTAGTCGAGTGGTTCCTAGAAAACCATATATTTCAATGACCAACCAGTTTAAGTGGATAGCTTTTGCAAAAGATCATACACATAACCCTCTGGAGTTCAGGAGGGCTGTGACGGCAATTCTCTGATGAGGGCAATTTTTGCATATTCGGCATAAAAGGTCGTAAATTAGTCTAGAGAAAACCTTGTACAGCACTTTAAAAAGAGCATTTAGTACCAACGGTAAAGCACGGCGGCGGTGGAGTCATTGTGTGGAGGTGCATGGTGAGCAATAGTGTTGGCAAGTTGGAGTATATAGAATCAATTATGAACATATATGATTACTTTGATGGCCTAAAAACATTTTAAAGGAAAGTGCCGCCAAACTCGGCTTAGGCTAATCGTTTCGTTTCTAACACGACAATGATTCTAAACACACAGCTGAGATTGTGAAGTTTTGGCTCTTGTATAATGTCCCAAATCAACTGCACATTGCCCCGCAGTCATCTGATCTGAATCCTACAGAATATCTATGAGATTTGCATGAATATATGATTCATCAACACAATTTATCTAGCAAGGATATGCTGAAGAGTGTTCTTAAGGACCAATGGGAGAGAATATAAGTGCCGAAGAAAGCACCAGATTTATGAGTTCAATGCTGAAACGACTTCAGGAGGTTCTCAAAGGATGAGGTTATCCAACCAGCTACTAAATAGCTCATTTTATTCCCTTTTTAAATATTTTTTATAGTTACTACTAAAAGAGTGAACGCTGACTTTTTCTACCTGATTTTTGTTAGTTTCGCTACAAAACTGTCTTTATTTTAAAATCTATGAAGGCAAACCAAAGTTACTTTTAATACTCTGAATACTAAAAACGAACTAAATAAAATATAATTATTATTTCTTTAAAAAAATTCCAGTTTTTAAAATTTTTTCGTTGCTCATGTAAGCAATAGTTCTTGAACGTAGACTTTTTCTATCTAGTGTACAAGCAAAGTAAGGATAAATAAAACAATTAAATTCATTAGGAGCCCGATATGTTTATTATCTTTGTTTTGGAGGCATAATTGTAATTATTTATAAAGATTTTAAAAATAGATTGTAATAACGTTTTTCACCAGAATTCCATTTTAAGTGATGTTATTGAATTACATTTCCAGTGTTTTATTCTTTGGAGATGCAGATGTAACGAATTATAAAGATTTTTAAAATAGTTTTTAATAACATGTTTTTATACCCAGGATTCCATTTTAAGTGATGTTATTGAACTTAAGTTCCAGTATAAACTAAAAAGTGCACGTTTTCTTAAATATTATTTTAATTACGAATAATTTTTAGTTTCATGGTGTAAAAGTGAATATAAACCAGGTGCAAAATTGACGTTAGTATTTTTTCTCATGGGGTTTCCAGCAGCATTTCTCTTCAACTATATTAAATTATATCGATGCAATTAATGTCTCATTTCCAGATAAATTAAATGTATTTATTGTTATCACATGCATTGTTAACGAGATATATGCTGTAATAAATGAATTTAGATATCAAATTGAAGTCAAAAATATTTTTAAATTTAAAAAAAATTATATTTTTATGACTTTTAATTTGTTTTATTCTAAATATTGATATATATTATCATGGTTTACTAACAGATAAAAAATGTTCAAATTGAGTTTCCTTTTGGATTTTTCAAAATATGTTACTTTAAAAGGGAAACAATACGATTTTAATTCTTGTTTTCAGATACAAAGGAATTCTTATTTAATTTGCATTATTCTGATTAACATGTGAAAAACATGTTTCTCTAAGATTTGCTCAAAACATGTATGTGTTATGTGATTGTTATGAATTACCGATATGTAATTTATGTATGAGTCACGTTGTTCTACTCATTGCAGTAGAATACTTAACAAATCTAGAAACAAATCAAATTGATACGATAACGATAAAGGATAGGGTACCCCGAAATTCACATAAAAAGTAATTTTCATTAAAATATTTTTTGGTCGTGTGAATGCTCGCAGTTGTTTTGAAACTTCAAAAAATCCCAAGATAATTAGGTGACCAACCGTCCTCCTTTAGGGCGAGTAGTCCTCATTTTATAAGTTCTGTCCTTCCTCGAAAAGTGTCCTCCTACATGTTCTTCCTTTTAGTATTTTAAAACTGATCTGTTAATCTCTGTATTCCTAGATGAACCAAACATGTTTCCATAATGTCGAAGAATGTTTTGAAACAAATATCACAGGACATAACAGGTTTCAACGATTCTTTTTGACTTCATATTTAGTAAATTGGATAGATAAAGAAAATTGTGTTGAGTTTTTATCGAAAGAGAAAGGCCTGATATTAAAATCAATGCCAATTGACTGTTTGAAGAAATTCAATGACTGAACGTAATTTAAAATTTGATAAATTAGAACAATGGAAAAAACAGCGTGTGAAATTATTTAACCATTTCAAAAATGAACTCATTCCATACGAAAATTCAGTTATTCTTGTTGAATTTACTTTGTACAACACTTGAACTAATGCAGCAGCTGAAGAGTTTTTTTTTCAATTGATAATGATTTTTGGACTAGTGAGAAATCAATATTGAATGTTAATTATTTATTTACAGTGCTTACTGTAAATTTCAGTATGAAGGATATTTTTGGCCCGAATTTTTTTTATGTATTAGAATATGATATGTTGACGAAAAAATTCATTCAATAGAAAAATACTCGCTTAAGAAAACAATTATAAGGAATGTAAGCGTAATTAACATATTTTCGTTTGAATTAATAAAAAGTTTCATATAGTTATATAATATGTAATTCTTTCTTAAATTTTTTCTCCTCCTTTTCATTGTAAAAATATATGGTCACCTTAATGATAAAAACCCATACGTCACTACATTATACAACCAATAGTCGATAAATTCAAACCACCAAAATTGGAAATTCCATGACCAGTACGCTTTAAAATAATATTCGTCATTTGGAACGAAATATCCTATCGATTACTGTACCATTTTTAATAACCTTACATTATCTGCTGCAACCTGATCCTTTTTTTGGCAACACTTTACCATGCAAATAAATTCAAACCTTGCGTGAATTTTGGGACGCCCTTTATAATCCAATTGTATATAATATTCTCTCAATGGATAGCATGCAATTCACCAGATTTAAAGTAAACATGTATATAAAATTATTTCATTATTTAAATATATGTAAATCGATACGACGTGCAGTACGCTTACAACTCTTTGGACTAAGATGCTAATACCACACAAATATTTAAATAAACCATTTCATTTTATATATATAAACTACAGCCGTCATTTTCATAGCCTTGATACAGCTTTTCTAGGGATAATTATCCGAATTAAATGAGTGTCCTTTCACTTCAAGAATACAAGATTTCACGTGTATCCTTTCTAATATTGGTAAATGGTATAATTTATCTACCTATTTACACAATTAAACGTTTATATAATTGAAAGAATATAATGATTATTAATTAGATTAATTAAGAGACATAATCGCTTGTTCGGAAGAGAATATTTGGAAAATACTTTGGATTAAAGAGTTTGAAAATATTGCATGGTAATTTTTAGTTATTAAATATAAGTGTTGGGAGGTGAGTGAGTGAATATTAACGTCACACTATTCAGCTAAACGACGGCTTTTGGCGACGGACCACGTAATTTTGAACCATGGTCAAGTGACGTGTATGACACCTGAGCTGGCACTTACCTCTCCTAACTACCACACTACACCAACAGGAGGACCGTTTCAGCTCTCGATAGATTTAACATGCATCGCTGCCCTACACGACGGGTCTTTCGTGATACTGAGCTTGAACTCATGACTAACTGCCATGATCCGATACCTTGATCACTGGGCTACCGCAGCCCTTAATGTTGGGAGGTAGAGAGAAGATAAATAAATGTACAAAGTGCGTTCTTACCGATGTATGTCACGTTTAAATAATACATGCCTCTTTTTCTTCAAAATTGCGGAGTATACATTATATTATTTAGTAGCCTCATAATTATTTAGAATAAAATGTTTCATTTTTTTATTTCGAATTAATCTTCATAAATATTCGAATTAATCTTCACATATCTCTCATACTAAACATTATATCAATAAATATAATAACAATAATATTGAAACAAGACACTTTCACCTGCATGTTTTTGATAATATTGATATATCCATTCTTAGAATAGTTCCCAGTTTTAGAAGATAGATTATGTTGGGAAAACCATTTTATTCATTTCTATAATATAACATATCCACATGGACTGAACATATTAGATAATGGCAAAAATGTTCTGCAATGCATGCAGCAAAAATATAACAATTTTTTTTAATAATTGTAATAAAAATAATATTAATAAAATAGTCAAGAGAGTAAGAAGAGGCAAAAGGAATAAAGACAAAGTAGAGATTCCAAGGATATTACAGCTAAAATTAATGAAATCTGTAGTGATTTTGAAACAGCTTATAAAATTAATCAAATGAAAAATTCAATGTTATGTTTTTAACTAAACTTATCAATGATATACTTAGTTACGATAATTTTAAAGACTGTCAAGCCTTACATGTCATGAAAGGTCTTTGTAATTTCTTAATAAGTAAGTTTAAGACACTGATGTCCATAAATTAAGGATAATGAAGTTCAGGCAAAGAAAGAGACAAAGGCAAAACAAATTGGATTTATTTGTAAAGTCTATTTATTAAACAAAAGGTAAAAAGCAAAAAAGATGCTATATGTTTGACATAATTAATAAAACTTGCGATTTTTATTCCCTGGAGCAAATTTCAAAAAAGAACCTATTTACAAAAAACAGCATAATATGTAGTATGATGGTTAATACGGAGTATGTCTCCCGGACGATGCAATACAGGCCTCATAAAGCCTAGGCATGCTGAGTATAACATTATCAAACTGATATTGGTTGACGGGCTGCAATTCGTTGGCCAAGCATATCCCACACATGCTCTATTGGATTCAAGTCCGGTGAGTATGCTGGCCAATCCATACGGGTGATATCATCCGATTGAAGGCATTCGTCTACAATGTTTTTACGGTGAGGACGGGCGTTGTCATCCATAAACAGAAATTCAGCACCCATGGCGCCTCGAAACAAACGTACATGTTGTTCCATAACGATATTCCGATAGATGTGGCCTGTCATGGTTAAACTCTGAACATGCAGGTCCTCCCCGAACGAGCCATCCTGCACCACCGTAATGGTGTCGTTGAATGGTGTTCTCATTGTGGTAACGTAACCTGGCTATCTCCATATTAAAATCCGGCGACAATCAGACTGTAAACTAAACCTGGACTCGTCGGAAAACATCACACATGACCACTGTTTAGGTGTCCACAATGCATGCTCTCTACTCCAGGTTTATCGCAGGCTACAGTGAGTTGCGGTAAGTGGAAAACATCTGACAGGCCTACGAGCATATAGACCAATGTGCCAAAAGCGTCGGTACACGGTCTGCCTTGAAATTGGCGTACCGGTAGCTGAAAAGAGCTAACGAGACAGGTCTGATGATGTGCTCCGTCTGTTTGTTTTGGCAGTAACTGCCAAATACTGGTCCTCATTCGGCGTTGTAACTCGGGATCGACCTGTGCTCTTACATCTACTCGCATTATCATCATCTTGGAATCGTTGCCAAAGCCTGGAGAGGACACTCTGGGCGATTCCAGGTTCCTCGGATATTTCCAGTTGGGTACGTCCACATTTCAGTCGTCCAATAATTCTACCACGTCAAAAAATCCTCCAAATGCTTCTTTTGTGCCATAACTATGCGGTTATTGCACTGAAAGGCTTTTAAAGCGGCTGTGAACAATTTTACTTATTTGCCACCATTTTTTATACACCCCTCTTTTACACTCTCGTCATTGTCACGTACTATCCGCGCCATCCGGTGGTTTCCTGTAATTTGCATATTCTTCTTCAAGATGTGCGTGAAAATTCTACAGGTGATTTTTTTTATTTTCGATTTCCATTTCTGTGTGACTCTGAATTATTCTTAATTTATGGACATAAATGTATAGATACTTTATTACCTCAAGCATTATTTTTCGAAGCTTGGAAAAATCATACTTTCAAAAAAACTATTGTAAGTTAATTTATGAAACTCTCAAAATTATATTTTTTATGTTGGAATATTTTGATTTTTCATTTTTAACTTTTTACGGAAGTATAAATTTGTCACAAATTGAATTTTTAATAGGGAAGTATTTCAGACACTTTTTTTAAGAAGTTTTGCTCAACTATGTGTAACATAAACTTATTTTTATGTACACTTTTAATATTTTTTATGTGTCTGATTTAGTTGTTAACTCATTTATTATTTGGGAAAAAAGATGATTCCTCTTTCTTTCTGTGATTATTTATTGTTAACATATTGCTCGTGGAGTATGGTATTTTAAAATAATATTCAAGCTAAACAAGCAAAGTTACAAGTTTAAAAAATGTATCTTACTTAAAAATACATCTGACAATAGACAAGAGGGAGTTAGTTTCAAATTTTTTGGTATTTGAGTCGATTTCATGACTCGCTTCCTCCATATACTTTTATATTTCTATACAAAATTGCCCGTTAACCAAATGAAGTAGTATATTTTAAAAACTTTACACACTTGATACTTTGTTCTTAAAATTATATTTTCTGACAATGAGGAAATTAATTGTATTGAGGCGATGTTTGGTAAGTTTCGGAGTGGTAGGTTCAAACTAGGAAAATTGTATCAGATTGGATAAACTATACATTTAATATATCAACTGGATCCACTTTAACTGTTTGATTATTTTTACATTAAATATTGTGTAACAAAATACCAATCCACTCTGTATTAGAGAGAAACGTTTTAGAACCAAACAATATTTATATTTATCTTTAGAAGTTCATATGAAACCTATTAATAAATCATTTCTTTAGTAGAAAGAGTTTCTTAACCTTTAAGAACACGGGCAGCGCCCTACATTTAGTGAGTAAGGGATGGAATATTAATTTCACACTGTTCAGCTACACGAACGCTTTTGGCCACGGACCCTTGGGCAAGTGTTGAGGACCACACCTGAGCTTGCATACCTTATCCAAACTATCCCATCACACCAACGGGAGGACGTTTGATCTCTCGAAATATTATTTAACATGCAACGTTTCCCGTTGGTCTTCAATGCTACTGGCCTCAAACTCATGACGTGTCCGCCACAAGAGTCCGTTACCTGACCTCTAAGCTACCACAACATTCTGTAAAAACACAGTCGTCCATGCTATATTTATTATACAATTTGACATTTCTGTTTTTTACCTTGTTTTGAAAGATTCTGCAAAGTTTAAAATCATAGGATACATTTGTTTTGCTATTCTAATTGACTCTTAAAGACTTCTTGAGTCATGGGCTCTATGGAAAAACAGACATCACATACGACTCGTTTAAAAATATAGGATACTTTGTCAAATACCTTTAGAAATGGTAACCTGTAACAAATAAGTGTTCGTGACTCCCAATATCACAAACCTTGGCACACACCATCTCAATCTACTGGTTCTTTTCGAGTTAATGAGTAATTATGATGCATGTTGATAGATCTAGACCTAGACACGGATATGACATATTAATGGAGCTTTTTCACTATTGTCTTTTGGCATCCAGTTAAAAATTCCAAGTTTTTGGAGAAATGTAACTGTTTATAACGATTAAAAGTTTTCGATTCATGATCGTACTGAGGGCGAGACAAGCCCTTCTATAATTGAGGCCCTGGCTAAGGCCCAGTTGAACTTGCCTTTAGACATCCCTGGTTATTCTAAAATATTTTTTTTTCAAAAATCGTTTTAGAATGAGCGAGTGAACTAACGTCGCACTGTTCTGCTACTTGAGGAATTTGGCGACGGAACTCGTAATTTTGAACCATAATCATGAGACGAGGATGGCACCTGAGCTGAGAAACCTCTCTCCTAACTTCCACACTACACCTACGGGAGGACTTTTTAGCCTCGACAATTTTGATGTGCACCAGTCCCTTTCACTACATGCAATCTAACATGCATCAGCTGAAGTCCCTACACGACGACGGGTCTTCAGTGGAACTAAGCTCGAACTCAGGACACGCCGGCCACGATTTCGTGACCCTTACCACTAGGCTGCCGCAGCTCGAAACAATTTAGAATTTCTGTGCTGATCATCAATGGAGTTGTCATGTTAAACAGTCTGCTATCCCTCAACGAATGAGAGAAAGACTAGTGACGCTTTGGATAGAAATGTTGCCAACTGCGTTTCATTTTGCGTTTCCAAACCTTGGTAAAAGAAATAAAAGGGAAGCGATTTAATAAATATTGGAAGGAAATAATATCAAAAATGATATTCAGCAAAATTATTTCTGTTTAATTTTTTGTGTACCTTTGGGTATGTAAAAATTATGATCTGCTTTGAAAAAGTTTTTGAATACTTTGTCCCAGAAATGATCCCATCTATTACAAAAGAAATGCTGATATGAAACACAGAAATGGTTTTTCTTACGCTGTGAAACTTTGATGATGAAGAAGTTATTTTGAGTCCATCAATCTTATGTTAAAAAAATGTGAGTGCATGAATACTAATTATACTTCTTTCAAAAATAAACAAAAATAGCAATATCGGATATCTTTAATGTATCACAAATCCATACCCCTTAAATTTGAAATAATGTAGGTGCTTTAAAAAGCATAAAGTGAAAGTTGTGTATAAAATTTTGTGTTTAAAACTTGACAGTTGATTGATGATTGTAAGTAGATGTATTTGTAAAACTTATTGATAGCGCTGTGACCAACCCTTGGAAATAGAATTTGCTAAAGTATTTTTACTTTTTGACCTTCTCTCGTATTAATTGTATTAAAATTAATTTTTTTTTATTATTTTATATTATAATTAAACATTACACGAAAAAAAATTCCGCCAATGCTGATACTTGTGTTTTAATCTATATTGAATAAAATACTCGTGCGTGCTCTAAAATTGAATCAATGATTGTTATTATAAATAAGGCATCGTTTGTCTGGTTTTAGATTATTAATCCAAATTTTTTAATAAATATTTACTCAAAAATGGCCGTTAGATAAATAAAAATAACAATTGAAATTAAATTTTCAAGATATAATAACAAAAAAGAGCGTATTTTTTCCATAATATGCATTAGGTTAACTATAATTATAGAAGCAACTATAGAGTTCCAATTTAATTAATTGTATTTCACTTCAATCTCCAGTTTTCATTTTAAACATCAACTTCATGCATAGCTTTGACTTCCAAGACTTATTCAACTCTATTGATATAGAGGATATGATTAAAGTAATTAAAAATGTTTATATTAAAAATTCATTAAATAATTTGCTAAATTATGATCAATATAATACTATTATACAATTTCTTTTGAAAGAAAATTACATATTTCATAATAACTATTATTATCAACAAATTAAAGGTCTGCCACAACGTGGCCCAGCAAGTAATAGTCAGGCTAATATTTATTTAAACTATTATGAGAATCAAAAAATTGGTACAGACTCTTGTTACTTTTTTAGATACATCGATGATTTAATTATTTTAAGTAATAAAGTTTACTTTACTCCTATTTTTAATTATTATCCACACTACTTGAAGCTAATTAAGACCAATTGCAATATAGAGTCAGCAAACTTCCTAGATCTCCAATTAAAAGATGAAAATAATATGTTAAAAGTAATATTTTGATAAAAGAAACTCTTTTGATTTTAATGTTATATAAACGCCATATTGAAATAGTACCCTTCCCATTTCAATTTTTAGAAATATTATTCTAAATTATATAAAAAGAAATAATGATCTAGTATTTGAAGAAGTATTTAGAATTAATAATTAAAATAATTCTTTCAAAGTTGTCTAGACTATATAACTATCCAGCTAATTTTATTTATAAATATATTTCAAAATTATAGCTAATTAATTTTATTATTTAATATATTCATTTCTATTTAGTTTATAGTACATAATTTTCTTAATATATCCTTCTAATAAGTTTAGTTAATAAAATATATATAGATGGCGCCAGTATTCTTAGTTATGCTGTTTTTTTTTTTTTTTTTTTTTTTTGCATTGAATCAGTACACTCAGGGACTCTGACTACATCGGGTAATATTTTAGTTTCATCGCTCATTTAAATTATTATTAATTATGGTCATACTTATTTTTAATCCCTTTTGCAAATATTTTTGTTTACATATTTATATTTGTCTATTTCTCCCGGATTCCTATAGTAATTTAATATTCCAATTCTATTATTTTGCAGTTATAATCACCCACGTGGGTTTTAGGTCTTTGCATTGGTTTATCTTCTGTGCTATTATGTCGAACATTTTCGCTGCAGGGGAAGGTTGAGATCTAACAAAACACTGTTTAAACCTATTTCTCTTTCCTACACCAGTGACAGCTCGGAAAATTAAAATATTTTTTTTCTACTCTAGCTAAATTTATTTTTTGGTTTGTCATGATTCCCTGTTCTTGGTTGTTTTGTTTTGATCTTGAGATGTTTTAGGATTTATGAATCTTCTTTTTAATTTATTTACTACTATATATATATATATATATATATATATATATATATATATATATATATATATATATATATATATATATATATATATATATATATATAGTAGTATATTTTAAATCTTAAAATTTTTTTAATCACTGTATTGAACATGGATACCCTGCTAATTTTCTTTGTAACTATATTTCTAATGATTTTTGTGATACAATTTGTATTAATGTAATTATTTACTGTTATTATGTTTTGTAATTTTTAAATTTAGACAATATCTAATTTATCCTACAATTATTAAATAGATGGCGCCACATGCTTGCTTTTTTTTATTATTATTATTAAAAATCTTTAATATATATTTTTCAGAGTTTCATTTTAATTTTTGCTAATTTTATGATTTTATTTTGATTTTTTAAAAGTATATATATATATTTCTTATTATCGTATATTGTATCGCAATTAATCGTTTCTTATATCGTATCGCAAGTAACTTTATGCGGTTCTGCTCTCCTATTTGGCGGGAACACGATAATGCACTCTCGGCCATCGTTACAAATCCGTTTTAGTAGGTTATGTTTATGTTCATATATTCTTGTTTAATGACTTAATAATTAAATTTTACGTATAGAACTCTTTTTCCTTTTCTCTTGGTACATAGTATGACAAATTACAGGTGAAGGTTGGCGCCGCAAAAACTTGTTTAAACCTGCAATCCTGGTTCCTAAGGCCAGGAATTTGTCTTTATACTGTGTGCCTACTTCCTACTTTTAGTTATCTTAGGTTTATAACTATATGATTATTTTTATATTTTTGTTTATATGTATATGTATATGTGTGTATAAATTTATATATATGTGTGTATGTATATGTATATGATTATATATTAAAAAATTCTTATATTGATTATATATATATATATATATATATATATATATATGTACGAAGGTTGGGGCATAAGTCATGACAAATATTTTTTTTCCTAGTAGATATATGAACGGATCACAAACGTAAATGTTTCGTGTGGAAGTTCTGCAGGCATAGTGTGCATGCAGAACAACAGATGGCTAGTAGTAACGCAACGAGGGCTGTGAAATCAGTCAGTTGGTGAGTGTCTTACGAGATGGAAGTAAACCGTGTTGAGCAGCGCGCTTGCGTTAAAATAGCCGTTCTCCGAAGGAAAGATACGATGGAATGTCACAGTGAATTAGTGGAAGCCCTTGGGAAAAATTCCCTAACATACCGTACAGTAGCGTGGTAAGTAGGAAAGTTTCAAAAAGGACACGTGTCAACCAGTGGTAAGCAACGTTCGAGACGACCGGTCACTGTGCAGAAAAATTGGAGCACCCACCGTACTATCTCAAAATTTCACCCTGTGAATTTGATCTTATTCTCAAGATTTAGAAACCGATATGTGGTAGGCGGTTTGCAACACGAGAGGACATTGCTAATGCGGTGTGCCAACCGGTGTCCCGATTCACACATGATGCAACAAATGCGGAGGCTTGTGGTATTCAGTGCTTCCCACATCGTTCGCAGAGTGTGGTGACAGTAGCAGGGGACTACATTTAGGGTCATTAGGCCCAGTTTGTCATGTCAACTTTATGTGTACTGTTGTTATTCTTTACCACCGTGATGGTTATATTGCCCTGTGTACTACAGTAATAAATTAGCGTGTTACGATAGTTCAGTGCTATTCATTGTCCTCACATATAGTTGACACCTTGTTCTTTCTTCTGTATACATAACATTTTTAAACGGGAGTAGTATCTTCTAGAAAAAAAATAGTTGTCATGACTTTTACCTCAACCCTCGTATATATATATATATATATATATAAATAAATGTATATATATATATAAATATATATATTTTAAAACCCTGTTATAAAAACCCTGAAATAAAATATGAAATTTATTATTGTTTTTTATTATTTTTCTTGTATTGCAACATACATAATATAATAATTAATGCAATGCTCTAGCAATGTTTAATTTATTTAATTAATAAGATATCTATGTTTCTCAGTTCTTTCACTTAGATTTTGCAATTCGTAGATAATGTTGTAGAGAGAGGTTTTCGTCCGTTAAGTTTGAGCTCAATTCATGTTCGATAAATTTCATATTTCATTTCAGATTTATTTGTACCAAAATAAAGCACTAAAAACAAAAAATATTGCTAAACATAATCGTATTTTTAAAGTTATTTAACTATTTACTGTATTTTACTATTTCGCGAACCATAGAATTACACAAGTTGGGTCACTTGTGGCCCTCAGGCCGCGGGTTGTCCACCCCTGATTTAGATAGTGATTAACCAGAAAACACGGGGAAACGTATTTCCAATGCTTATTTAGCACCAAAGTGAAGGGTTCAAGAAAAAAAAGGAAATATTTGTTAGTAAGGAAATGATATAATTAAGAATATCCGAACGGGTGTTTCAGATTTAAAATAGTATTTAAAAGTAAAATCTATAGTATTTTAAATATTGTACTTTAAATAAAAATAATCATTTTTGCTATTATGGAATCATTTAGAATATATAGACCCAAAGAGAATATGAAACGTATTCTCTTACCGATACTTATTCTCTAAATAAATCTATTGGAACATTTCCCTTTACTTATTCTTATGACCTCTGCTTTTTGTTACAACAATATGGCTTTTCTGATCTACGTACCAGACAAAAGGAGTTTGATAGCGGTGTTATATGAGCAAAATAAGCTATAAGCTCTAGCTGCAAGATCATTTAACTATTAATAATAAATAACTCCAACCATACTATTTATCACTACGATTTAATCTTTACGATAGTCAGAGAGATTTTTTCCCTATCAAGATGAAAATCCCTTTTTTTTTCTTGTCTCACTTTTACCTGGTGCTAAACACCATTTATCTTAGCTCAAGTTTTACTGTAAAGTATAGAAGATAGTGTACATTAATTTTAAGGGAAAGGGCATTTTATATCAAGTAAAAAATGCAACATCCAATCCCAAAGAGCACTTTCGTTGAACGTGTTTTCATAAGATACAAGATGTTAGATCACTTAGAGTTTCTGACAAATGTAAACACGTATGCAAATGGTAATAGAATGTAGCTAAAGATAGTGAAAACTGACGTTGAGACATACTATTTTGTATCATCAATCTTGTTCATGTCCTACTTATTTTACTTCAAAGTTTAAGTAGGGTAATGGCTTTTATTTATCTCACAAGTCACTCGAGGAGATATTGTTATATCAAATCCCCTTGAAACTATAGTTTTTTACATATTTGTTATTATTACTTTAAACATATTAATCTTAAGATATTTAAGCAATATTTGTTCAATATTTAGAATACGCATGTTTATTCTAATATATTAAAATTTAAACAGTGTTTCAATGTATCTTGAACACGCAGGCAATTGTAAACTTTATGTTAACTTAAATGGATATTCATCATTACATTTTAACAAATTGGTTTGTAAAGATAACGATAACTTGTTTATATAACATTTTTCACTTTTATATTTATTTTCTAAACTAAAAGTACAAGTTGGAAAAAGTTAAATACGCGTTTTTATTTCCTTCCCCCTTACATCATTTTCTAAAAGGATAAAGGAACTTTATCTCAGGATTAACATATTTTTTTTTAAAAGTCTTAGGCAAGGGTGTATAAGAAACTGAAAAAAAAATTGTTGATTTTGATTTTTAAGTCACGATTAAGCGTAGAGGATACCTCTCAGATATCCTCGAGACATTTGAGAAAAGTAATGGTAGCATGAGGATTAAGAAAAATAAATATTTGGTTTATTTACATCACAGCTATCATTTACAGTAGAGGTTCCCAAACTTTTTTGTCTCATAGACTCATTGCCATGTTTTTTTGGTTTTGTGTAGACCCCTACTTATAATTAATATTAATTTTTTGCAAATTTATCAACTTAAATGTTTTTGACAGCGCGTATAGAACTACTTACTTAAAAAGTTTTGTTTTTAACTGTAGTTTATTAGAGTGTTTAAATTTTAAGAAAAACATCTGTGAATTAATTAAATTAATGTTAATTAATACATGAAATAATTGTTACATAAAAAAGCAGAGCCACAAAAAATATTTTTATTCGTTGGGATGAATCTGTTGCCTCAATAACAAATTTTCAACACATTTCACTCTCTAAATAACCATCCTCGGTTAGTAATGTCCAATATTTCTCTTTTTTTTCTTTCTGTTTTTATTTTGTAGATTTGCAAGCGCGCTGAAACTCCTCCTCTCTGGGGAAAGCAATTAGAAACTTTCTTCAGATGTTCCATAACTAGGGATAAATAGCAGGTATATCTTTCTAAAGCCAAAAATGCTGTGACATTCGTTTTTAAACTTTACTTTAAGATCTTCATTAGGGCTATTAAAATCAGTTGACTTCGTATTCAGATATTTTAATGTAACAATATTAATTCACTACCTACTATGATGTTACCGTAGTCAAAGCATTCCCAAACCTAGTTTCAAAATCTGAATAAAGAACATTTAAATGTTGAATACACGAGTAGGTTAAAACATCATTTTTCTGGCAGATTGCCTGTGACAAATTGAGAAACTGTTAAAATTTGTGACATCTAGTTTTATATTCCTTAGCTTGTTTCTGACACACACACACAAGAAACACTGAAAACAAAAAAAAAAAAAAATGATTTTTATGCTGTCGCCTTGTAACTGCAAATTAACCCCAGTAAATTTAGTAAACAAAGCTGTTAAATAGGTGAATCTGGTTTACACTTGATTAAACTTCTTTTTAAAATTAAATTCATGATCTGGATTAGAGTATCGTAGACCTCCATTTACGCCTGAAGGACCCCAAACTTATTTTTTCACAGATTTGGACCCCTTGTAGGTCATCATAGACCCCTAGGAGTCCATGTAGACCACTTTAGGAATCACTTATTTACAGTATATGCATTTACATTTAAATTATTCACAAGATTCATTGTTCATTAGTTCAGAATATGTTATTTGTGAGGGAGGAGGCTGCATGACCGTTCTCTTTGGTGGTTTCCAACGGACTCTTCCCCCCACTCTTTGGCCGGGTTGCGTTATTCTTCTCTGACACCTCGAATTACACTTGGAGTTTCCGACTCACAGGTGTCAAATCCAGCCGTTGGAGCGCAAGGCCATTGGTTTTGGCGTGATGCCAGACCCTGTACTAATGTGGTGGTGTGATATCCATAAAATCAGTAATAGCCTCCATACGATGGCGATCGTTTTGACATGATTGCTAAGATACTCGTTTTAGGATTGGAAGGTGCCCGACACTAATCTTCCTTCATTGGTGACCCTAGCTGTGCAAAAAGTTCCACAGCAGTCATAGCGCCATCTGCCCACGTCAAAGGCAAAAAGGCCGTCACACACGGTGAAGCAACCAAGCCATCACATATGATGAAGCAACCTATAAAGCTGTTACACACGAATGAAGCAACCCACAAGCCGTCACGCATGAATGACGCTACCCACAAGGCCGTCGCACTCAATGTGACTCAACAGCTCACACTCTCGCCACGAATATGGTATTGTTCTTTCGTCTATTAGCTGAATCACTGGCACGGGGGTAGTGTGGTTGTGCCAGAAAAATCTCGCCAGTGTACATATTCAAATAACAGATAAATACAATCAATCAGGGTAATACGATGCAGTCAGCAGCGCCTATAATACAAGTCATGTAAATAAAGCAGATGCCACAATTTACTGCTGGACCCTGATTTAACAAGTTCATCAGGACAGAACATGTTGTTTGCTATTTCGGTTTGTTATTATTCATACCAGGATCCAAACAAAGTACAAATGTTTTGCACTAACTTTTTGAAAATTCTATAATAAGCGTCTACGCAAAACAATATCCTTGATTAGAAATTACACGCTCGTTATTCAAAATTTAAAAAAATACTATTTGTGACAATACACTCCAGTTCACTGGAAATCCAAAATACAGAATAATAGATGCTTGAAGTTCTTTTTGAATACTGATTAGAAAAAGGTTTTTTTTTTTTACTTTATGCATGTAACAAAATGCTGTGTTATTTACATTATGCTGCATAATGTATGTTTTTCACAGTTTCCAAACAATGTAAATAATTAGGAAATGTAACAGATTTGATATGAGTTTTATTATCAATTTCTGCATCAGAATCGCTATTCATTGACTTGTAGCACCAATACTCAAGCTGCGGCCAACAGAGCCTTTTTAAGGGGTCCGGTCATGGTCCATTGCTCTGAGAAATTTACTGATTTAAGAAATTTGGTGAGAAATTATCTGTCAAGAAATCAATTATAACAAATTTGCTTTTTGCTGTCGGTGTCGTGCGGTTACTAATATGTATTATTTTTCTTTTTGGAACGGTTATGGTTAGTGACAACAGACAACTGTGGAATAGCAACAATTTGATGGGTGGAACTAATTTTTAACCATCTTTCATATCTTGCAAGAGAAAAATATTCGAAGAAAATATATCGTTTCAAGACGATTGGAAGGTTGGGTATTTTTAAGTGAAAAACAAACATGGATCAGTAGTTGTTTGATTTGTCACGTAAATGCTGAACTTGAAAATACCAATCAACATGAGTCATTCGATGACACTTTTCCTAGAAGATCTCTTTCATGAGGTGATAAATAGGCTTTCTTGAATAATCTTTGCAACAGCAACAATGTGTTTAGTCAGTGGTGATATATTACAGAGGTAACAAAGATATCCTATTAAGTATGTTTTATTACTGGTAATCATATGAAACCATTTACTGATGCAGAATTTGTGAAGGGGCATTTCTCAAATGCTTCTAATCTAGTGTTAGTGACAAAAGTAAAAACTATATATATATATAAACAGGAGTTATATACATAATATTTTGATCAATTTTCAACATTATAATTTTCCAATGTTACCTTGGTCTTACAACATTTTTCCTTCCGCCCTCCACCATGTATCCTCATGTTGCGACCCGTGTGAAATAACTGCGATATGTATGCGGCTCAGCAGAAAAAAAGGTTGAGTACCCCTTACATGGACAGATCAACAATTTATCCTCAACTTTAGTTGCACAGATAAGCAGTCTGTCATCCAATTGAACATGATAGTTATAATCTTAAAATTCCCCCTGTATTGTTGAGTGAGATGAGATAAGGAGTCTCCCTTGTTCTATCCAAAACTCACACAATAGGTTACACCTCAAACTCAATGAATCTGTTAAGTCTAATAAAACTGTGTATTAGCGTTAATATAAAAAATGAATTTTCAGTCATATTCAAAACTCATTCGATACATTACAATCATCCTTTATCTGCATCTGTTATGCCTAATAATTGTCTGTACCCTTTCCCGTAGAAATTTGCTGCTTACAAGAAGTATTTTCGTTCCGCACAAAAAAGATATGTTGTATGAAAAAAAAAACCACAACTTTTCTAATGAAAAATTAATAAGCAATATTTTTCAGCTGTTGAAATAATTCGTTGATCCCTGCTTTATTATTCGTCAAATATATATAGAGGGGATTTTGCCTTCATTTGAAATGGGGAAAAGGAAAAATTCGCTAAAAATCGCTGAATTAGTTAGATATGTGACTACCTTCTAGGAGGGCTTTTTTTTGAAATATATAAATTTTCAACTAGATAACCACTTTATTATTTGAAATTAGGCATAAAATTAGGAATTCAAGTACAATTTCCACAAAATTAAAAATAATTTTGCGTGAAATTTTGGTGAAAAATAGAAGTTACACTAAACTTGGTATTTCAGATTCTAATTAATACATTCGAAGAATATTTATATGGTATATAAATAAAGTCATCATCTGAGTTTAGAGTTTAAAAATTTGTAATACTATTGAAAGTTTTTTGAAATAAGTCATTTTTATGCAAGAACTCAATTTTTACAAAAAACCAATGCTATCTTTCTCTCAAAAAGAGCAAAAATATATATAAATATATACACAGAGATTAGATTATATTCTATTCTAAACAAAACGTTTCCTGAAAATTTCAATTAAATATCTTAAAAAGAAATCTTGTGAACTATATAGTGAAGCCGAAAATTGAAAAACAGGGATTCTCAGAAAATGCATTTAAAGATTTTAATAGAGTATAAAAAATTTTCCACTAATTGTACATTCTTTAAACTCACCATATTTATAGGTCAAGATCTTTGTAGCTTCATGTTTAACTAATTCAGCCTCTTTTTTTTAAACATTTTTTGCTGTTTTCTGGAGAGTTTTATAGACTATAAAAATTGTTGTTTTTACTGAAATTTTGATGAAAAATTGCCGTTACACAAAATTCTAATAAATGTATTCAAATAACGTTTATGCAGTTGTGAATTTCATCTTTATATGTGTTATGAATTAAAAGATTTGTAAAAGTTTTGATAGTTTTTTTAAATATGTCAAATTGTATGCAAAAACACATTTTTTTAAAAAAATTAATATTGTTTACAAAAAAGCAATAAAGTGCATAATTATATACACAGATATTAGATTTTGACTCATAACACAGATAGAACTAAATAAAATATGTTCTGAAAATTTCTATTCAATATCTTAAAAATATTTTGTGTAAGGCAGTGCTTCTCAAACTTTCAATACTGGTGCCCCCCTTTTAAATCACAATTTTTATCGCGCCCCCTTATACATTAATAATGTACTGAATGCAATAATAATGCACTTTGACGCTAAAGCTACAATACGATCATAATTGTAAACCGTACAAATTAACAAGATAAGTATTAAATTTTGTATATCTTACTTTTAAGTAATATTTATTTATTTATTTATTTTTTTTTTTTGCTTTTTAGTTCGATACACTATAAAAACGTGTTTTTTAGTTTGTTTTTAAAACTATAATTTATTTTATAGTTATTTTTACTATACACTATTAAAATCACAAAAAAAAAATTCCAGTGAATAATTTAATTAAGAGAAAATATACTTACCCCTACTTTCAAGGGGTCACAATTTTTATCACAATTTTTATCGCGCCCCCTTACACATTAATAATGTACTGAATGCAATAATAATGCACTCTGACGCTAAAGCTACAATAGGCGATCTTAATTATAAACCATACAAATTAATAACGTAAGTATTAAATTTTGTATATTACTTTTAAGCAAAAAGTAAATAAATGAAATATGATAATTATTATGTTATTTTTCCTTTCTCTAATTTTTAAATTGAACATATTGCAAAATGCGGTAGCTGCTTAGAAGACAAAATATAGATATCTTCTAAATATAGAAAAATAACTCAGAGGGTCAATTTCTAATCATAAGCATTCCTTATAAGAACTTTGCTTTGCAAGACAAGCCCACGGAAGTCGTTAATACTTAATAAACTTGTTCTTAATTTAGTATTAATTAATTAGTTATAAAATATTCTGTGCAGCACTGATACATTAAAAGTATACCGGCTGAAGTACCCGCTCTTTGCACGAATTCATTTATAAGAAAATAAAACGTTATTGATATAATAGCTGAATTGTAAGGGGAGCAAAGACAAGTGCTCGACAATGTTTACAAAAATGTAAAATGATTTTTTAAAAATGGTTGCTCAAATTATAATTAGTTTTAAGCGAACTGTAATTTTAAGCCTCACAGAATTAGCATTTATATTTGATGTTAAACAGTAGCGCACACAGGAATTTTAAGAGGGAGGGAGGTACCGGGGTCGAAAGTTCACCAATCTTGTATCAGGTTCCTTTGGATTTTGTCGATTTTCGGGAACAAAACACAGTAAAAAACTAATTCTTGAATAAATAATTAGCATTAATTAATAAAATTAATCATTAATTACAAATACTTATTTAAATTTTGCGTACTATATGATAGAATTATAAAAATCAAGGGCTTTGGGGGGGTCCAGACTCCTAGAATCACCCTTGTGTGCGCCACTGATGTTAAATAACGATCAGTAATATAAAATTCCAATGAAGAACAATTGTATTATTTTTAATATTTAAAGCGGAAAGACTTCAACATGTTTTAACCCGGGAGCAGGCACGCACTCGATACGGTCGAGCGGCATTATTGAGTCACCCCAATCCTTTTTTTATAATTATTTTATTGTACACGATACAAATCGTGATTCCAGAGAAGAACTTAATTAAGAGAAAGTTTACTTACCTACTTTCAAGGACTTTTCAATTTTTCTTTGGTAACAAATAAACAGTTTTGCCAGAATTAACGATTTCGTAATATGTGTGTCTCGCGCGACCACTTCCGGATAAAAGATATGTTCATTATGATAATATGTATGTTACTGCTAAAAACATTGTGTGAAACGTTTTTCGTTATGCTTTATATGTTGAGAATACTTATAAAAATTTGTCTTGGCCAAGTAATCCTTCATAGTGCTTGTGTATGTGTGTGTGTGCTCTCCGTGGTTTTCCAAATATCATAAAACTCTTTTGCATGGCAAAAAGCGCAACAGAGAACACATAAGAGAGGGGTCATAACTAACTGTACCAATAACTTAGAAGGTCAAGCAGATTACAGCTATAATGTGCAGTATTTCAAAAATAATGACAGTAATGATTTTTTTATGTTCCTAAATTTTTTCGATTCTGGGTCTGGGATCTGTTTTTTCTCTGAAACAGTAGTATGTTAGGTTCAAAAAGAAAGCGTAGTAAAAAAAAATCTCTCATCATGGGATTTCAGCAAATCAAATAAATTTTTTTTATTTGGTTATAGGATCAAAGATAGCTAATTAGGTATTGAAGAAGTTTTTATTTTTGATGACTTAATATAGCGCGCGTGCCTATAAATTGTATGAAAGTAAAAGTGCATTTTTTATTATGTCTGAAAGTATTTTGTTTCAATGCATTCCAGTAAACTAATTATTTTTTAAATCTTTTATTTTCGATATGCTCGCGCCCCCCTCGTAAGGTTATCGCGCTCCCCAGGGGGGCACGCCCCATAGTTTGAGAAACACTGGTGTAAGGAAAGGTGTTTTGTGCCTTCCGGTTTTGTAAACTCCACCTCTCGTTTATTAATTTGCCTATAACTTTGCTTCCAAGTATCGTAGAAACAAAAATAGAGTGTTTTTGGAATCTTAAATGTATGGGCTATAAAATAAAATCATAAAAAGAATTTCGCATCTTTTCACCAAAACGGCGAGTTTTGGGTAGTCACATATCTCAGACAGGAGTACGTTAAATCGCGGCCCGACTGTACTATACGCTTAAGTATTTTTGAAAGAAAAATAATAGTCGACAAGAATGATAAAGGTATAGGTCATAGAATGAATTTTTAAATGAACATAAAACTTGAATTTTTAGATACGGTTGTTGTAAGAATGTATTGCGGGTATCAGAAATCCGGAAAAATCTTTAACACTTTAACAACGGAGAATACGGAAGAAAATTCACCATCGACTGCAAATTGGTTGTGATGAGATAAAATTTAAAATTTTTGGTTCCGACCGGTGTATAATAGTTTGGAGCAATACAAATGAGGGACTCAAAAACACAAGAATTTAGTTGGAATAATAACGATTTCTCCTGCATGTTTCAGTATTTTGATATCATATTTGGTGAGAATTTGAATTAAAAAAGAAAACATGACTTATAAAAACCAAAACGTGAAGTAAAAAGAATACTCTCAAAAGAATGGAAGAATATCAATGCATAAAATACAAAAAACTGATGAAATCTATACCAAATCTATATCAAGTATATAAGTATATACTAAATTAAGAAAGAAACACAATATTTTTTTTATTTTGAAAACTAAGTTGAAATTTTTTTAGTGTACGAAGATTTTTCTTACGTAATTTTTCAGTAGTTTTTTGATTATTAATTTTTTTTAAATAATAGTTATACTATGTTTTAAAAATGTATTGTGTTATTAAAAAACACGTTGCAGATATAATAAAAAAAAGTAATTCCGATAAATTAATTTTTTCAGTCGAACATATTAAATTTTATATAAAATTGTAAGTATGTATGGACACTTTTGACGCCCACTGTAAATAATGTATAAAAATATTATTTTTTTTAAATATTAAATAATGAAGTTGTCTCCAAAAGGGACATTTTTATTTATGTTAAATTGTTTTTGCATGCATAAAATTTATTTTTATATATCAACGTATTTCACATACAAAAGCACTTTCTCAATTTGACTTTTGAAACACAATTTCTTTCAGAATCTAATCACTTGGAATTTTACTACGCGGCTACAAAAAAAATGCCTGATCTCTTTTAGAATCCTAAGCATTAAAAAAGAATGCCAAATCAGCAGAAATCCGACAGAAAAAAAATTCTTTCCTACAAGTATAAAGGATTTGGACCCATTTCTTGCTTTTTTTTTCTTTTTCGACGTTTGACATTTATTGCGTAAGGCATAAACTGAGCTACTTAGAAATCATTTCATCATGGCTGTATATAAATAAAAAAAACATTTGAAATTAGATTATAATGTTTATTTGGTATGAAATGAGCTAACTAAATTTATGCTGGCTATTTAATGATCCTTGATCAATAACTAATTATAATTAATGTACTTACTATTACTGCGATATATTATCCACCACTAAGATCCTTTACACATGTACGATGGTGCAAATGTCATAGAACAAATATTTTAATAATTAATTAAAGGAAAAGGCAAAGGTTTATTCGTTAAACAGAAGTGATACAAGCGGACTCGACATTTGAACGCTCCAATAATATTCCATTTTAATTTTCGTTGATTCAAAAGATATACAAAAGCTTTTAGAACATGCATAAAGTATAAAATACAGCTTAAATATTCAGTCTTTTGATTAAATCATCGCAGCTACAATGCAAGGATTCAGGTCAAAACTCCAGTGCTCTCCATAAGAAATTTGGTTATTTGTGGGTAAAAATATTTTCCTTCGACACACAAACAGCTCCATTATATAGGCATTATTTCATACAATAGAATAAATACAGTTCCATATTTGGAACTAAATTAGTCTCTAATACGTTTAAAGCACAAATTAAAATATGTTAATTTTTTTCTATTTGAAAAATACAAATGCATCACTTTAATTAGATGCAACAGTATTTAGTTTGTGCAGGTAATGGCAAAAATAAAAAATGTTTAAGGAATTATTTTGAATACGTTATTTTTAAAAAAATAAAATCTTTGGTTAATATTAACGTAAATGTATGAGAAAATAAGATCGTATAAAGTATTCATTATAAGGATCATACTAATTATTACTTTCATAAAACACACAGATGCAATTTCTCAATGGAACAATAATTTTTTAACTAATGCACATAGCTTTAGAACGGTCTACAACAGCAATATTCAACCTGCGACCCACCAAGCCTTTTCAAGAGGCACGGACATGGCCCATTTTGCTCTGAGAAATTTACTTATTTAAGACCACTGTATTAAAAATTTGGTGGATAATTCTTTGTTAAGTAATCAAATATATCTGATTTGCTTTTTTCTGTCAGTGCCGTAAGAGTACGAATAGATATTCTTTTTCTTTTTGGAACGGTTACGGTTAGTGATAACAGACCACAGTGAAGTAGCGACAATTTTACGAATAGAACTAGTTTTTAACTATCTTTCATATCTTGCAAACAAAAAACATTTGGAAAAAATATATAGTTTCAAGATAAGATTGGGAGGTTGACTATATTTTGTAGTGAAAAACAAACATGGATCAGTAATTGTTTGATTTGTCACGAAAGTGATGTATTTAAAATATACCAATAAACATGAGTCATTCAATGGCAATTTTCCTCGAAGATCTCTTTCAAGAGGTGATAAGTAGGCTTTCTTGAATAGTCTTTGCAATAGGAACAAAGTGTTTTGTCAGTGGTAATATCACAGCAGTAACAAAGACATTCTACGAAGTTTGTTATATTATTGATAGTCATAGAAACCGTTTACTGATGCAGAAATTGTGCAGGAATGTTTCTTAAATGTTTCTAATTTAGTGTTAGTGACAAAAATAAAAAAAATAATAATTAATAAAAGTAAAACAGGAGTTATAATATTTTGATTAGTTTTCCACATTTTAAATTTTCAATGTTATCCTGGTCTTTAATCACCCCCCACCATTTATCCTCATGCCATGGCCCGCGTGAAACACATAACATATGTATGCGGCCCGCATTAAGTAGCTGAAATATGTATGTGGCCCAGCAGAAAAAATTTGAATGCCCCTAGTCCAGAATGTCATAAATTTCTCTAATCGTAAATATTTGAACTATACCTTCAATTATTCTATTTTCCGATTCAAGTACAGAATTGTATATCGTTCTTATGAAATTCACATAAATGTATGAAATTATTTATCAATTAAATGCATATGTGTTTAAATAAATAATTTATTGGTTTTCATGAGATATTTTAATGATGCAACCATTCCCAAGTTAATTTCAATTGTATTTTTTAATATATAAAAAGTAACGATAACAATGTAATTTTGATAAAATATTTTGTTACTTAAATTTGAGAATTTATGTAAATAATTAAATATGTATGCAATTAAGTTATATCTGACTATGAGTTGTAGAATTGAAAACTTAAAACATTTTTATATTTTGCAAAATGAAAAATAAATTTAAGTTTATGAGCGTTTAAATATTTTATCCTTCCATTTTAATATGACAATCTATATTTAAAATTTAAAAATAAGCTAAATTATAATGCGTAGAAAATATTTAAATGTAATTTATATAATTATTCGTATTTATAATTTATAACTATTATATGGAAATTGGAATTATTTTTGTTTAGTTACAGAAGAAGATTTTTAAAAACTTTCTACTTAGCTTAATTGATAAAAGATTGAGTTTCTCTTAAATGAAGTATTTTGAATACATATTTGTATGATATGTGAAATTATACATAGAGGAAAGTAATTTGGTGCACAAAGAAGTAATTTATATAAAATAATTTAAACAATGGGAAAAGCCTACGTAATAAAACAATAAAAAAAGGTAATGTGACTTTATAGACCTTTTTAATTAAAATTTTACAAATTTATTAAGTATACATTTTACAAAGTATCGAATTTTAAAGCAAATACAAACAAAAAAAAATTTCTTTTTTTACTATTCAGCATTCAAAAGCAGCAAATTCATTTAAAATTTATATTTGAATCATTTGTATGTACTTAATTCAGGATAGGATATGAAACAACAATATTAAATTTCTACATTGAGACACAGAATGATTAAATAAAACTACTTTTACATATCTTACCAAAACTCAAAGGTTTTTCTTTCTTTTCATTTCATTTATTTCATTTTCAAACATTTTATGTTTTTGTAATCTTTAAAATTTTTGCAGACATTTTTGAAAATGAATTTTGAAAATGTCTGCAATTTCGAATTTTTCTGTTTGTTTGAAGGAAGCAGGTGTATTATGTCAATATATTCAACATTGTATAAAAACGCAATTCTTATCAATAAACAAAAATATTATTAGTCATACATTACTTTTTGTCACAAAATCATTTTCACATAACATTAGGTTGCATAAACAATAATCTTGCTTACTTTTAAATCAATAATGGCACTGAAATTGTTTTCTAGGGATTTATTTCCTATAAATTAATTCCCTAGGGGTTTATTCCCAGACAATTCATAAGCCATTGTTTCTGACTTTCATTTTTAAGCATTAAAATGTAGAGGTATTTTATATTTAACTTTTAAGGGTATGAGTAAAAAAAAAATTAAAATCATGATTTCTAAATTGTTAGTAATTTGAATTGTAAGTTGGTATTTAAATCTGCTGAGAAATAATATAAATGAACATATTTATTCAAACAATTGAAAAATTAGATTCAAAATTTATATAAAATTCTGTAAATTTTGGAGTTGCTAAAAATTATTACGTCTGTAATTCGTTACAGAAGGAAAAATATCATTCTGGTTAAATCAGCGTTTGTCCAACTGTGGGGCGCACCCCCTTGGGGGCGCAAGCATTTTGTATAAATAAAAGATTTAAAAAATAATTAATTTACAAGAACGAATTAAAACAAAATACTTTCAGACATATAAAAAATGCACTCTCTCTCTCTGATATGATTTATATATATCATCTACTTTTATTTTATTTGCTGTAATCCCATCATGAGAGATTTTTTATTACGTTTTTTAAACCCCTATGCCGTGAAGGCACTATAAAATTACAAACGTCCATGACTTCTCCGGGATTCAAAACCAGGCCCTACGGCAAAGCAGTCTGTGTCGCTAGCCACTATACCAGAGGGGCGATTGGTTGTTTGATTGATTATTTGTTTGTCATGTTCTAAGGAAATACGAAAGCTATTGACACTAGTTCTCGTAATTTTGAAAATAATACCCACAATAATCTTCTATATTTCCCTATATGTTATATGATTTTATGTATATATATATTTAAATTGTACAGTATTTTTTACCGTAGAGTGCCAAAAAAGAGTAACTGGTATAACTGCAGGCACTAAAATTATGAGTGGTGCTTTAGCTGCTGTATCAAAAGTTATGGCATGATACGGTAGAAAGCAATGTTTTCGGAGGTAAGTTGTAAAACAAAGTGAAATTTAACTAAAAAAGACCACCTAAAACAAACAGATGACTTTTTTAGAAAAGATAAGGACGGTTTATAGTATCGGTGCCAGCAAAACTCAATCAACACCTGCAGGTATCAGTATGAGTCAATGATATAAGAAATGATCTACAGAAAAAAAGACAACAAAATAATGAAACTAACAATTACAAAGCCATTTCTGAAGTTCATCTTAAATGACACTATGGGTAGTAGAACTGCAAATGAAAGAACGAAATACAATTACCCATCAAAGCCATTATACATTTTAAAAATAGTATCTCAAATGTGTGTCAATCAGATGTCCTGTTTTTGCATCTGGGAAGTACAGAAGTAATTGTGATATGATTTAGGAAACGATTACAGTGTTTTTTGTCCTAAAATAATAATCACACAAGAGATCTGCGAAGGATTATTTGTCATACACCAAACTAACATGTTTGCAAAAAGAAATTTATTTCCATGCTTTACAGAATGTTTCAACCATGCAACTAGGGGTGGTTTAAATGGTAAGCAGAATTAATTTTATTTCCATAACAATATATAATGATTTTGGCCTATTTTGATGAAACATTCTGCGAAACGCCGATCTTTCAACAAACATCCGGAATATCTCCCTTTTATACGGATATATATTTAATATTATATTTACACAAATCATGTATAATTTATATTCTTAGCAGCATTGAGACTGTTTTGTATGCTATAAATTTCGCAATATGTCTTAAACACAAATTTTTTTTCAAATATTATTACGATAAAAAGCCGCCTGTATATATGCTAGCCTGGATGAGGTCAAATCTCCCAGCCATATTTGCGGTGCAAGATATTTTAGTGATTGCAGTCTTAGTCATAAAATTGGAGCTTGGTTACAAGACGAAAGTGACTGTTATGAAATCTAAGGCCTTTCTCGAACAAATGAAATGGATTTCGTTTGAATATTGCAATTTTTATAACATCTATTTTTTGCAGCTGAAAACTATTTAATGCTTAAAAGGAATTTAAGAATCAAGAATATGTCGGTATGTTTATTTTGAGGACTGCAAAACTGAAAATAGGCCCCTGTTATTTAAAATTAAAAGAATATTAAGTTTAAGAGGTCCTCTAATGTAAATACAGGGTGTTTCAAAAAGAGCACTAAAACCCTGCACAACTGAATTCCTCGTTTGGAGAACATCAAAAATTGTCAAAAGAACTGTTCCCACACGATCCATAGTGTACGAGAAAAATAAGGTTAATGAAAATGCATGATGATGAATGAAAGATGATGGGTGGGGTTCATCTTGAAATCCTGGCACAATTTTGTTCTCCTGGCTAGATATAGCATACCCCAGCCACAAGATCAGACGCGGTGGTCTAGTTCTATGGGTGCCATCCTCACTAGATCTTATACCGTTGGATTTTCTTCCTATATGACATTCTCAAAAAATTGGTGTTTAGGGACATAATGACTTAGTGAAAGGGATGACTTTGCTTGTATTGGTTGTTTAATAAGAAGTGTGACCAATTTCAGAGGATCTTAAGTTTGAATTGAATCAAGTTATTTACACCGGATTTTCATTGTTTCCTCTAGCACAGTACGCTTAACATACACGTTTCGCTTAAGTTAAAATATTTTTCTTCGACCATTTTTAGGGTATCTTCCCAAATTTCTCTTTGATTGCTGTTTGAAGCTATTGCAATGCTGTCACTTTGCGTTTATTTAATTGTTTTCTTAAGTATCCTCATAAAAATATTCACAAGGAACATAAACAAAGGGTAGTGATAGATATTTTTAGGAGGAAGAAAAAATTATTATTATTTTTATATTTCAGTCATTTTATAGTTGGTCTTGCAGTAAGTTTTGGTGCCCAATGAAGGTGAAAAACAAGGTTTCCTTGAGAGTAAAGGCGTTTGCTTTCTCTGATAAAGTGTTTCAAAACTTTATTATGATAGTATTAATCATTAATTTTAGATTTCAGTTATACAAAAAATGGTTTTGTTAAGCCTTGAGAGGACATTCCACCCATAACATAACACCTGAAGGCTAACTTGCCTTTTGTAAAACAGCTGCTTCTTTTCGACGCTTCTTACGAGAAATATATTGTATCTTCGTTTTGAAGTTGTGAATGACAGATGAAACAGTGCTTCATCCTAAGTTATCTGTGCTTTGTATCTACCTTTGCCTAACATTAAATACAGAAGACAAGAAATGTTCCTCCGTTTTTCTATGATATTTGCAGACATTTGATGATATACTGGAAAATTTATCTTCTTATAGCCAATTTTCTTTATCTGACGATAAATTGTCGAATGCTATACCTTTAGTTTATTTGCCATTGTTCTTTTATGAAAAATACCTTCTACAGCGATAATTCTTTTCGGCTTTTTTTTTCTTCTTCATTATTCTTTCATTTACATTTTTTTTCCTGGAACTTTTGATTGCGAGCCAAATTTTATTTCTTTCTAAAGTTTAGATAGTAATACAACAGAAAAATGTCTTTTTTGATTTTTAAATGCTTTATTTATACTAGAATTTTAACAACCATCCTAAACCATCGGGGCCGTGGGTAGCCTAGTGGTTAGACATCGGATTCCAGACCGGAAGGCCTGGGTTTGATGCCTGATGCTACCAATTACCCTCCGAGTACACACGGAGTACGTGCTCGTTAAATCAGTGGATTCGTAGTCTTGTGGGCTGAGTCACGAGCGCAAAAACTGGATAATACTTCCCTCCACTTCAATTTTCATGCAGAAATTGTGGAGGTGGAGATAGGTGGTGTCGCCATCTTCCGTTTCTTCGTGGAATTTCACCGAGCTAAAATGTACTGTCATCTGTATGGTGCTCAAGGCCAATGACAAGCGTACCTCTAGCCCCAAGCTACGATTAATTTCGATCTGAATATGTCATACAGGTGGCATTAGAAACAACAACACAACAACAACACAACCATCCTGCAAAAGCTGTAAAATTGCGTTCCGGGTTTGAGGGTCTAATTTTAGTGCTATAATTTACTCCCACTAATAAAATGGGTTAAATTGGTAATTTAAATTTGGAATTTTTAAAATAAAGCCAGTAGTAAAGCGACAGCACCATAAATACTTGTATGCTTTTAAAAAGGGTCACACTTATTTTGTATTAACCTGTAGTTTTGCGGTTATCGAGCTTCTGCTCGTGTGTATTCATCCGTCCTACGGTATGTTTAAGCCCACCTCGATATGCACAAAAACACTTTGAATATCTACCTTTATAAATGTTTGCAGATACTACTGTTGATTTGTCTTGTACGGCTATAGTAATATACTTTGTTCCTCGTATATTCTTGTAGAACTATGGATCTTATATGTACAGTTCCTTAGACATTTTTTTACGTACTCGTAATTTTAACAAGAAATCTAGCTGTCAGAGTTTTGGAGCTATTTTGGGGAAACTACGTATAATTTTCCTCAAAAGGAATTAGAAGTAATCCCTAAGATATAAAAATCAAAAAAAGTTTAGGATATATATATATACAGATGTATATATATATACATATATATGTATATATATATATATATATATATATATATATATACATATATATATGTATATATATATATATATATATATATATATATATACATATATATGTATATATATATATATATACATATATATATGTATATATATATATATATATATACATATATATGTATATATATATATATATACATATATATATATATATATATATATATATATATATATATATATATATATATATATATATATATATATATATATATATATATATATACACTAGAGAACCCGACCGACGTTGTACTGTACACACATCTTAAATTAAAAAATTCCAAATTTTTATGAAAAAGCTTTAACAATCTGGACCGTTTTGAGTTTGTATTAAAAAGTTATTACAATGTCTAACGTCATTACACATGTACGGTTATCACAATTCAATCAATCGATAGCGTGTGAGTATGTGTATACTATAAGCGAAGTTAAATGTAAAGGCTGTGTGAATAAAAACTTGAACTTGTTTTAATTAAAGGTGAAAAAGTTGTGAGAGAGAGACTCAAACTATTTTATAACAGGTACATTTATTAAATTGCACATAAAATGTATAGCATTTTATGTGCACTTCAAGACTCTTCAAACACTAATGACATCTGAATGTAATAATTTAATAAACACACGATTTATTTCAACAAAATAATAAAACGAAGTGACAAAATATTTTCCTGAAATGATCACAGCACCCACTGTCGGGACCAAATTGAATTATAATAAAAGATTTTTGAATATTCGATACTTCGAACTTAGCGCAGTCTGCCGGATCCAATGTAAAACATTCCAAGATCAACAATTTATAAATAAAAAATTAATTAAATAAACATTTCTAAGCCGTATTATAAATCTAAATCATTCTCGAGTGCACTGGAAAGAAAAAAAACTTTCATCAAAATCGGTCCAGCCGTTTAGGAGGAGTTTAGTTACATACACACGGACAGAAGAATTACATACATAAAGATTATTTGAAAACATGTTAATTAAAAACGCTAAAAAGCGTGAATCATCTGCATTTTTGTAACAATAAAGACCGTCTTTGGCCAGTTCGGCTGAAAATCAATTTTCGACGCCAACATACGTCATTTTCAATCCCTACTATTAGCTCACGATCTCTATACATATTTTATTTGTTTGTTTGTTTATTTATTTATTTATCTTGGTGACATTTTCAATCGTTAATAAAATACATTTTCAAGCGTTCAATTGACCTGAAGTGTAATGTACATGATTATTTTGGATGACAATACAATAATTTAATTATAATTAATAAAAATTAATTGATTATTACTAAGTATGTAAAAAATTACAAATACAGCCACGTTGGCGACTTATGTCAAAATTTGAAAAGGTTTTTTCTCACGTGTTAAATACAGCATTGAGTTGAAAAGAAATTTTATATACACGATTGTTTTGTATGACAATACGATACTTTAATGATAATTAATTAAAATTAATTACTTTTTTTATTAATATCTTTTATTATTAATTAAAATTAATTACCACTTGTTGTGATTCTGTCATATGTATATACATATTTATATTAATTGAAACTATTTAATAAAAAGTAGCTAAAATAATTTTTTCTTGGTTGATCTAAATAGGAATTGATTTAAATTTTTCTTTATATTACTTGTGTGTGTGTGTTTATAACAATAGCGTTGTTACAACAATGCAGGTGAATGTTGAGTTGTATTTTTTGAATGTTTTTATTAATATCTTTTTAACTAATGGCGATATTGGACCGAATTGTGATTCTAAACCATTCTCGAATTTACTTGAACCCACACAAAAAATTTCATCGAAATCGGTCCAGCCGTTTAGGAGGAGTCTAGTAACAAACACACGCACAGAAGATGTATATATATATATATATATAATAGGTTTTAAAAAAGAGACGAGTTAATAAAAAAACCAGATTGCTTTTAAACTAGGAATAATTAATGCAAAAATGGACAAAAAGAATATTTAGGTCTACGTCAATTCTTTGAAGTATCAACTGAAGAAAAATATTTTATAAAAAATAAAGTACGAATCTAAAAGTTGAACGTATTTTATGATACTATTATCAATTATAAATATTTTTCGTTTAATGTTGATGGCTAGAAGTAATTTAATGAAGCTTAACAATTCTACTTCAAAAATGAGCTAAGAATCTGATACTATAAAAATTACCTTCTTTATTGTAATTCAATTTGTTGAAAGTTGTAATCAACGCAAACTTATTTAACAAAAACTGCACAAGTGAATTTTATGATTGTTTAAATAGAAATTTGGAAATGATCTGAATCTAACAATCAACAACTAAGAATTTAATACATAAGAAAAACTGCTTAGAATACAGCAAATAATATTTGATTTCTTTTAAATAAATCTTTTGTATTGAGATAACTATTCAAAAAATCTACTTTTGAATATTTGTAATATTCTATCGGATACACTTAAATATGTAATTAAATATTATTCATATCCATTCCATTAATTAAATGGTTTAACAAGAATCATTTCCCATCATTTCTTAGCTAACAATTTTGTAATTCAATGCACCTTATATACATACGCATTGTACAACAGTTATTTTAAATATCAGTATTCTATTAAAGGATCAATAACAACCACTTTAATAAATGCTGATATGTAAAAAAAACATTAATCTTATATCATTTGTGACAAAGGAAATATTAAATAACTTTTGAATACATTTACATTTTAATGAGTGGAGAATATTTTTCTCTTATGCTAACAAAAATCCTTTAATCCTTCGCAGTAAAGTTGTAATTTATATCGTTAAATTAGACACTTACAAACAGGATAAATATCTCTCACATTTTATGACATATATTATTAAAGGAGACATTAGCGGAAAATTTATGCATATAAAATTACCTATAATTTATGTCTGAGTGATGATAATACTCAGTTACTGTATGAATGTTTTGTTCATTTTTTATGAAGATACTTTCTATTAATGAAGGAAAAACTTAAAATAAAAACCAGGGAAATTCAAAAAATTGATGCATAATTATTTTTAAATTTAAAAAATGCATTTTTTAAGTAGTCTTGTGAACCAAAAATGAATAAAAGAAATTTTAAAGAAATGAGAAAAAAAAAAAAAAAATCTGGATGTTATAAATTTGAACGATGAGTTTAAAATTTGGATAATTTGATCTAATCAAAAATACAGTAGAAGTATATGTTATGCATGCGTATCTTGTACAAAAGTGTTTTACATTTAACTGCGGAATTTCATGTAAAGTTTTTGCATCGTTATAGTTAAAAAAAACGTAGGAAAAACAATTCTTCATTTTTATCTATTTTTCCTTTGAGGACATGTTTTTAATTCCTACTATTAGATCACATTCTCTATATATTTATTTATTTATCTTAGTGGAATTTTCAATCGTTAATAAAATACAATTAAAGCGCTCAATTGAGCTGGAATTTTATATACATGGATATTTTGGACGACAATACAATATTTTAATTATAATTAATAAAAATTAATTGGTTAAAACTAATTATTTAAAGAATTACAAATACAGTCACGTTGGCATCATTTTTGGCGACTTTTGTCAAAACTTGAAAATATTTTTTTCCTCACATTTTAAAGCATTCATTTGAACTGAAATTTTATATACGCGATTTTTTTTGGATAATTATTAAAAAATAATTACCACTTAATATTAGGATTCTGTCATACGTATATACGTGTTTATATTAATTGGAACTCTTTAATAAAAAGCAGCTAAAATAAAAAATTTCTTTGTTGATCTAAGTAGGAATTGACTTAATTTTTTTTTATACTACTTGTGTGTGTTTTATAACACAGTTGGTCAGACAAAATGCAACATTGTGAATGAATCATTCAAACCACAAGAAAATTTTTCCATGCGTGTATATCGAACTTGCGACGGTCATATGATAACTACATATTTTTGAGTTGCACCGCAAGCAAGTTCTATACAAAAGAGAGGAGAAAACCGCTGTTTTAATAATACAGGAATTTATTTTTCTCTTTTATTTTGGTGTTTTGTTGCATGAGCAGTTTGAGTATTTCAAGGTGAAGAATACGAACGCCAATCGAAATCATTTCTGAGTTCGACCTCGGAATTGTTGCCAGTAGAAAATACAAATAAATCTTTTTTTATCGTATCGTGCGTAACAAAGGAAAAATAATTTGCATATTTGTAATCAGTGGATGCAGGAGTGGAGGCTGACCAACTGCACCAGCCTCTTTGCACCGCAATAGCAAAGGCATACATATTGAACACAGGGCGATATCCCACAACATATCGTCTGTTGTTCAGCAATCAATGTATGCTCATATCATTCGACGTTATAAGCAGTGAAGTGAAATGGACCCCATTCATTCAATGCTACAAATAGATTTGTCTCAAAACACAAACATTTATCCCTTTACCTACTACATTATGATTTACTGCAGTATTTTCCATGCAATATATTTTTTAATCACTACATTAAAAATTAAGGGATATATATAAAAAATACTTATCTTTGGGAATTCTAAGCCGTTAGAGCTAATTAATTAAAGATATTCAACTGTAAAATTAATTATATACACTATCCACTTAAAACAAATAGTCAGATCGTTTTCTAAGATCTTCATTTACATACAAAAAAACAAGACATCTTTTGACATTAACTAATTTTTTGGAACAAAAATGACAATCTTCGCAATGCGCTAAAAACGCTGCTATTAGTCTATTCATTTTTCCCACTAAAATACTCGTTATAGAACCCGTGTTGCCATACATCTTGGAAGAGTGGATTTAAAAGAATATTCCTGCTAAGTATCGTCGGAGTATTCGTAAGAATCATTATTCTTTGCATTTTTTTAAAGTGAGTGGTATTTATAAGTACCGTCGGTAGGTAAAGGGTTAAAAAGAAACATTAAGTGGTAATAGAATTACGAACTTATGTTGTTGTTACACACAAATCATGTAATACACGGAAGTTAGATAGAGTCTGGATACAATGCTAAAAAAAGTTTGCCTTATGCACTTACGTATCTTTCATCGTTTCTGTCGTTATTATAGTTTGGGTGATATTAGATTCCTTCTCTAAAACACGAAACGCCTGTATAAAAGACATCCAGCGCAATATTTCAGAAGTCTCGGGCCTATTGTCTTCTTTTATCGTCAGTCTTTTTCCGGCTATATTTCTGTAGAAAGATACACGACGACATGTAGCACCCAATGTTTGAGATTTCTTCAGCCACCATTCTTGTGGCCAGCCTGTTCTACATACCTATAACTTTCTAAACACATATGGTATATAATTGATGAAAGACTAAAGAATCATTTACTATCCCCTGACACACACTGTAAAATTTAGCATTGTGTGGAGGTAGCATGTGCACTCAAATTCTAGCAAATCATCCAAGTACATTTTATTCAATATCGAAATATGTAACAGCGATTACTGACAAGCGTGGTGGCAACATTTATTACTTACTTCATCTTTTTCATCACCTTCCAGGATGTTGTATAGTTTCAATCATTTTTTAATGAACTAGGATTTGATGTAACCTGTAATTTTTGGCGTTGCAAGTAGATGACCAGCAGTATGCACATACATTCTCACTCTTCCCAAAACACTAATCTTCTCATAAGATATTATTCTAAAAATTAAACTTTTATCAATCATTGTAAGTGTTTTGTTATTTATTTTGGAAGCTCTTTCTTTTCAATAACTGTCATAATCTACCATGATTTTGTCTTGGAAATGCCTTGTCAAATTCAGTGTTAGTGCGAAATAATTTTATTAGGCTATACATCTTTCTCAAATCGGTGGCTCTTAAAATTTAGTTTATTCTGATTTTCTGTTACTGATTTTATTTTCAGTTTGACATCATTGAGCTCGAAAACTGTATTGCATTTGCAGTGTACATAATCCAGTTTTGCTTCATGGTGCAAAATGAAGATCAATGATCATTTTGAATTATTTCAAAAGTGAAAAGTCTAAAATTGCACCATTTACTAAATTCATCCCATGCTTCGTCTGAATTTTTTTATAGATTAGCATAAATTATTTGCTTCTATCTCATGGCAAATGAAAATTCGTGTTATAGAACTACGTTTCACGAAGCTATAGCCTTACGCGGGTGTTAATTACTAAAAGCCTATTTGTTACACATGTGTATGTTTATTTGCATGCTACATTTTTACGCACTTTTAGAATAAGAAATACAGCTATATAACGTCTAAAACTTTTGAATTTAGATGCAATAAATTAGTGTTGAAAAGGAAAATAACTCCTGTAAAAGATTACAAAGTAAAGGTGTTTTTTAGAGGTATAGAACTTTAAATTGCAATCAAACAACGATGTATTATTCGATTGACATGCATTTTTTTTATTCGAAAGATAATCTTGTGGCATTACATTTTAAATATGATTTCTGGCATATGACTGCCATGGCTGGCTCGGATGTAGTCCAATCTGGACGTCCAATTTTCGATAACTTTTTCCAACATTTGTGGCCGTATATCGGCAATAACACGGCGAATGTTGTCTTCCAAATGGTCAAGCGTTTGTGGCTTATCCGCATAGACCAATGACTTTACATAGCCACTCAAAAAATAGTCTAGCGGTGTTAAATCACAAGATCTTGGAGGCCAATTCACAGGTCCAAAACGTGAAATTAGGAGGTAACCCAACGTGTCTTTCAATACATCGATTGTGGCACGAGCTGTGTGACATGTTGCGCCGTCTTGTTGGAACCACAGCTCCTGGACATTATTATTGTTCAATTTAGGAATGAAAAAGTTAGTAATCATGGCTCTATACCGATCACCATTGACTGTAACGTTGTGGCCTTCATCGTTTTTGAAGAAGGATTCCACCAGCCCATAAAGCGCACCAAACAGTTAGTTTTTCTGGATGTAACGGTGTTTCGACATACACCTGTGTATTAGCTTCACTCCAAAGGTAGCAGTTTTGTTTGTTGACGTAGCCATTCAACCAGAAGTGCGCTTCATCGCTAAACAAAATTCGCTAATGAAAATCGGGAACAAAGGCAATCTCGTTTTAGGCCCATTCGACGACAATTTGAAAGCGTTGTTCAGGCGTGAGTCTATTCATGATGAATTACCAAACCAAACTGAGAATAAATCACTTGACAGCTGATAAATCGGTCGCCATCTTGGAAAGTAATGCCAACTTAAACTTCTAAACCTGAAAAAAATCTCTTTACTTACGTATATTGCGCAACAATCGCCAACTCTATTAATGGCACGTCAAGTTGGCAACCTAGATCTCTATGTGTCGTTCGGAGTGAATTAGCAACCATGTGGTTTGTTTTATATAATGTAGCTAATAGCTGACGATATTACGTAAGTATCGATAATAAAACTCAGGGCCAGTTATAATAATCCTAAGATCTTCCTCATAGTTTACGAATAACGATTATATATAATTTGCATGTTAATCTCACTAACTCTAGTAATATATATATATATATATTAAATGAGTTATTCATAAAAAAAAGTCTATAAGAGTACATTCTAGATTTACTAAATAAAGAAAACTGAAAATATAATGGTGGATTTTCAAAATGTGTGCATACCACGACAATATTTTTTTTTAAAGGAAATCCTAATGTTCTTTATAATTTTTCGATATATTTTTTAAATAGATGCGTTTGGGATAAAAAAGAATTAATACTACAAACACACAATTTTTAATTTCAGCAATATATTTGCAACATTCTGCAAAAAAAAAATATTTCTTTTTCAGTTACATTTTAAAGTTAGATATACTGCACACAAGCATTTTGTCAAAATTTAGAATTTATTTTGAAATAGAAATAAATCTTACAAAAAAAAAAAAAATCGCTCAAGAATTAAGTATCAGTATTGATTGGATTAAATATTTGAAATTGCATTTTGAGCAATATTTTAAATTTGAAATGAGAGAGAACCAAACATGATTTAAATAAACCTACAAAGCACAATATCCGACTATATGATCAAATTTCCATTTGAAAACAACTGCACTTTTCTTCAATAATGTTATTTAAAAAAGATCGAGGGAAACTTTAGAAACATCTTCTATTGTTTTAAGGAATACAAATAGATACTGGGAACAATATATGAGCAGAAACAATTGATGTAATTTATTTCGTATAATCTTGATTTATAGTCTTGTAAATAAAAAAAAAAGTCTTGGTAACTAATCTATAACAAATTCTTATTTGCCATGTGTATATTATTATGTCAATGAAGCATGATTCATTGAATTTATTGCAATACTAAGAAGAAAATATTTCAAGAGTAATATTAGTACTAATTAAAATTTGAATTTAATTGCTATACTTATAAAATTTAAATTAATATTTTAAACATTTATTTATTTTTCAATGTAGACACGTATAATTATTATAATGAGGAAATAATAACTTGTACAGAATGAGTTAAGCTTTAAATGCTACAATATTTAGAAAAAAAAATGAAAATTTTGGTCAATTTGCAAAAAAATTCCCCAAGTCGTTTCAGGTATTTGACTAAGTGTGGAATTGGTATTTTTCAAAAGTGCATAAACGAATAATATTTTTGATATTTAGTAGCACTTAAATAAACTTATAAAAATGTTTTAAGTATATTATTACAATAAAAATTGTCTTAAGAATATTATTACAATAAAAAAATTATTTTAATGCAATTATTTGGAAAAAGAAAAACAAATTAAAGCAAGATGACTTGACATTTTAAAGTATTATCCGTCAATGCAACGTTTCTCAAACTGTGGGGCGCGACCCCCTAGGGGGCGTGATAACACTACACGGGGGGGGAGCGAGTATATTGAAAAGCTGAAAACAAACATTACTTTAAAAAAATATTAATTTACTGAAAGGAAGCAAAAAAATAATACGTTATGACATAATAAAAAATAAAATACACATTTACACTAATATAATACACTTATAAATGTGTCAGAACTACACCATGTGTTTCACAATTAATTCAACAGTACTAAGTCAAGAACAAGGTTAATAATTACTAGTAAATCTATGGGCTCGTCATGAAATTATATACAAACTTTAAATACTTATCTTGATAATTTGCACGGTTAATAATTAATATAGATTTACATCAAAGTATATTATTATTGGATTCAATACATTGTTATAGTATGTAAGGCGAGCGCGATGAAAATTGTGATTCGAAATTGGGTCGCGTGTATAGAACGTTTGAGTAGCACTGCGTTAACGGAAAACGCTGCTTTAATAATAACAATATGCCTTCTACACAGAGAATAAACTAAGATTTTTTTACAGAAATTCACATTATTTTAGAGATATTATTAATTGAAACTATAAGCGGCATTTTTGACAATAATATCTCTACTCTATTATATTAAAATATTAAAAAAAACTTCTACGTTATATACTTCAAAATTCCTAGTTAAGACTCGTTACAAGTCTTAGTTTAGGCAACATATACTGGTTTTAGAAGCATTTTCCCTAAAACGAGAATGCTTTGAAAACATAATTTCTTCTTTATTTCTTGACAAAAAAATGTCCCTTAGAATTTTTCTTGTAATAGTATTCTTAAAATAATTTCATAAGTATGTTCTAACTCAATTAAAACGAAGTATATAAAAATATTTGTTTTTACTTTTTTTAAACGTAACGATTTCGAACGTTGTCAGATACCTTACAACACCGAATCTCGCATTATATTTAGTTTGGAATTCGTTTAAAGCAGTTGCTAGGTAATTGAAATATCCATTATAAAACAACTATGGTAGATAATGAAATGTTACATGAAACTCCAAAGCGTTTGCTAAATTTTGCGTAATTCGGTGTATTTTGCTTACATATATTTTTTATAAATATATTTCAATCCATTCTCATTCAAAAGCCATCAGCAATCAAGTCAAATCATATAATCTTGTATTAGAATTTTCATCAAAACATCATTTTTTTTCTATAAATTCGGTAACTCTTCTGCTTAAAATGTGCTGTCCATTTAAAATTTTTTTCTTTAAAAATCAAATCCACCTATATGCAAGATCATTTGTTTTCAGCACCTTCCAGAAATTGAACTTTTTTAACGCTTGTTATATATATGCACACACAGATATATGTATATATATATATTCTCCGAACGAAACTTTCGCGTTTTTCAAATAAAATGCAAAAGAAAACAATGGAGTTTCTCCACAAAAGAAAAATGTGTATTTTCTTCCAACGAAAGAAAACAAATTACGATCAAAGCTAACCGATGAAAATTCCAAAAGAGGCCCAAGAGAATGACTGAAAAACGAAAGAAAGAAGTGTTTCGAAAAGCCATTGTAGAGAGCTTCCCATTTAACAAACAACCGAAAAGAACATTTGAATGCTATTTCTTTTGTACTCAAGTATGGGCAATGAATGTGCACGGAAACGATTTGTGTCATTTTTTTGTCTTATTGTATGGAATATTGGGATGTTTAAGAAGAGCAACAGAGGAATATCTGAAAAGTAAACGATTTTATGTGCTTTTGCCGAAAATTGCGGAATGCAAATATTGGAGTTTGAAATTTCCTTTGCTTCTTAAAAAGGTTTTATCTGTGTTAAATTTGCAATAATTATTGAGTACAGTATTACCTCTATTTACGCTAACTCGGAGTTACGCGATTCTAAACTCTTGTCGATTCATCCTCCTGCCCTTACCTTTTTCTTCAATCACTGAAATTTATTATATATTTAGTGGTAGAGCAAGACAAAATCTTTAATGTGATTCAAGAAGTTGTCGATCTTGCAGGGAAATAAATTTATAAGTGCACAGCGATGACGTACAAAAACTGATGGATCCCCACAACCAGGAGTTGACAATTGATAAGCTCATACCAATGCATGAGCAGGACATTGAAGAACTTTCTGGAGTAAATTATCAACAATGACCTGTAAACAAAATAATAAATAAAACACAAGAAAAAGGTATTTTGTCGCTTTGAAATTATTTACTCGGTTCTTTTTAAATGTTAAAATATAGCATATTAAATGACGCTTCGTTACCATAAATTTAAAACAGGACGAGAATATCCTAAATGCCAGAAAAAATAGGAAAAAAAAACAAGTAATATAAAAAAATTGAGTCAAATCCTACTTAGATCAACAAAGAAAATTTTTATTTTAGCGACTTTTTATTAAATAGTTAAAATTAATATAAATATGTATATACATATTACAGAATAATAACAACATTAAGTGGCAATTAATTTTTATTAATTATCACTCAAGTATCGTATTGTCATCCAAAACAATCGTGTCTATATAAGTTCAGTTCAACTGAATGCTTTAAAATGTGAAAAAAAAACTTTTCAAGTTTTGACATAAGTCGCTAATGTGGCTGTATTTGTAATTATTTAAATAATTAGTTTTAATCAATTAATTTTTATCAATTATAATTAAATTATTGTATTGTGGTCTAAAATAATCAAGTATATACATAGTGTTTTTTTCCAGGTATAGAAGTTTAAGTTGGCATTACTTTCCAAGATGGCGACTGATTTAACAGCTGTCAAGTGATTTATTCTCAGTTTGGTTTGGCAATTCATCATGAATAGACTCACGCCTGAACAACACTTTCAAATTGTCGTCGAATGGGCCCAAAACGAGATTGCCGTTGTTCCCGATTTTCATAAGCGAATTTTGTTTAGCTATGAAGCACACTTCTGGTTGAATGGCTACGTCAACAAACAAAACTGCCGCATTTGGAGTGATGCTAATCCCCAAGTGTATGTCGAAACACCGTTACATCCAGAAAGACTGACTGTTTGGTGCGCTTTATGGGCTGGTGGAATCCTTCTTCAAAAACGATGAAGGCGACAACGTTACAGTCAATGGTGATCGGTATAGAGCCATGATTACTAACTTTTTCATTCCTGAATTGAACAATCATGATGTCCAGGAGCTGTGGTTCCAACAAGACGGCGCAACAACTCACACAGCTCGTGCCACAATCGATTTATTGAAAGACACGTTTGGTGACCGCCTAATTTCACGTTTTGGACCTGTGAATTGGCCTCCAAGATCTTGTGATTTAACACCGCTAGACTATTTTCTGTGGGGCTATGTAAAGTCATTGGTCTATGCAGATAAGCCACAAACGCTTGACCATTTGGAATACAACATTCGCCGTGTTATTGCGGATATACGGCCACAAATGTTGGAAAAAGTCATCGAAAATTGGACGTCCAGATTGAACTACATCCGAGCCAGCCGTGGCAGTCCTATGCCAGAAATTATATTTAAAATGTAATGCCACAAGATTATCTTTTGAATAAAAAAAATTCATGTCAATCGAATAATACATCGTTGTTTTATTGCAATTTAAAGTTCTATACCTCTAAAAAAACACCCTTTAAAATTTCAGCTCAATTGAGCGCTTTAAAATATATTTTATTAACGGTTGAATATTCCACCAAGATAAATATATAAATAAATAAATAGAGATTGTGAGCTAATAGTAGGAATTTAAAAATAAATAAATAAAGCACAAAAAAGGTATTATTCGCTTTGAAATTATTTACTCTCGGTTCTGTAAATGATAAATTTTAACATAGTAAATGACCCTTCATTACGATAAATTAAAAACAGGCCGAGAATATCATAAGTGTTTACTAAATGCCAGAAAAAAAAAGAAAGAATGTTGTAAATTTGTTACATTTGATCCAAGATTTAAAATATAGTAATACATTGACTTACGCGCATTCAGAGTTATGCGATTTTTAAATTCCTTCGATTTTCTTTATCTTTAAAACTCAGGCGGAATTATTGCCATATCCTAATGAAATTCGTAATGTTATGGAAGAAACTGTCCATCTTTCCAGAAAATAAATTCAGAAATAGATATTGATGGCTTTCAAGAACTTTGAATACCCACAATCAAGAACTGACAATTGATGAACTAGTAGAAATGCATGTGTAACAGAAAGACAATGAACAACTTGAAACTTTAGACACACTTCAATCAGAAGAGGGAAGGCCGGTGTGTTGGGATCAAACAGAGCAGGTGTCAATTTTAAATATCCGCCTACGTTCATAAACATGATTTTAAAAAGCGCATAAATGGATAGTTTTCATTATATTTAGTGTCACTTAGATTAGAATACATGTATAAATTTCTTTCAAGGAAATTATGTCAAAAAATATTATTTAAATACAATATTTTGGCAAAAAACTAACTTAGAATAACCTTTTTTCAAAACGTTCTCCTTTTATAAAAAATGCTTTTATAGTAATAGTATTTTGCCTATATAAAGTAAAGACTTCTCCAGACAGTCTAAAGTAGAATTTTTTCAAAATTAATTTTTTTCAGATATACCACCAATTAAAATAATTATAGACCTTTTTTTTTTTAAATTTTCCCCACTGCTGTCCTCTCTGTTGTGGATAAATCCACTTCTATGTTATATATTTCAAAAATTCTTGTTCAGCCTCTGTAGAGAGGTCTGCGCTACATACAAGCAAACTATTATTATAATAGATGCATTTTTCATAAAAGGAGGATGTTTTGAAAATGTGTCATTCTATGTTCATTTTTTGTCAAAATATTGTACTTAAATCAAATTTTTATTGTAATAATATTCTTAAAAGAATATGATAAGAAATATACTGATAAATTAGAAAAAAAGACAAAAAAATGATGCATTTAAAAAAAAAATTAAGATTTTTTAACGTGCTTTACTTTAATCGATACAAATAAATTTATATTCGGAAACGTACTGCTACACATTGAGTAATAAATACATATATGTTTGCTTACATAATTGGTCTCTTCAGATTTACATTTAATTTAAACCTTTTGTTTGCAATCATGTATATGTAATCATTAAATTGTGAAATCCGTTATTTCGTAGAATATCGAGGTATTTCATGAAATTCCTTGGCAAGCCAGTTAATGTATATAAAATTATTGAATATTACGATTAAACTAGATATTTTATAGAATAGCGATTAATTGATCATTAAAGTACAGAATACAGCATTCGAAAGTTCTTTGAACTAATTCTAGCTGTTTCTAACTGCTGTCCCAATACAAAGTGTCGACACAGATATATATTTGCTCTAACAAATAATGAAAAGTAAAATAAAGGTACTTCATTAGGTTTAAATGAATATTCTCTTACAATTTTATTTGAAAAAGTTTACACGTTGTTTTAATATAGCAACAATTTTTCTTCCCAGCAAGTACCTTTTTGATAATATTTAAATACAACTAATTCTGCAACATATTATTTTTCCCTTTGTGTTTAATTAAAGTTAGCAATATAAGCAATGATAAGCTATATCATCTGTTTTTTTTTATTTATCATTTAATCATTTGCAATAGTGATAAAATATATTTTTCGAGAGATCTAAGCAATTTATGATCAATTAATTTATTAAATAACTTCGAAAATATTTACTTTTCATTTTAATGGCCTATCATTTGTTATTTTATAGAATAACCAGTTATTTCATGGAATAACTATGTAAAGTAGGAAATTTTTTATCTATAATATACTTTAACTGACTTCTCTAATTATTCCATGAAATACCTAGTTATTCTATGATATAACTGAATTATACACATTAGTGGTAACATGTACATCCACAATTGTTTCCAGTTTTTTATTCTCCAATATAAAAAGAAAATAAATGCGTACCTAATACTTAAAAGTGATACAACTTTTTAAAATTCGCCCTTTCCTTGCAAACAATAAATATTGGGCATTTTTTTCCTAATAACCTTTCCCGTACATTTCTCGAAGGCAACAGTTTTCAATTATTGTACAATATTCTAGCTGTTCTTTAATGCAAAGCATCCGTTAGATATGCTACCTCACTTAAAGAAGATCGTCCATCTTGTATTATGTCAAAGATATACGGCTCTTTGCGTAAACAGATAGAGGATACCATTCATCAAGAGGAGAAAGGATATACCAGGATATCTTGCATTGTTTAAGGGGCAAGGCAATCACTTGGCCTGAAGGATGAGCCTCTGGATGGCTGTGCAATGGCTATAGAGGTTGATGACCGAAGTTACGAATGAGGCAGCCTATTAAACTAATCGTTTGGTTGGGGGACATTTAAGTGAAAGGAGTTATAGAAAGCGTCATGTGATGTTAGAATCGTATGGGAATAAATTACAGTGCGCGACTGTAATAACCCTTCGCTTAGCTGAGTTAGAAATGAATAATATTATAAATGAAGCTTAAATGCTTAGATTACAGACTAATAAAACTAAAACAAATATTTAGTACTTTGCAAAAAATATGATTACTAATATCTTAATAGTTATTTTTAATTTGTAATACGAATCAGGGCGCAAAAGTGTAGTAGTGAATTAAAATTTAACTCATTTATGAAATATAAAACCAATATATATTTTTTTATACTTAGGTACATAGATTCTCAAAATTTTTTTTATTCTACTTTATATTATGGGGTCACAGGGGTGTTAAATTTCTCTAGAGGTTTGAAAATAAAAACATTTTTCAAACAGGTATATAATTTCTTTAAATTTAAGTTAAATAGTTTTAAGTTAATAGTTAAATAGGCTTTTACACATTCCATATAAAGGAATGGGGCTTCAGAAAAGTATAAATTGTTTAAAATATAATCATAATTTTAAAAATTATAAGCATATGAAAATAAGAAACTTTTCTATAAGAAATATTTATTAAGTTTTACGTCGCGCATGCTCTTTTCTAAAAGAGTAGGTTTAATTACTAGCTATAAGCTGATTTATAAAGACAAATGTATTCTTAATACTTTGTATCTATTTTTATATAAATAGAATAATAACTTACATATTTTAATAAATAAAAAAATACATTTTTAAAAAATTGCAATATTTTACGAATATTTTGAAATACAAAAGATATATAATACTAAAATTAGGTAGGGTTTAAAGAGTATGATGCATTGTGTATAATTCTATAACGTTTTAAACATCAGAGGCTAATATTTTAGAAAATAGCGTGCACAAAGCAAAAAATACTTAAGATTTATTATAGAATTTTCATATGCTTATGACTTTTAAAATTATTATTATATTTTAAACATTTTATGCTTTTCTGAAGCCCCATTCTATTTTAAATAATATGTAAAATATTCGAATCATTTAATTTGAATTTAAAAGAATTATACCCGTTTGAAAATAGTTTATATTTTCAGACCTCTAGAGAAATTTAACACCCCTGAGACCTCTTATACGATTTCTAGATTTTGATTCATGTTAAGTTCCCTATTTCAAAATTTTAAGTTTATATATTATTCATCTTAATATTAGCTCGGAGGCTTTTTAAAGAGAAATCCAATCAGTGTGTGTGTATTATTTATATATCTTCTAAATATGAAAACAATATATTTTTTGACGTTTTTAGTATGATTTGTTGACTTATAAAGTGATAAATTATTTACTTTTTAGCATATCTTGAATAATATATAAAGCGATTTATTTAAAATTGCATATTATTTGTTTCATGACCGCTTGGTTTGAGACAAATATTTTTAGAAAAGGGAAAGAATGCAAAAATATTAGCACTCTACTGCAAATATTTTTCACGTTACAGGCTCAGTCCTAAAACTTTTGAATCCTACCTCGTATATATACACATAATGTCGAACCTGTATATAATGAACCTCTATATTGTAAATTTTTCTATTTATCGAACTTTTTCCTAGAACCGTGATATTTCAGGATTTTCTTCGTAAAGTAACCTTTCTATAGTGAAGTGAATTTTCTATGGAACGAACTTTTTTTTGTGATTCAATTTTTGTTCGCACTTTTTTTAAAGTAGTTCTGAAAAATTTTCAATTTATTCTCTCTTTAACATATTTTATGGTCGTCATAAATCTTGAAATGATTTTATTAGATTCTAACTCGTCGAGAGCAATAGTTCTGATGTTTCATCCAAGAAATGCAGCATTTAATACCCATTGCTCAATTCACTAAAAACATCTTCGATATCATCTTTTACCCTCAGTGGAGTTGTCTTGTGTCCCTGAGTTCTTTTTACAAAGTAATGTATGTTTAATATTACTTGTATGATTTAAATATAACATGTCCTTAAAATTCATTCATTTTAGTATAAAATTATTTTATTAATTTTGAAAATACAGTGAATTCTTCGACGTTTTTTTTTGTTTTGTTTTCATTGCAGTTTTTCTTTCTTTTTTGATGGGTAAGATATATGAAATAAACATATATTAATTTTAAAAACGGTGTGAATAATTTATTTTTTTAATATATAGTTTTTATGAATATATAATTTGTTTATGTGGTTTATAAATATATTAAGATACACCTCAGTATAACGAATTTTTTTCCGGGAGTTAGAGACTTCGTTATATAGAGGTCCGACTGTATATATATTATTTTATTTTATTATTCTATATATGTATATTTATGCATACACTACAAAATCAGAGAAATAAAATTAAGTTAAGCTAATAAGCTTAATTTTCAAAAACTTTTCGACGTATTTAATTTCGAAATTTAACAAAAATCAATGAAATAATGAGAGAAACAGTGTTAATTTAATAAACATATTTACAATCGTACCTTCCAGTTTATTGAGAATCTAATTGATTTAGTACTTAAGTTTGCTATTTATGGTTTGAACACAATGAAACTTTTTTTTTCTTTGGCGCATTAGTGTTTGTACGGTTCTAAATGAATACAACTTGCATATATACCTGCAATCACTTCAACTAAATATGATAGAGGCCAAGTAAAAAAAAATCAAACAAGAGTTTTTAAACAATCAGAAAACATGTATTTGGTTCATTAAAACTCGATTAAATGCATAACATCTCCACAAATAGACTGGAAATAAAAAAAAATATCAAAGAAATAAATAATGAAAAAAATGTAGCTAATGAATGTTTCTTAAAGTTCAATATTAATACACAAAGAGTATTTTTTTATGAATTAGGGTTAATGCAAACTGACTGGTTTAATAATATTTGCTTAACATAAAAATTCACTACCAGCTGATAGTAATATAAAAAATTCAGTTTAATGCAAAATAATAAATCTGATGATAAGAAAACTTAATGAAATGTATTTCATTCAATAGTTTCATAAATCAGAGCTTAAAACATTAGCTGTAATTAAGTAAATAAACTGTTTTCAGACAGTTATTGATGTATTTATTAATAAATTCTTTCTCAGTCGAAATACTTTTAGAATGTATTGAATAAATAGCTCAAAAGGTATATAATGGACGTTTGCTGACAGGTAAAATCCCCAATCAGTTGAGTGCATCGAGTGCAAAAAACATAAATTTCATAATTCCTTAATAAAAAAGAATTTTGCATCAAAATAATAACAAAATAATTCAAGATTCTCATGTTATATGTAAGTATCACTGCCCCAATTAGCGTTGTATTTTAAGACATCATGAGTGCTATTGGCAACGTAGCTCAAAATTTTGAACATTAGGAACTAGGAAAATAGATTATCTCCCCACACATTCACACGACGCCAATGTGAGGACTTTCATCAACGGCAGATTTAAGATGAGTGCCTAACTTGAAAATGTTGTTTTTCGTCTGTATAAGGCATTTTTTATTTCAAAATCTTATAGTTAGAACATTTTTCTTTCCAAAACAGTTTTTCTTTTTCCTTTGCGCAAAATAGAAGTAAAGTTCTAATGATTTTAAAAAAAACATCCCTCTATACAAAAGGGCAGTAAGTTAAAACTGTAAATGAGTTTTTCTCAAAATTATGTTTTCGAAAGAAACACTTTACCAGGTACATGATATCTTAAGAACCAAAAAAATATAGCGTTTTGAAATGTTTTGGGAAAGTTAATTATACTTATTTTCATAAAGTTGATCATAAGTTTTGTTGTAAGTTAAATATTTTTTTTTCATTTAGGGTAGTTTTTATAAAGAAAAACTTACAAAATATCAAAATTTTCATATTATAATGTATAATTATCTGTAATTTTAAAGCATTTTAGTATTTTTCTTATATTTTAGTTCATTTTGAAGAGCACTATAGTATGTATGTTACGTATAAAGAGAAAATTAGGATAATTGTATTAGAAATTTTTATACAGTGTTACCCGTTTCAGTAAAAGTTTGGTAACTTTTCCTTGAAAACAACCATTTTTTTCTAAGAGTACAATATTTATTTTAAAAGTTTTATGTATTTATAATATGTATATATTTATAAAAGTTTTATATATTATATATATATATATATATATATATATATATATATATATATTTGTTTTCCTGAAAAACATTCAATTTGTTTTTATAAAAAAATTGGGTCCGAATGTAGGCAGTCACCTTAAAGAGCATCAGCTTCTTAACATTGAGTGGCCCTTTAAATGGCATTGGAACTCTCTCAACAACAGCGACCACAAGTTCACTAACTTGGCCACTAGGCTACCACAGTCATTAAGAAAAATTGGGTATATAAAGGGAGAATGGGAAACACCAGGACTCGAACCTGCGACTCGAAAGCGCCGTCCATGAGTTAGTGACCGCGGCCATTGGGTTGCCGCAGCCACACAGTTCCTTAATTGGAATCTTACAGAAACGAATAATACTGAAAACTTTATGTCATTTTCTTTTGTTTTTTCATAGGGAAGTGATAATTTTCATAATGCACCAGATATATCACTTGCAGTTAACTTTGTCTTAGAATTTGCAATCAATGCAATTTGTGCAAATTTAACCCTTTATCTACTGCATTATGATTTATTGCAGCAGGTGTTTTTTTTCGAATCTCTACATTGAAATAAAAATTAAGAGAAATACTTAAACAAAATACTCAACTTTTGAAAATTTAATTAATTAGAGTTAATTAATTAATTAAAGATATTCAACTATAAATTTATTCCTGTACACACTGTTCACTTAAAATAAATAGTCAAATAATTTTTTTAAGACTTCATTAACATACAAAGAAAAACAATAAGACACTTATTTTTAGACATTGACAATTTTTTTCGGAAAAAAAATGGCAATATTTCACACCGCACTGAAAACACAATTTCTGCTATAAAACATTTCGCCTTCCCCGCTAAAATACTCACCATAGAACCCGTGCTACCATATTTCATAAAAGAGGGGATTTAAAAGAATATTCCTGCTAAGTATCGTTAGAATATTCGTAAAAAAGATTATTCTATGTAACTTTAAAGTGAGTGGTACTTAAAAGTACCGTCGATAGATGACGGGTTAATAAGGAAGAAATTAGTCAGAAAAGTTGAAAAAAAGAAATTTGTGCGGTACGTATTATCGGAACCTATTGACATTATATGAAACGAAGCACCTGTTTGTCAACTCAGTGGCTAAGGCATATATAAATTGGGGTTGCCAACGTGGCGAGTTATTAATAGAATTGGTGATTGTTGTGAAAATACGTAAGTTCCATTTTTTGAATTAAAGGTATTGCAATAACGAATCTGCTAAATGTGTTATTAAATTCTAGATTAGAAGAAATATTTCTTCTTAATGAGTACATGGCAAACAATAACAGTTTGAGGAAAGGGGTTTCTTTAAAGATGATATTCTTTTTTTATATATTTATGGAAAACAAAAGAAATAACTAATGGAACATACTGTACAGGTTTTATGTTAATTATTCCTTGATAATTGTTCGTATAAAACTCTGGTTTATAGACAAATAAAAAACAAGACAAAATAACAGCAACACTAATAATAATAATATGAATATGAATGATAAAAATTCACGACAGAAATTACTCAAAGCAGACAATTTTAAAGAATAATTGCATTGTATTTTCATTAAAATATTTCATTCTATTTATTAATTTTTATTTTGTATTGCTTCGATTTTTTCTAATGAATTTATTATATTCTGAAAACTTTTTTAAGATCCAAATATTGCTAATTTCAAATTACATTAGTTTATGAAAAAAGACCAGAATATACAAGTTGGGATTATTTTGATAATTTATTAAAAAATTCCACAGCGAATGAGATTTTGCATTGTTTTTAAAAACAAAATTGCCTTGCAGGTTTCAAATTATTTTTCTTCTTCTTCAAAGACTAATTTGAAAAACAATTTAACAAATATATTTACTTCGTGTTTCAATATTAGTTAACATTTTATAAAAATATATTTTTAGATTTAAAAAAAAAATCCAAAAATAAATTTAAAAACACGCGAAAAAGACAGAAAACATATATATGAATACGTGACTAAATCTTTTTTATGAATTATATAATTATATACTGACAATAGTCTGTGCAAGCTATTTTAAAAGCGGAAAAAATAGGCATTTTTCATTAAATTTTCCAGAATGAACTAGTCAAAAAATGTTTGTAATCTATTTAAATGCTATGTAGATAATGATCATTTCGTATCAAAGTTAAATCTTTGAGGTGAAGTCATGATATTTTGTAAGACATGCACATTATTTTACATATAGAATTATTCCATGTCAGCAGATGTATACTTCAGAATTTATAAGTAGTAGAATGTATAAGGTTTCGGAGGAAACATTTATGATTAATCATACTGTAATGATTTAAATGAACTAGTATATAAATTCTGAATTTGTTTTCCAATCTTATATTTAGGAGATGTAATAGGATATTTTACGCTTCAGAAATTATCAACATTTTAACCATATGATAATTCCACTGAAGTGTAAATTCATTCGAAAATCCTACCACAAGGATCGTTTAATAGTTGTGTTGGACAAATTACATCGAATCAGAGTTCCACTCTATTTTGAAGTATGTAAGGGATACAATTATATGTTTAGACTAGGAAAATAGGTTTACATGTTTAAGGTATCTGACTACATTCGGAACCTTGATTTTAAAAAAGCGCATAAATGGATAATTTTCATATTTCATGTCACTTAGATTATAATACATGTATGAAACTTTTTAAGGACATTTTGACAAGAAACATTGTTTCAATACAATATTTTGGCAAAAAATTAACTTAGAATAATCTTTTTTCAAAATGTTCTCCTTTTATAAAAAATGCTTCTAAAATAATAATATTTTGCTTATATAAAGTAAAGACTTCTCCAGAAAGTCTTAACAAGGACTTTTGAAAAATTCACATTATTTTCAGAGTTACCAACAATTGAAATAATTATCGGTGTTTTTTTTTCTTAAAATTGCTCCCCTCTGTTGTAAATTATGGATAAACCCACTTCTAAGATATATGTTTCAAAAATTCTAGTTGAGCCTCTGTGGAGAGGTCTGAGCTATATACAGGCAAACTATTATTATAAAAGAAGCATTTTTCACAAAAGGAGAATATTTTGAAAATGGGTCATTTTATGTTTATTTTTTGTCAAAATATTGTACATAAATATTTTTTTTTGAAGTAATATTCTTAATCTAATCTAATAATTCTAATCTAAGTGACACTAAATATCATAAATATTCTCCATTTATAAGCTTTTGCTAAATCTCGGTTCCGAACGTAGTCGGATACTTTAAGAGATTTTAATATAAGCCTTCTGATAAAAGAAATATATATGTATATATATATATATATAGAGAGAGAGAGAGAGAGAGAGAGAGACAGAGAGAGACAGAGGGATAGATAGAGAGACCACTCAGAGAGGGAGGGACCGCACAGATAGAGAAATAAAGGAGAGAGATAGAGAGATGTTTTCCTTTTTTATAATCTACAAATGATTGTTGATAAATTTTATGAAATATCTTAATTCAAATTCCAAATGAAATGTATACAATATGTATATAAAAATCACATATGTCCATATAAAACGATTTTGGGGGAGGAGGGTGCATTTTTCAAATATAGGGTCAAAATGGAATAATCAGAGTGTTAGGGTTACAGATGGCGCTATTTTAACAGCGGCGTTTTGGAAGTGTATCTCCGGGATTGCGCGGGGAGTTGTGTGTATGATAAAAGAGAGAGAGATAGAGAGAGAGAGAGAGAAGCTACATAGAGAGAGAGGTGAGTAGCAGAGAGAGATAGAGGAGTGGCAGAGAGAGAGAGTTACAGAAGCGAGATATAGTTAGTAATAAAAAAAAGAGTGAGTAGTTATAAGTTGTAAATAAAGTTTGTTATTAGAGACTGGCAGTTAATTGCAGATAGTTAGTTGCCTCAATACAAAGTGTTTTAAAAGTTTTAAAAAATCACTCAAAATTTATTAAATTATTTCGAAATGAAATGTGAAGGAAATTGAAAAAATAAATTATTTCTTAATTTTTCTTCGAGTTGGCAAATAAATAAAATAAAAGAAATAGTGTGGAATATTCAATTATTTATCTCGCATTTTCCTTATAGTTTTTGGCCGTGGTAGCTTAGGGGTCATAGTCACGGACTCGTAGTCAACATGTCATGAGTTAGAGCTGTAGTGCTACTGAAGAGTAGACGTGTAAAAGGGCTGATATATGTTAAATCTATCAAGTATCAAAGTCATCGCGTGTTAGCTTAGTTAAAATGTTTGGAGCGGGAGTGCTGTTGTTGTTGCTAATGCCATCTGTCTGACATAGTCAGATCAAGATCCATGAAATTCATCGGGGCAATGGGCTAGATGTACGCCTGTCGTTGTCCTTAGCCTTGAGCAGCATACAGGTGACAATACGATTTAGCTTGGTGAAATTCCCGATGGGACGATAGAACATTACGATAGATGGCATCACCATGTACCTCCACCTCCACAATTTAAGCATGGAACTGAAGTGGAAGGAAATTTTCTCCAGTTCTCTGCAATCGTGATTCAGCCCACAAGACTTTCGTACCCACTGATTTAAAGAGCACGTACTGCGGGTGTACTCGGAGGGTATTTGGAAGCATCGAGGCATCGAACCCAGGCCTTCCGGTTCGGAGGCCGGGGATATAACCACTAGGTTACCCACGGTCTGAGAGTGCTATTTTAGGGATATTCCTCCTCACTTGACAGTGGTTTAAAACTTCGAGGTTCGTCACCAATAACCTTTGTGTTGCTTTAAATTGCGACCTTAATAAGCAAAACTGCAATTAATATTATTCCTTATAGCTTTTTTACATCATATATTGATGTTTATATAATTTTTAAAAAAAATTCTAAAAGAGGTAATTATATAGCAATAGGTTTTTTAAAATATTAATAGTTTTTAAAATTAAATTGGACGTTGTTTAAGCTTCTCTAAATTAGAATTTTGAAAAATTATCAAACAATGCTTTGAAGGAAATTCGTTAAATGTTTTTAACTACATTTTAAATAATCTCTCATTTAATTGTAAAAAGTTTTCATGTTGTTGAAGCTCCAAGATAACTACTTAAATATCACATTGCCTTAGACAATATTTTTCTAAGACCGCCTGACTAACATACTTACTCGTTGTGTTATCAGGTTACCCTACTTCAAAAATAAAACGCAGAGTGGTGTAATGTATTTTAAAATCTCGAATGACTTAAGCATTACTGAGATGATTTAACAAAGGAATTTTTTAGCTTACATACATTTTCTATCAACAGAATAAGAAAAATATGTGCATACATTAACCGTAATTAAACCATTTATGTATTATTCATGAACATGGGAAATTTCCTTATTTTTATTATTTTCTCATGTCCACACCCAAAATTAATTTCAGAAAAAATAACTTCGAGGTAGATGCTATAAATATCTTTACAATGTAAGCGTGTTAGACGCATTTTGAAACTCTGCAAACAATATCATTTTTTGCTTTTCTATGAAATTTATATTTTATGATGCTTCTTTTCCATTTATACATTTTCATAAGAAAACGATGGGGATATATGCCTTAAAATAATATAAATTCAGACAGAGTTGGGGATAATGATCCTATCGATTTCTGTATTCTAAATTTTGGATAATTTAAAGTGTGATAATAATTTATATTAGACATTCCATGCATTAGTTTAAAAAAGCATGCTGTTGAATGAGTCATGAAAATTAAAATGATAGCATGTTCTGAATGTTAAAATTAGCTTGTTTTTGAATGAGAACTTTGAGTGGAACTTACAGACGTTCAGAAATGGCTGCTTCAGTTAGTGCGCGAAAGAAAAAGAGAATAAATAAATGTATTTTATAGAGATAAATTTTCCTTTTTTCAAATTAAGAATCCGTAAAAAATTGTTTTTAACATGCTAATATGCCTTGACATTTTTAAGACAGAGAAACAGAGAAATTGTACAGGAAAGGGGGATTTAATAATTACAAAATGAATTTTGAACACTACTTAGAATGTAATTTTTTCTTACTAACTTTGTACAGATATTTAGAACAATCATGTGAATGATAGATTATCAGAATTTCTTTATATACTTTTCTTAATTTTGCTTCTCCTTTCAATTTTGCAATTTATTTCTTTTAAAAATTATTTATGAATATTATATAGATTCAGAAACTGTTTTATACAGATGGCAACGTTACCATAGAATGTATCCTCATTTCATTATTTAGTTTATATAATATCGCCTACCCCAATTTGATAGTTGTTTTTTTTTTTGTTTTTTTTAATTTTATTGTTTGAGATTGTAATCCTAATTTTGTGTGTGTGTGTTGAAGTTATGTTTAATATTTTTATTTTGTTTCTATATATGTTGATATTCCCAATTATATAACAAACACTGAAGGTCACACAAAATGCAACACCTAGAAGGAACAGAGGTATTGCAATGAAATTTATTTGACTGATAACATGTTGTACAAAAATTAAACCTTTAAAATTGCAGTCTCTTGTGTTGTGTGGATGATGACAAAAATCAAAAGTGTAGCCGCCATTGTTAGCACGCCTCGGCATAGAATCAAAGGGGCTTTGGATATATTGCGATACCCCCCCTCTTGGGAGAATATCTCTCGGAGTGTCAGTGTGAGCAAGAGGTGTAGGATTCACGGAAGAACTATAGGCATACATAATCTTAATATATCTTTATTAAGATTTTCAACTTAAACTTTTAACAAATTAAATTATAATAATTAATGTGAGAGAATCTACGATGGCAAAATACGCAACACACAATATATATAGATAATAACGACTTAACCTTCATCGGACCACTATTAATAACAAAATCGCCTAAACTCAATTCTAAAACAATCACTGATTCTAATATTAAATAGTCAATCCTACCTAGTTGCAGTCTGAAGAATCAATCACTAATATCATAAGGACAATCTTGTATTCACTTGCGTGCACTGGTATGCACCTTGGTACTCTATATATGTATCATTTTAAAATTCTAATCACCGCCTCATAACCTTATCCAAACTTGAACAGCGAACTATATTAGCATTCCTCTACTTGCCACAAATTGCCATCAAATTGCCATCTCGCTTACTCTAAGTTCCGATATTTAAAAGATTGCAAATTTGCATCTTTCATTCACACTTCACTTCTTGGATTTGGTTGGAAAAGAGTTGCCATTAATTCTGACACAAAGAACCCAGAGGACATATTAAAGCAGTGCTTCTCAAACTTTCAATACTGGCGCCCCCCTTTTCAATTACAATTTTTATCTCACCTTATGCATTAATAATGCACTAAATGCAATAATAATGCACTTTGACGCTAAAGCTACAATACGAGATATTAATAATAAACTATACAAACTAATAACATACGTATTAAATTTTGAATACTACTTTTAAGCAAAAATATAAATTAAGTAATAGGATAATTATTATGTTATTTTTTCTTTCTCTAATTTTTAAATTGAACATATTGCAAAATGCGGTGACTGCTAAGAAGACAAAATATGGATATCTGCTAATTATAGAAAAATAACTCAGAGGGTCAATTTATAATCATAACCATTCCTTATAAAAACTTCGTTTTGCAAGACAAGCTCATGGAAGTCGTTAATACTTATTAAACTTGTTCTTAATTTGGTATTAATTAATTAGTTACAAAATTCTCTGTGCAGCACTGATACATTAAAAGTATACCAACCGAAGTACCCGCTCTTTGCGGGAGTTCATTTATAAGAAAATAAAACATTCTTGATATAATAGCTGTATTGTAAGGAGAGTAAAGCCAAGTGCGCGACAATGTTTACAAAAATGTAAAATGTTTTTTTAAATGATTGCTCAAATTATAATTAGTTTTAAGGGAATATTAATTTTAAGCCTCACAGAATTAGCATTTAAAATTGATGGTACATAATGAACAATAATATAAATTTCCGATGAAGAATAATTGTATTATTTTTAATATTTAAAACAAAAAGACATCAACATGTTTTAACATGGGAGCAGGCGCGTACTCGATACGGTCAAGCGGGGTTATTGAGTCACCCAAATCCTTTTTTTTATAATTATTTTATTGTACACGATACAAATCATTATTCCAGTGAATAATTTAATTAAGAGAAAGTTTACTTACCTACTTTCAAGGATTTTTCAATTTTTCTTTGGTAACAAATAAACAGTTTTGCCAGAATTAACAAGTTCGTGACCTGTGTGTCCCGCGCGACCACTTCCGCGTATAAAGTGTATTCATTATGATAATTTGTATGTTACTGCTAAAAACAATTGTTATGCTTTATATGTTTGAAAATACTCATCTTGGCCTAAGCCTTGGCCAAGTAATCCATCAAAGTTTGTGTGCTCTCCGTGGTTTTCCAAATATCATAAAACTGTTTTGCACGGAAAAAAGCATAACAGAGAAATACATTACTTACAACTTCCTTAAATGAGAAATAAACACATAAGAGATGGGTCATAACTAACTGTACCAATAACTTAGAAGGTCAAACAAATTACAGCTATAATGTGCAGTATTTCAAAAATAATGACAGTGATGAATTTTTTATGTTCCTAAATTTTTTCGATTCTGGATCTGGGATCTGTTTTTTCTGTGAAAGAGTAGAATGTTAGTTTTAAAAAAGAAAACGTAATAAAAACTCTCTCATCATGGGATTACAGCAAATTAAATAAAATAGTTTTTTTTGGTTATAGGATGATAGACAGCTAATTAAGTATTGAAGACGGTTTTTCTTCTTTTGATGATTCAATATCGCCTATAACGTATATCAGAGTAAAAGTGCATTTTTTATTATGTCTGAAAGTATTTTGTTTTAATTCATTCCAGTAAATTAATTATTTTTTAAATCTTTTATTTTCGATATGCTCGTGCCCTCCTCGTAAGGTTATCGCACCCCAAAGGGGGGTGCCCCACAGTTTGAGAAACACTGTATTAAAGAAAAGACGCGTGAGCCTGTCACAATATCCTTGAGGTGCAGCAGTTCTTGCGGCTTCCACATGTTGCCATAGTTGATCTGATATTGCTGCGAGTGGTGTATCCCGGGCCAGTCGTTAGACAAGAATGGGCCACGTGCTTTCGATTGGTGATAGTTTGCTAGAATAAACAGACCTCGGATTGCGTTTCCCGTGTGGTCCCACATTATTCTGTTGAAATACGACTGATGACAATCGTTGAATGTATGGGATGCCCACGAGCTCCAACACCTTGGAAATGTAGCGCTTGCTGTTCAGTGCTCCAGGAATGCGGCAGGGAAATCCAATACGACAACAAACCGTCATACCAAAAGCATGACCAGTGTGGCGATGCATAATTCAACAGTTCAGCAGCCTCTCATCACAGTGTCTCCAAACTCGCATGTAACCATTGTGCTGTTGCAAGCAAAAGTGGGATTCATCAGTAAATACAATGTCGTTCTATTCCGTTGTCCATTTCCACTGTTCATCGCAACATTGGCGGCGCACAGTGAGCAGTTTTCCCAATATGGCGGACGGAAATTATTTTACGGCTTTAAAGTCTTCATAATGATTTAAAATCATAGTAATTAATGTAAATTGGGTATATATATTCTATTCTTTTTTTCTTACTAACAAATAAGGTTAATAGGGTCTTAACTAATTTATGTCTTAATAAGTGGAACTAGTTTTTGAACAAGGATCTAAGGATATTACCAGAAGCAGTAATTTAGACGTGGTAGAATATATACAAAAAATAGTGTGGTCAGTTAAAAAAATTAAATTTAATAATTGTTAAAGATTGGACAAATACAATCAAACATAACATTGTATATATAAAATAAAGAACAATAGGTAGTGTTTAAAATAACTGGGCACACTTTGAGCATTTTTTTTTATTTATGTATTTAAAAATTACATTTTTTTTAACATTTCATACTATATTTATTTAAGAAAGTGATACGAGATAAAACTTTGTACATATTATTCACACAATTTTAAAAATTTAATTTCTTTTAAAAAATTTGGAAATTTTTAAAATTATAATCTTTTTCTGTTGATTAATTTTTTGACATGAAATTTTTGTAATATTTCTAAGGATGTTTTAAACACCATTTGGGATCCATTTTAGTTTTGATGAAAAAAATAATAAAGTGTTGATACATATTTATATATGTTAAAATTCAACCAAAAGCCTAATATTTCCCACATTTCAATTTTTTTAAAAAAGAAGTATTCAATTTACAGCAAAATGGATCCCTAATTTTGTTACATGTAATATATGTAAGTCACGGGGATAAAGATGGAAGTTATTGGTAAATATTTGTGGAAGAAGTAGCATTTTGAAGGCGAAAAGCACAAACCGAGAAAAACTATTTTATATTTATAATTCTGAAAAAATAATTATTATAAACATAAATAAACATAAAATACCACACTGAATTATTAGCTATATATTTCTCTTCGAAATAATAAAATATAATACAAATCTTACTCCCCGATAACCGTGACATCATTCGATTTGGAGAAGAACTTTTCTTTTCTGTGGCACCTCATTCATTTCTTCCCAACAAAAAAAGCAGAAATTTTTAGCATTTTTTCTAAATTTGAATTGGTGCTGGTCTTCATATTTATCAAAGTCCGTTGTAGTCCTAACTAAACTCAAAACATCATTATTTTGAGCTAGTATCTTGCTCTTCCTTTCACACATTGAATGTGGCAAGCCGAGTAATACCATCAACCAACGCTGGAAAAAATTATAACTTTGGGAGTTGCAGGTTGTAGCAGCTACATTTGATATTAAATTAAAGGACTATATCTACTCTATGTGGCTTAAGTGTCACTGTGATCAATCGGTGTCAATCACAAAAGTTCTTGTTCATTAAACACAAAAAATTGACATATGTTAGTAGGAGATTCAAGCAGTGCTAAATGTTATGTTTTTACAATTTTTAATCGAACTTGAAACTAATTTTAAAGTCAAATCAAGAAATTACTTACTCATGGTATTTATTTTCAAAACGAACCAACTAAAATCGGCAAAATTCTTTTCAGACGAAACGATAGGACTTGCAATTGAAAAGGAGACTCTTGCAAGTGTTTCTTGTAGCAAGAACAAACCACCCGATCTAAGCCGATAATTGTTGACGATTTCCATTCGCGTACTGACAAACACTGTTTACCACATGGCTAGGGAACCTATTAGGGCCATACATTGTGGGTAGTTGTTTTATTTCGGGCAATTTCATTTTTGAACTTTCCGTGCGCCAGATGGGAAAACTGTCCACTGTGCGGCGCAAAAGCCTGTGGTTTCCAGTCAAGAGTAGGCAAAGCAATGGATGCCTTGCGGATATTTCACTTTGCTGCTAACGGCGTCGAATGATACAAGATGACACCTAATGATGCGTAACAGACTGAATATGCTGTGCTATGGTTAGTAAGGTGGCTGCGCGATCTATAACTGTCATGAATACAATCTGCCTGCCATAGTGGGCAGTGGTGCAACGACATGGGTGTGATCGACCCCATTGGTTCATCGTTTCATCCTGCACCAAGTGATGACAGATCGTCCTCTCAGTTGCTTGGTTTCGTTTAACACTCTGGTTGATATTTCTGAAGGAAAATCCGCAATCACTATAGGCTACTATACTTACTGGGTCGTTGAATTCATAAAATTGGTCAAAAGACGCTGGATGTCTTCTACAAGGCATAGGTAAACAGCTTATGCGAATAAATAAATAAACAAATGCACCATAAACCTATTATCTCCTAACTTAGCTCATTGCGAGTTGTGCTACGTCCGGGATGTACATTTCCGCTATAATGCTAACGATTTGCATACTTCATCGCCACCAACACATGATGTAAATTCCACATGGTTTGCATGCTTACTTCAGGATGTTGCATTTTGTATGGTCAGCAGTGTACTTTCAAATTAATCATGTGTGTTTATTATGTGTTATAATTAAGCATGTGTTTTTATGTGTTAGGATTATGTTTGAACATGTGTGTAAGTTTTAGTCTTAATTGTTCTTTAATACTTAGCGTGTTTACTCATTCAATACTTTTCATTTAGGATAATGTATAAATTTTCTACTCAAAGGGGAAAATCAAAGTTAAAAAAGCACGCTTATATATATAACACATTACCAAAAGTGACTGACAGCTTTTGAAAACATAATAGTGATCGCCTTTTGGTTTATTCTATTCTCATACTTCTTATATTCTAGGTCAAGGGTGGCGAACTTTTATGGATCAACGTGCCATTTTTTCTAAAGAAGTGTTTAGCGAGGTATAGACGTGCCACAAATATCGTACTTTATACTTGCGATTAGTGGGAAAATAATGAAACTAAATACTAACAACTTAAAACTCGTTATTTATTAAAAACACTGCATATATGTAAATGTTTTAGTTATGCGTGTAATTCAAATTAAAGTAACATTAGTGTGATTTCTGTTGTTGCAGATTTTGTATGATACAAATAATTTATATTAAGATTGTAAGACGCACGTTGCTTTTAGTAGAATCCATGAATTGGAGATATCTGCCAAATGGTTTCTAAGCAATTAATTATTTTTGATGTGGTTCCCTTTTTTGACATGGGGATTTGTTTCAAAATGTTGTTTTATAAACGATGTTCTGCATACCACTGTCCCATAACATAAAGCGCACACCTACTACACCTTTATTAATAATGCCATATTTCTAGATTCAACAAATTTGAAATTCTTTGTCACCCTTACTATCTTGCACTTTTTGTTCTTTTGCTGAACTAGCCATATTAAATAACAGTTGAAAATCGTAAATATAACACAAATAAACACTAGACAGTAGTTTCAAAGACATTTTTTATGTTATACGTAAACAAATTTTGCAGCAGGAGCAACTGTAGTCCACGACGTTACTAAGTCAGGACAATAACAAACGAGTGTGCTTCCGGCCACATTTGTTCGTAATACTTCATAGTGAACCTTGTTATTTTGTGATGCGACGCTATTTTAACTTATTTAAATTCCCAATTATCAACCCAGTTTCCATACCTTCACATCGCATCATGACCAAAGTTAAACAAGACAAGAATCAATAATTTAACACAACGATCTTTTAACGTTTAAGATAAATGTATTTAAGCACTCTTAAAAAGGATTTTTACTTCTGCAATAAGAAGATCAAAAATATTTATAACTTAGCTTGAGAGAGAGAAGGTGCAAAGGCGACATGGTTGACGCCCGGTCCGGGTGGAATATCGGCGTCTTTTGTTTGAAGGTTCTTCTGCAACTCTGGAGAGGCTCTCTGTCTGAAATTCTCTGCGCCCCCTTTTTATGCGAATCCTGATCACTCCAAAATCCTGAAGCCGAACTCTTGCTCTGTCCAGTATAATTTCTCTGATTGGTCAGGGGCCGGGCGCAGTGTTACATCACCTCAAAATTTATGCGTTTACTGAACTTTGTGATGCGGGAAATTTTTGGTACTCCCTACCAAAGGAATTTCACCACATCCGGTCAAGGGGGACTCGTATAAAAATCCCAACATTTTTAGGGGCAATTTCTAAAACATGACCAAATCTGTGTGTGGCCTCCCATCACTCCAGGGTTAAAGATAAAAGAAAAAAAATATTCATTTAAATTCCTCTAAAATTAATATTGATCCGCAAATTAATGACACTATTTTGGAAATTAAAAACGATTCTGATAAAATTGTCACCCTTAACAAAATCATGAAAGTAATTACTGTTAACAATTACGAAGAATTTTCATGTGATTTTCCAGTTTCTCAAGATATCCTATCCCCACTTTCAGAGAAAGACTTTAACCTTTCAAGTTTAGGCAACAAAATTAAAAACACATTAGTTAAACTTTTAATCTTACACCGAAGCGCTTTCGCACGCTCCACCGTGGAATTTCTGCTGCCACCACGGAGCATCATAGAATTCATCTACAACATAATTATCCCGTTAAATGTCCCCAATTTACAAAATTCCATTTAAATTAAGGAATGAGATTAGACGTCAGATTGCCGATTTAGAGAAGGCACAGAATATTTCTAAATCTGGCCTCCCATCATTTGAAATAAAAAGCAAACCATTTTGATTGCTGGCTTGCCCAAAATATTGTGTCGCGTGCCATTGATGGCACACGCGCCACTGGTTCACCATCCATATTCTAGCTTTTCGTATGAAGAATTTTTTCTCTTTTTGTTTTTTGGATATATTTATCATTAAACCGTCATTTTCTACTAAATAATTATATAAGTATATATAATGATGTGTATGTTTATGTATATACATACACTGATGAATTAATACTAAGGGTGGATGATATGATACCAAGAAGCAATCGCAACATTAAAGCCAGCTGAACTTGGAAGTCAATCAGGTGGTAGGTTACATTACCGCTTTTACAGATAAGTGACTCTATCAAAAAACGACAGTCTGACTTTGGCGAAAAAAGTACTTTAACCCTGGAAACCTGTGTGCTATGCTCCGTCGTCTAAACTACAACTTCATTATAGGGCCCGTTTGCAAAGATGAATCACTGTACTTAAACGAATGGGCACTGTGCTTCAATACTCTTTTCCGAAGAGAAATGGTTCTGTGTTAGATTTGATTTTAAATGAAAACTTATCTAGCCGGAGAGTAATAGTGCTTAGTAAATAAAAAAGAACCAATTTTTTTACATTTAATATTTTGGTGTAACCCGTTTCAGGATCAACGGCTTTCAAACTTAGCATGTGCTTCAAACTGGAAGTATGGCCTGTCAATGGTACATTAATCAAGTTATATTGCTGATGAATGCATTTTCTACAGAGCAGTAAATGGTAAATTGGTTTTCATAGACGCCAGCGCAAAAAAGACATAATACACAGACTGTGCTTAGAATTGTCTGGACCTTGAAAGTATTCAATAACTTGTATATGGTCAGCATATTCTTCAGATCTAATCCCAAATGAAAATATCTGCGATGGCTTGGGGGGTGGCTAGCAAATCGGCAATATCCTCCAAGAAACAAGAACACCATAAGGCCGTGCACTAACAGGAAAAGTTGAGGGAAGTAGATATCTCAACAGCTGCTAAATCATGCTCAAGTCATTTGAGAATGTGTAGTATTACATATCTAAAATTAAATATTTTCACAAACGTTGCTACGTTCTTTGACGATTCTTTTCTAACCCTCTTCATACTGCATAATATGCTTTTCATCAAGTTCTTATTAAATTTTAAAACTTTATCTCTTTATATTTCACTGCATTATCTTTATTCTAATTATCTTTATTACAATGTCGAAGAATATCTTAATATTATTTTATCCCTTTTAGTCCCCGACATTCTCTCAATAGCAATTTGTGATTCGTCCTTAGCAAATTTTCCATGTATACACTCCCGCTGCTTACTCTATAAAAAACATGTCCGATAATTTGACTTACAAGTAGTTATTTTAGCAAATAAATATATTGCATTAAATACATCTAATTGTATATGTTTCAACGGTTTTATTTCTGATTTAATGAGAAACATGAGTACATTTATTTTAGTGTATTTTGTATATCATTTTTCCCTCAGGGTTTTCTTATGAACTCATTCGAGTGTATTTTCTGATAGAACAGATTTATTACCTTTATACTATAGACTGCATTGCTTTTATGTATCTAAGGTTATTAAATTATTTTATAATCTAAGAATCATTTGTAAATATAATTCAATTCTTTACAAAAATAAACTCTTTCTTTTTAACAATCCTTCTGCAATAATCTTATTTTACTGAAAAAGTTCTTAGTAGTAATTTATGTAAATTATTTTCATTAAAAATACGGAAATATTTTTTCAGAATTTTTATTCTGTGTTAAATAAATTATTTACATATTCCTTTTTTAAATCATTGCCTAACAAATCATCAAGTCTGCTTAAATAAATGAAATGAAATATGTGATGTTTTTGTTAGACAAAAATAATTACATGCAAATCCTCGCTAAAATGCGTGTTGAATTTTTTTAACGAGCACATGGACTGTGAAAGGATTATTTTTTCTAAACATTCGAACTCGTACTAGATTATCTTCAACAGAACACTGAAATTCATCAAGTATAAATTTTATTATTTAGAAAAAGACTCAATTCCTGAGAAATGTGGAAATTTTGTTGAAAATGTAATGATATATATTTGTAAATAGTTTTTTTTTTATTTTAATAATTTGTTTGGGAATTTTTTGTTGGTTTTAAGTGTTTGAACTCCTTGTAATATCAGACAAACTTACATAATTTTTCTGCTCATTGATCATGAATTGCCGTAAAATCCGGCGTATAGTGCGCCCTTTTAAAAAAAATAAGATCAAAATTAATGGGTGCGAGTTATACACCGGGTATAAAAAACGGTAGTTTCAAAAATTTTAAAAAAAAGACATGCGCATTACAAAAATTAGACTTCTACATAGATCGGAATATTGTTTACTAGAAAAAATGACATGCCCAGTAACATTAAAGGATTCTGATTCTTAAAGTATAATACTTTTTCAAAATCCTGGGATCATACCTCGAATAAATGACATACAATCATATCAGCATTGTACATGCACACTTCTCGATACTTCTCAAAAATTGAGGTGCGCGTTGAACGGCGAATGTACCTAAAAGTTAAAAAAATGCAACTTGAAGTATGGGTGCACGTTATATGCCGGATTTTGCGGTACTTACTTTTATGATTTTGAAGTGAAAACTCGGTCTGCTTTGAAACTATTTGGTTAATTTCTTATAAATTAACTGTTTATTATTTCTTCTGGAAAATGATATTATTTCTCACGGAAATACTTTGATTTGCAATTTGTTGGTTTCTCTGTTTATCTCCAGAAATTGCATTATGCATTTATATATATATTGATTTTAAATAATTTCTCCAGGCATTTTAGCCCTGTATCAACTATTAATTTGCTTGACTATTCCCACTTGAAACTTCCTATTTTGAGCATTTCTACTACTCAATTTTTTATCTGTACAAAATATGTCCAATTATATTTCTGATTATTAGTTTTTCTCTTTGCAGATTTTTTTAAATATCATAATAATATTTTAACAACTTTTATAATGTCTTTAGATGCATAATAACATAACATCTAACATTATTAAATTACATCATCATTTTTACAGTATTACATTACATAACATCTTAACATTTCTAAATAAAATATTAATCATAGACGCAAATACAAATCTTTTTTGACAGAGGGAGAGAGTTGAGAAATACTTTAAGACCAAGATAACATTAGAAATTTAAAATATGGAAAGTGTTAATTAAAATATCATAACTCCTGATTTGCTTTTTTTTATATATTATATTTTATATTTTTTATTTTGTCACTTACACTAAATCAGAAGCATTTAAGGGAACCAGAACACTCTTCACATTTTTTGCAACATAGTAAACGGTTTTATATGATTACAAATGATATAACCAACTTCATAGTATGTCTTAGTTACCACTGTGATATTACCACTGACAAAACCCTTTGTTGCTGTTGCCAACATTATTCAAGAAAGCCTATTTACCACCACTTGAAAGAGATCTTCAAGAAAAAGTGTCATTATAATTGATTCCGGTTCGTGACAAATCAAATAATTACTGATCCATGTTTGTTTTTCACCATAATAGTCAACCTCCGAGCATCTTGAAAATGTATATTTTCTTCGAATATTTTTCGTTTGGAAGATGTGAAAGATAGCTAAAAATTAGTTCAACCCATAAAATTGTCGCTACTCTACTGTTGTCTGTTATCCCTAACCGTAACCGTACCAAATAGAAAAATAATATCAATTCGTATCCGTACGACACCGATAGCATAGAGCTAATTTGATATATTGGATCTCTTTACAAACGATTTCTCCTTAAGTTTTAATACAATGTTTTCCTAAATAAGTAAATTTCTCAGAGTAATGGGGCATGACCGGTCCCTCAAAAAGGCTCGGTGGGCCACATGCGGCCCGCTGGCCACAGGTTAAGAATCACTGGTCTAATCGATAAGAGTAAGTTCATGGAAGTGAGAGCTGTAGAGGGCGCTATGAGAGCAGAAAGTGACAAGTATCAACAAAACCATACAATGTTAACATGGAATTACTCAAAGATAAATGTTCATATTTTTAAAATTGTGATTTTATTAAAAAATGAAATATTCATATACATCAACTAATATAATATAATATGTATTGGTAACAATATATTGGTAACAAATATGTAAGAAATGAATCTAAAAAGTTATTAAAACTATAATAATAGCTTTATCATAGTGGCCATTAAATAACACCTCTACGACCAATCTAAATCGGTACTAATGAAGTACTTGTTTGTTTTATTATATATCTACATATATACATAAAAGGTTGGTCGGAGAAGTTTCCGACCTAACAAAGATACAAGCCCATTTTTACTGATTTTTTTTTACTTTTATTTTTCAACACAGTCTTTTTGTAACTCTACACACTTCTGCCAGTGATGTTCCCATCTCTGTAACCCGTCTAAATAGTCTTCATTTGATGAAAATATCTGTCCTCCAAGTGCAATGTTTAGATAAAGGAACATAAAGAAGTCGCTTGGGTCTATATCTGGAGAGTAAGGCGGATGGTCAAGCAGTTCGAACCGTAATTCGTGGATTTTTGCCATGTCAACCACTGAGAGTGAGACGGTAAAGCGTCTTGGTGAAACATGATTTTCTTTTGCTGTAAATGCAGCTGTTTTTCCGCAAGTTCTGCCTTCAGTTTATCAAGTAATGATGCGTAGTATGCTCCTGTAATGGTTTTTCTTTTTAAAAAAATCGATTAAAATAACTCCATGACTATCCCAAAAACAGTCACCCTCACTTTCCAAGCCAAAACACAGTTTTTGCTTTTTTTTTTTTTTTTTTTTTTGGAGCCGGTTCCCCCTTTGCAGTCCACTGCCTGGACTGCATGTTTGTTTCAAGCGTATAATGGTGTATCCAAGTTTCATCTACAGTAAATAACTGTCGACAAAACTCGAATTTATTGCGCCAGAAGTGTGACTTAGAGTGTTGGAAGTGTTCATTTGAACACGTTTTTGGTCTAACGTAAGCAAACGCGGCGCCGAACGCACGGATAACTTTCTCATGCCTAAATGTTGATTTAATATGTGACAAATACGTTCTTTGGACATGTTCATAACCTCTGATATCTCACTCACTTTAATTCGACGGTCGTCTAACACTATTTGGTGAACTTCAGCGATGTTTTCCCTGGTAGTTGTAGTATTTGGACGACCTAAGCGTTCATCATTTCCCAAGCTCTTACGTCCACGTTTAAATTCAGCTTCCTAAAATTTCTCTGTGGTAAATGATGGTACAGAGTGCCCATACAGTCATCAGTGACCCCATGGGTTTGTATTAACACTTATCGTGATAATTTGAGCGGTTTTTAATTAATTCCTTAACTACCGATTACAAGTTACGCGATTCTCTCACCAATGTCACCGTTTTCCATATAGACAAGCATATTTTGAAGGGGGTTTTTAGGGAGGGGAGAAAAGAAATAAATAAGCAAATCCTCTGAAATAAGTAAATCCTTCGCCAATACTGTCAGGGTCCTTTTATTGCATTCCAAAGCCTTCGGAATAATTTTATGGATAGCACTGTACAGAAAAGATCGTACTTCGTAACGACGTATATATACGTCCAGAAACCTAATAATCTGCCTGAGTCAGACGTTTATATACGTCGGTGACACATTAAAGGTTAAAGTCGTATTGTAGCTTTAGTGTTAAAGTATAGTAGTATTGAATTCTATACTTTGTTATTATATGGAGTGGAGCGTGATGAAAATGATGTTTTTATAGTGGGCCACGTATATTGAAAGTTTAAGAAGCACTGCCATACGCAGAAACCAACTCATCTTTGATTTGCGTAGGCGTATTGCTTTTCAAAAACAAATATTTAATGACAGCTCGATACTCGATTTTGCCCATTTTTACAAAAACACTCACATCAACTCACTCAAACGTCTGTTACATAACAACTGCGCGTCCAAAATGGCTGTAACTTTGCTGAGTAACTGGCAACAGCTGAACAATGGAATTTACTAGCTTTTATTGACAAGTGCTGCTATCTTCACGTTAAGGTCGAAAACTTTTCAGACCATCCTCGTAAAGTGAATATCGTTTAACACGAAACTGAGGGGGCCTGAAATATATTTTCGTCTTAAAAGAGTTTCGTATTAAGAGATATTGCAAAAGAAAAAGAAAAGCACATATTCAAAAAATTAGGTTTCTTAGATTTCATTTTATTTACATAGATAAGTGTGCATATTCATGTACTTAATAAAAACTCAATGAAACAAAAATAATTGTATGAACGTAATGAAATTTAAAACGAAACATTTATTGAATTTTTAGAAAATAATAAGATATTTTCTTTGCATTGTCTTATTTACATCAAAATTTTAATAAATTTTTCGATGTCATACATTTGTTTTATTTAATTCTCCATTGAAATGGATGTATAAATAACTACGAATATTTTTTTGTGCTTCGCTTCATTTTCGTCCTCGTAAACTGCATAAATGCAATTTTTTTATCCTTTAGCTAACTCCAAATTGCTTTGTTTGTCATGATTAGAGTTCTACGCACATTATCCTCATCTAATGCAATGAATTATTTCAATGATACAGTTGGATAATTCTGTAATATAGAAACTTTATCAAACATTTCCTGTGTTTTCCGAAGTTTGTTCATTCCCAGAAGAAATGTCTTTTCGTGTTAAGCGATTTTCATCTCGTGTTAAGAGAAAAAAATGTATGAAAATACATAACCCTCAGTTTGTCGGGATTATTGCATTATTTCGTGTGTTAACTGATTCATAAGTTAAGACTTTAAGGTGTTCGACTACCCTAAAATTGTAAATTTTGCTAAAAATTGACACTTTTTTTATGATATTATTTTATCGGCAATCTTTTTAGCTTTATAAAAGTACCAAGAATATTATTTTCCGTTCACAAGAACAAAAATCTAAGTGTGTTAGTAAAATAAGACTCTACTTTAAGCAAGATGTCATACTTTAAATTGTGGTTTACTCAAAATGTGCTTTCTTAAGAAAACAGGGACATCGTATACTTTGAAAAAAATCGATTTTTCAATTTTAGTTCTAAAAAATAGTGCTTATTTTTCTGAATCTAAAAATGTATAATACTTATATGTTGGTTGATAAAATAGCTCTAAAATATGAAAAATAAAAATGTAAACAAATGATCACGCCCTTTTTGACACACCCTTTTGAAATTTAAATATGTGGTTTCCTTTGTGTTTGATCTATATAAACGTTCTATATCGTGAACAAAATATCTTTTAGTATGTAATGTCTAATTTTTTAAAAAATAAAATTATACGTGCAGAAAAAATTAAGATTTTCATAATTTTAAGGTTTTATGATTATTTTAAAGAAATTGTGCAACTAATTCGTTAAAAAACTGGTTCATTATGTTTGATATGTTGATGTATATATATGTGTAAATGTTTTTGTATATTCAAAGAATATTTTTGTAAGAAATACATGAAAATATGTATTACACGTTCTCGAAAAATATGTTCATGTTAAATAAAACATATGAATTTAAAATTACTTTTGTAACTCTAGAAAATGATTAAGTATTATTATTATTCATATAAAAATAGGCAAGCAAATACTAATCAAGTGCATAATATGCGAAAATATTGTTTTTTTTTTAGTTTTTTCCCTTTTTCTCAAAAGCATATTTTTTTGCATTTAGGTACATTTTTTTTAAAAAAAACTATTGCACTATATGATTCCAGATTTTTTTTACTTCTATACAAGATGCCTATGCATATAGTGAACCTATTTTTTTTTCTATTAAGATAGCGCCTAATTTTTTAAAAATAGTGTTTTATGCATAAAAAATGCAGAAAAATAAAAAAAATTCAAATTTCAAAGTTTCATTATTTTTTTAAAGAAACTATACTAACATTTTAATAAAAAATGGGTTCACTGTATTTTATGTATTGTTTTATATTTGTGTAAAAATTATTTTGCATAAAAAAGGATACTTTTTTAAAAAAATGGTACCTAAACACAAGTATATATTACGAGTTATCAAAAATTATGTATACTTAAATTAAGTAGTAAAAAACAACTTGTGGAGTAAAAAGTTATTTTTGTAGTTCTACAGAATAATTAAATTATCTTTATTAAGAACGTAAAAAATCTAAGCTCTATTGGAAATTGCAAATGTGATATGTCTCATAAACAAAGGGTCTTAATTTTGACATTTTACTCTTTCGAGCATGTCCTGGTTCCCTTAATGCCAATTCCCTTAATGACGTGGTCAGCCAATGCTCAAAAAGTTTTGAAAATAATTCACTGAATTTTTTTTGTGTATGTTCTGTATAATAGTAGAATAAAGCCTTCAAATTTATCAATCGCTGCTTTATAATAAAATTTACAGTCCCTTATGTGAATATAATAACTTTTTTGTAAAGCAAATCCATATAATAACTAATTTCACCTGCTCTAGTTTTTGTAAAAATTAAAACAACTCTTATCCAGAAGGTCATTTCAAAATTAAAAAGCTAAACAACGCATTAAATTTGAAAAATTGAAAACATGTTCATTAACATTTGGTACAGAATGGATCCCATTTATATAATTTTTGTAAAATATTTTACTGATTTTTCTCTATTTAGTAACAATAATTTTTTTATTACTTTTAGCATATTTTGAAATGTTACAAATGAATCTTAAAACCACAAAAAATCCCCATATCACCATTTTTTTAAACAAAAAGTTGTCGCAAGTAGTAGTCGGACACCTTAAGCACTTTAGTGTTAAACGTATTCCACTTTATATACCTGTATAAGGTGTAATTTAATACATTTTATCCAACCCTTTTCTTCCTGTGAATAAGAAATCATGGCAATACATCACTAGTGTTTTAATATAAAAAAAGGCTGTCACTTATGTTATCCTGTCTGAAGCAGATCGCATCTTCTGTACTCTGTCAAGAAAGTATACGACACCCGACCTAAAGGAATAGCGGTATCATTCATCGCATAGAGAAAAGTTATATATCCACTTGATGAATGTATACATTTATTCCAAGATATCTTGCATTGTTTTAGAGGAAAAGGCTATTTCTCGCCCAGAATGATGGGCTGTTAGATGACCGTAGGAGGAATACACGCCTGAGATGGCATAACTTCCGAATGGGATGATGACCTATTAAACTAATCGACTGACAAAGGATTATGGAAAATGTCACATACGCCTTATAAGATGCATATAAATATAAATTATACTTGTAACTTCTAATCTTTTGTTCTCCCGCAATATAATACTTATAAAAAATGAGTTTTTTGTCTGATTTTATTCGCGGAGGCATTAAGATAACTTGAACGATTTTTACTGAATCTGATGGATGTCACGGTATGAATAAAAAAGATTATATTTAATTTAAGGTAAACGTTTCCACAATTTTGATGAGTCAAAAACGAACTTGTTATCGTTTTCTAAATCTATTATATGTAATAGTACATATGCACTTATGTCCATAAACTAAGGCAAATTCAAGTATTGCAGTGTTTCTCAAACTGTGGGGCGCGCCCCCTGGGGGCACGATAACCTTATAAGGGGGGGGGGGGTGCGAGCATATATTGAAAATAAAAGATTTAAAAAATAATTAATCTACTGGAATGAATTAAAACAAAATACTTTCAAACATAATAAAAAATGCACTTTTACTCTGATATAATTTATAGGCGCGCGATATTAAGTCATCAAAAATAATAACGTCTTCAATACCTAATTAGGTATATTTAATCTTATAACCAAATAAAAAAAAATTTATTTGATTTGCTGTAATCCCGTGATGAGAGATTTTTGATTAAGTTTTCTTTTTAATCCTAACATATTGCTCTTTCAGAGAGAAAACAAACCCCAAAACCAGAATCGAAAAAAATTTTGGAATATAAAAAATTCATCACTGTTATTATTTTTGAAATACTGCACATTATAGCTGTAATCTGTTTTTGCTGATAATCTGTTTGACCTAAGTTATTGGTTCAGATAGTTATGACCCCTCTCTTATGTTTGCTTCTCATTTAGGGAAGTTGTAAGTAATGTATTTTACTCTGGTGCGCTTTTTTCCATGCAAAGTTTTATGATACATATAAACATATTTCAAACATATAAAGCATAACGAAAAATGTTTTTGCTTTTAGCAGCAACATACATATTATCATAGTAAATACACTTTTTACCAGGAAGTGGTCGCGCGGGACACACAGAACATGATATATTTAATTCGGACAAAACTGTTTATTTGTTACCGAAGAAAAATTAAAAATTCCTTGAAAGTAAGTAAGTTTACTTTCTCTTAATTAAATTATTCGCTTGAATCATGATTTGTATAGTGTACAGTAAAATAATTATAAAGAAAAAGAGGATTGGGGTGATTGGGGTGACTCAATAATCCTCTACCGTATCGAGTGCGTGTCTGCTCACGGGTTAAAACATGTTGAAGTCTTTTCGTTTTAATTATTAAAAATAATACAATTATTCTTCTTAGGAATTTTATATTATTGATTATTCTTTAACATCAATTATAAATGCTAATCATGTGAGGCTTATAATTACAATTCGCTTAAAACTAATGAAAATTTGAGCAATCATTTTACCTTTTTGTAAACATTGTCGCGCACGTCGCATTACTCTCCTTACAATTCAGCTATTATATCAATAATGTTTTATTTTCGTATAAATGAACTCGTGCAAAGAGCGCGCACTTCAGCCGTCTTGCAAAGCAAATTTTTTTATAAGGAATGCTTATGATTAGAATTTGACCCTCTAAGTTTTTTTTCTATATTTAGCTGATATCTATATTTTGTTTTCTAAGCAGCAACCACATTTTGCAATATGTTCAGTTTTAAAATTAGAGAAAGGAAAAATAACATAATAATTATCCTATTACTTAATTTATTTTTGATTAAAAGTAAGGTATACAAAATTTAATACTTATGTTATTAATTTGAATGGTTTATAATTAAGATCGCGTATTGTAGCTTTAGTGTCAAAGTGCATTATTATTGCATTCAGTACATTATTAATGTATAAAGGGGGTGCTATAAAAATTGTGATTGAAAAGAGGGGGCTTTAGTATTGAAAGTTTGAGAAGTACTGAAGTATGGGCAAAACAGAATCAAAAGCAAAACAAATGCACACATGCTTCACATGTAATTTGTAAAGCACTTTTACTAAGCAAAAGGTAAAGAGAAAAATGATGATATATGTTTAATACCCCGTTAACAAAAATCGCGATTTTTGTTCCCTGGAGTAAATAACGAAACAAAAAACATTTTTAAGAAACAATATTACATTCTTGGTATGATGATTAGTGGTATGACTCGCAGACGATGAAATGCAGTCCATGTCACGCCTAGGCGTGCTAAGTATCAAATTATTAATCTGATATTTGTAAATATTACATCACTCATCAAGCAATGCTTTTCAAAATGCCGTTAGACATGTAGGAGGGCAGAAACTCGTCTGCCAAGTATACACACATGCTCTACAGGCCCCTAGTCAGGTGAGAATGCTGGCCAGTCCTATGAGTGATATCTTCAAAATGAAGGCATTCGTTTACGATGCCTGCATGATAAGGACGGGCTTTTTAATTTATAAACACAAATTCTTTGCTCATTGTACTCCAAATAAAAGTACATATTGTTTCAAAATGACATAATAGATTTGGCCTGCCATGTTTCCAATTTGAAAATACAGGTCAGTTACAGTACCCGGAATAATCTCGCCCTTCAAACGAGCTATCTTGCACCACTGAACAGTGTCGTTCAGTGATGTTCTCTTGGTGTTGACACGTACCTGGCACTCTCCAATGTTGCTGTGTTCCCGGTAAATGATTTCTACTCCAGACCTACTGAAGACGACAGTGACTTGCAGTAAGTGGAACTCATCTGACAGGCCCTGGCACATCTGCCTTGAAAATGCCGTTCCAGTGGCTGAAGAGATCAAATGACACAGGTCTGATACTGTGATCTATCTGTTACTTTTGTTAGTAATTGTCAAATACCGGTCCTCATTCAGCATTAAAACTCGGTGGTTAACTTTAATGGACAGGATAGTATTGATAGGGAAGAAAAGTTATTCACTAAGTCACCAGATCTCTATATTTGTTAAACCTAAATACATCACATTTAGTAGGCATGTTTCTTTTGAAGATAAATGATTCATTAAGAGGGTGGTGAAGGGTTATAAATAAACAATGCCCTCTATGAACTATTGCACCTACATACTCAAATTTTCGGTGACATGTTTCTTTGATTGAACAAATATTCTCTATAAGCTGGTTTTATGGAAATCAACAACCAAAGATACTTTAGAAAACCAAAAACTTTCCGTTTTTGAACTATTCAACCACCTGACTTAAAATTTGATGATGTCAGTTGTATTGTTGAAAGATGATCCGCTAAAAACAGATTTTACCGAAATCGACTATTAATGGGGCTGGGGTTATATTTATATTTAAATACTTTTAACAAAGATATTAGGGGTATACTATTGAAAATGGTATTTCAACAAATTTAAAGATATATTAATTGTAATATGTCCAAGTATATTAAGCTTCATTCCATACAATTCAGTAATATTTGAAAAGGGCTTATCGTATAATAGAAACATGAAAGTTTTGTAAAGTGTCGCCACTGTGTCTCTCTATCTAACTCTGAGGGATTTATTCTCGCAAGATGGTCACTCTCATTCTACTTGACGATAGGAGTAGTCTACATAATACAAAACATTAAGTACTAATCACAAACTCAAATGTAAATCAATTAACTACTTAATGATTACTAAGCTAATTCAAGGTACGAAAGGAGGATCAATCTAATCAATACAAAATAATCAGAATATACTTATTTGCAAGCATCAAAAGATTTGCAAACACTCTGATGCGTAGTTTCTAAATAAACAGAGAATTGAATAGACGAATTCAATCCAATTCACGAGGAAATTTGGACGGAGAATTCCTTGCGACGGGGATTATTCTGACAGTAGGTAAATGCCTGGATCTTGGCAAGGAGAAGCTAACCATCTGATTGAATGAATGGAAGCTCACATGGTAGTGTTAACCTAAAGCTGACTCTTTTGTTCGCATAAAACCCTCACTTGATTGTTGTGCAATTCACATACCACATTTACGCTGTGAGTAAGGAGGCGTCAGTTAAACTGCTAATAAATCTTTAAAGAATTTTTACTCAGAGGGACACCTCCCGAGATAGCCTGCAAAAAGTTTCATTAAAACGCAGAGGGAATTCAATTATATATGAATTGGATAACTTACTACGAAAAGCAGTCGGTAGAGAAACAAAATACTTGGAGAACACTGTTGTTGTTGTTGCTCATACCACCTGTCTGACGTAGTCAGATCGAGACCCACGAAATTCATCGTGGCAAAGGGCTAGAAGTACGCATGTCGTTGACCTTAGCCTTGAGCACCATACAGGTGACAGTGCGAATAAGCTCGGTGAAATTCCCCAATGGGACGATAGATGGCAACACCACCTATCTCCACCTCCACAATTTAGTCATGGAACTGAATGGGGAAAATATTTTTCAGTCTCCCTTCACTCGTGACTCAGCCCACAAGACTTTCCTACCCACTGATTTAACGGTCACGTACTCCGTGTGTACTGGGACGGTATTTGGTGGCACAGGGTATCGAACCTAGGACTTCCGGTCTGGAGTCCTATGCTCTAACCACTAGGCTACCCACGGCCCCATGTGAGAACATTGAGTGGCCATGGTAGCCTAGCGGTTGGGGTCCGTACTCTTGGCTGGAGGGTCGTGGAATCGAGTCCTCGTGCCAATGAAAACCAATTGTGCAAAGGGACAGATGTTTGTTTAATCTGTATCGACTTTAAGTTTTTTCACTGGAGTGGTGTGTGGTCGTTTGGCTCTCGGGTCATCATCATTTGATCAGGTTCAAAATTACGATGTCCGTCTCCCTCGTAAACCTTTATAGTCCGGTGGTAATATAGCATTTCCTTACTAGATAACGCTGAAAATATTGTGATCGCCACACTATACGATCTTCAGTGATAGCTTACAATAGTCTCTAAGGCAGTGTTTCTCAAACCTTCCGTATTTGTGACCCAATTTTCGGTCATAATTTCCATCGTGCCCTCCCTCATACAACAACAATGTATTGAATGCAATAACAATGTACGTCGACACTAAAGCTACAAAGTGACTTTAATATTGTAAATTGCACATATTATCAATATATGTATTATATTCTGTGTATGACAAGGTCATTGAAGTCAGCAGTAATAATAAACTTGCTTTTAATTTAGTATTGATAAATCAATTATTAAATCAATGTTTTTTTCTTAAATTTTCTCCCCTCTGTTGTCGTAAAACACGGATATATAAACCAATCTCTAAGTTATATAATTCAAAAATTCTAGTTGAGCCTCTGTACAGAGGTCTATACAGGCTAAGTAATATTATAATAGAAGCATTTTGAAAAAAGGTTATTCTAAGTTAATTTTTAGCCGAAATATTGTATTTAAGTAATTTTTTGTCAAAATGTCCTTAAAACAATTTTATACATGTATTCTAATCTAAGTAACACTAAATATCATAAATATTATCCAATTATACGCTTTTGCAAAATCATGGTTCCGTACATAGTCGGATACCTAAAAGACCATTGCCCTAAGGAAACAGGAGTTACTGCATTTGATTTTCAAACATAAAAGTGTCGAAAGAGCTGTGCTTGATAATTTTCTGTGCGTCAAATATATTTTATATATATATATATATATATCATTCCCAGTATCCTAGGGCCACAGTCCCGATATGGTGAAAAGTGGCGAATCGTGATTTAGCCATTGACGTCACTAAGTATCCATCATACAGCAGAGCTGATTGGTTTGATTTTTAATTTTCGTCAGGCTGTGAAGTAACGGGAGGGCTATTTGGCAATGGGCATCTTAATATTTTGACCTATATCAAATGCCGAAGACAACGCTTGAGATAACATCTATCTCTTCTAATTTACACACCACACCAATAGGAGAACTTTGCGCCTCTACTGATTTACACAGTTCCCTGGTAACACAGAAAACCAGTTTACGTCTATGACCAATTGTGTGGTTTCCGCTGCCATCTAATGCACGTTAAATCTATGAAGGTTAAAACTCCTTATATTAGCATAGAATGGTATTATTTTGGACATTGCAATCAATAAAAAGAACCAATTAATCTATGCGATAATTTTTACTAATATTATAAACGGGAAAGTTTGTTTGGATATTTGTTCCTCTTTCACTCAAAAAGAACTGAAAAGATTTTAATGAAACTTTACAATAATACAGCTTATACATCAGAATAACACATAGACGATAATTTAAAAAGATATTGTGTGAAGTGTACAAAATATAAAGATAATTGTCAAGTAAGTAGGAAAAAATTCTGCCATCTGCAAAACAGCCCGAGACATTATACACTCTGTCGCAAAAAAATATATGCACCCAGAAGAAATCAAGCTACAATCACGAAACTCGGCAAGAATGTAGTCTGGTAAGAGATATGCAAATGATTAAAATTTCGAAGCCAATGAGACAAGGCTAAGTGTGCTATGCGCATATTAGTTGCGCAACTGGGAGAGTTTAAAAGCATGAGTACGAGCGCCGTACGGCTATCCAAACGAATCTGATGACTTTGATAGACGATATTGAGACTTAGGATGCCTCTAAGACGTAACCGGTGGCAGTACGAGCAGCTGACGGACTTTTGATAGGGGCCGTATAATAGGCCTCAGAGAAGCAGGTTGGTCGAATAGACGTATCGGCCGCCACCTCGGTCGGAGCGATATGGTAGTTGCTCGGTGTTGGCAACAGTGGATCACAGAAGGTAGAGTGTACCGTCGCGGAGGGTCAGGATGTCCCAGGAACACAAATGATCGCGAGGATCGTGCAATCAGAAGAGTGGCCACTTCGGCACCAACAACGTCGCTAGCATCGATTCAACGCCACTTACCTCCTTCCAGACATCCAGTGCCATCAAGAGAAACCATAAGGGAGACGACTGACCGAAGTTGGCTTGAGGAGCCGACGTCCGCTAAGACGCTTACCACTGACCCCACATCATAGGCAGTGTCGAATGTTTTGCCGACCTCGGGCAACTTGAAATGTGACAGACTGGAGACGTGTCATCTTCAGTGATGAATCCCGATTCAGTCTCAGTGCTGATGACCACCGCACACGTGTCTGGAGGCGCACCGGCCAGCGGTCCGATCCGGCATTTATTGTCGAGCGGCATACAGCAATTTCACAAGGTGTGACAGTGTGGGGAGCAATTTCTTGGGACACACGATCATCTTTAGTGGTCCTTCAAGGTTTTCGCAGATACGTGGACGATATTTTAACGCCGATTGTGCTACCCATGCTATCAAGTCACCCAGGTGCCATTTATCAACAGGATAATGCTCGTTACTGCGCGACTCTCCCAACAATGTCTTCAGGATATGACGTCCTACCATGGCCTGCCAGGTCACCAGATCTTTCGCCAATAGAGCATGTCTGGACGCGCTGGGAAGGCAACTGCAGCCGTCCCGAGATACAGGAGAATTAACTGCGCAGATGCAAAAACTATAGCAGGATCTTCCACAGGGGGTCATAAGTGATCTAATTGAATCGATCTCACGCCGAATTTCGGCTTGTATAGCTGCCAGAGGTGGCTTTACTACTTACTGATTTTTAACCTTTTGCAAGCTGTAACCGCTTAATAAAATGATATTTTGTTCTGAATTTTTAATCATTTGTTTATTTTCATATACACTACATGCATACCAAATTTCGTGAATGTAGCTCAATTTCTTCTGGGTGCATATATTTTTTTGCGACAGAGTGCATATCTATCTGTTTTGTGTGAAGCAAAACTTTCCTTTTTGTTTTGTCTACGCCAGATGACAGAGTGCTTTGGTTCTAATTTATTGCTCTGATCAGTGTAATCACTTTTTTTATTTCAGAATAAAACGAGCTTTTATCGCTTCTGGTATTTCAACTAGATAAACTTTGTCTTTCACACTACATCATTTGGACAAGTTTGCATAACTTGTTTGTTGTTAGTAGTTAATTATAACGCTATAATTATAGTTCAATATAGGCTGGTGTTGCATTTTTAAGTATAAGAATAATAATAACTACCGTACTGTATATTTTGAAAGTGTAGAAAAAGTACCTACGAAGAATTAAACAGATCAGAAAGAAATATTAACGTTTTACTTTTCCAGATATAAATCATTTACACTAATTTAAATGATCATTACACAAAATTTGTAACAATGTGTTACTTTTGCTGAGCAGAGATCAGCTCAGGAAGTTGTTTTCAAAAAATCGACCCACAAGAGAGTTACGGGGAGTTAAAAATGAAAAAAAAATCGGTTTTATCATCTATTAGATCTACAGACTTAAAAATTAGCAGACATGTGTTTCTTTGTTCAGCTGAGATATGCAAATTTTTTTTTATTTGTTTAATTTGCAATTCACGTAAAATTAACTGATTAAAATATTCTTTATCTTTTAATCTGTATTGTTTAATTTTTCAATTCACCCGTGCGAAGAACGGGTATACTAGTTTAGTCAACTAATATAATTAAAACTATATAGAGCTATTTTCCGCTTTATTTAGTCATGAATTCCCATTATTAAATATGTGGGAAACACAGTTTACAAGATAATAGTTTTGAAAGTTTTCTGTCATTTCAGCCAAAGTGTTTAGACATAACTACTTCCTTTTATTAATTAGGACTACGAAAACAGAAATCTTGAAGGTTATATTGTCCATTTAGTAGCTACATTGTTAAATATGTTCCGTCTCTCCTTGCTAATGGGACAGTTGATTTAAAAGTAACGAAGCCTTATTTTTTGTGGTTTCCATCGCGGTTTGTTATTCTTTTCTTCTAAAGGTGGAGCTAAATTAATGAGAGGTAATTAAGCTTGAATTTTAATTCACTTTTCCTTGACTTCATAGGGAGTATCATTACTTCTCAAAGTTAAAAGTTCCGCTTAAATTTTAGTAAATTAAAAAAACCTAAGAAATATTTTTGTTGTAGAATTCTATAAAGTCAGAACGAAGTATATTTCGTTACTAAATAGATAGAATGTATGTGTTATATCCAAATGAACAATTAATATAAAAATATCTTAAGTCAATTTTTACTTAGATCAATAGCAAAACTTTTATTTTAGTTACTTTTTATTAAATAGCTACATTTAATATGAATATGTATATACATATGACAGAATCACAACATTAAGTGGGAATTAATTTTTAAAATTATCTTTAAAGTATTGTATTGTCATCCAAAATAATTGCGTATTTTAAATTTCAAATAAACTGAAGGCTTTAATACGTGAGAAGAAAAATCTTTTAAAGTTTGACCCAAGTCTCTAAAAATGAAACCAACGTGGCTCTATATATGTAATTCTTTGAATAACTAGTGTTTCAGTCAATTAATTATAATTCATTTATTGTATTGTCACCCAAAACAAAAGTGTATAGACAATTTCAGCTCAAATGAGCGCTTTAAAATGTGAGAAAAACATTTTGAAATTTAGACACAAGTCGTAAAAATGGTCGCTAAGTCACCAAAAATGATGCCAACGTGGCTGTATTTGTAATTCTTTGAATAATTACTTTTAATTTATTAATTTGTATTAATTATAATTAAATTACCACATTGTCACTCAAAATAATCGTGTATATAAAATTTCAGTTTAATTGAGCGTTTGAAAATGCATTTTATTGAGGATTGAAAATTTCAACGAGATAAATGTATAAATATATAGAGAATGTGAGCTAATAGTGTAGGAATTAAAAAAGAAAACGTGGGTAAAGTATGAAAATACCGAGCATAACATTTTAAATTTAATTACACATATTCAATAATTAAAATTTTCTAGATATGATTTAACGACTACAGAAAAATCGATAAGTTTCTAAATTACATCTGATTTATAATGTTTCGTTTTCGCTTGATGAAGAAGGTATAAGAACGATTTGAAACTTCATAATGCCTTCGTATTGAATTGAATTTGTATCGAAAATTGATAGATTAGATTTTTTCGCTTATTTTTCTCTTTTCGCAGTAAGTGAATGAATATTAACGTCGCACTGTTAGGCTACACTAGGGCTTTTGCAAACGGACCACTTAATTGTGAACTGTGGTCAAGTGACGTGGACGACAACAGAGCTGGCACCCCCACCCCTCTCCTAGCTACCACACAACACCAACGGGAGGATGTTTCAGCTCTCGACAGATTGAACGTGTTTCGCTGCCCTACACGGCGGATCTTTAGTGATACTGGGCTCGAACTCATGGCAAAGCCAGCCACGATCTAATACCTTGACCACTCGACTACCGTGGCCCTTCTCTTTTCGCAGAGACAAGTAAAATATACATTTATTTATTCTTCTTTCAGAGTAATGAGTTAAAGCGAACACATGCGCCTTTTCTTATTGAATTTATGGTCAGTGACATACAGTACCGAACATTACATTTGCAGAAAAACTCATTTATATTTTCAGTAAATACTGTTCGAATAATTTATGTGAGAGTCGTCATGTGATAGCGCTATACTAGTGGTTATGAACCCGAAACTCTGAAATTCTGCCGTGTAGAGAGAACCCGATGCACGTTAAATGTGTCGTAGCCCATTATCCTCCCGTTGGCATGGTGTTGTACTTTGAAAAGAGTGTGCCACCGCAGGTGTCGTTTTCATCCCTTGAACCAGGTCCTACTCCAATAACCTGCGATTCATAGGCGGTGTTTTTTTGTAAAACGGCCTTAAAGGCAAAGGATAGATTTTAAGTGTATCGTAATGGACAGGTGGACCACCAAGACAATTTAGGGTTGCTGCCATTTCCAAGGCCAAAGATGTGCATACTAAAAGAAACATATTTCTGGAAAACTGACTCCTGCTAGACTTGAGAATCAGCCTTTCCCAATCGATGCGACTGTGTTTGCTTAAGGTATCCGACTACCCTAAAATCATGATTTTTTTCAAAAATTGACAAATTTTTTTATGATTTTATTTTATAGGCCATCATATAAGCTTAATAAAAATACCAAGTTTTTTATTTTCCAATCACTAGAACAAAAATTACAAGTGTTTTAGTAAAAGCAGATGCCATAACTTTACACAAGATGACAAACATTAAAATGCGTTTTACTCGAAATGTGTTTTTTGCGAAAAGTTCAAACGGGGACAGCAATTGCTCAAAAAGTTTTGAAAATAATTTGCTGAAATTCTTTGTGTATGTTATGTATAACAGTAGAAGTTTTATCAATCTCAGTTCTCAGATTTATCAATCGCTGCTTTACTTTAAAATTTACAGTCATTTATGTGGATATAATCACTTTCTTTTCAAGCAATTTCGTATAATCACTAAGATAAAGTGCTCTAGGTTTTGTAAAAATTTAAATATCTCTTATCCTGAAGGTCATTTCAAACACGAATAAAAAAGTAACACATCAAAATTGAAAAATTAAGAATTTCCTCATAAATATTTTGTACAGAGCGGGCTCCGTTTATGTAATTTTTTGTACATTTTTACCAGTTTTTTCCCATTTTAATAATAATTTTTTTTCTGCTTTCAATTTTAAGATATTTTCCTTAAAATATACTAAATAAATCTAAAAATCACAGAAAAATCCTCATATTTCCATTTTTTCAAAAAAAATGTTGTCGCAAATAGTCGGATACCTTAAGCAAATCATTCGATTAATATATAGACGACATACGCAATACACCTGCACATAAGGAACATAATAAATAATAATTACATGAAATAAAAAATTAAAAAGTCTTAATACTGAAGCCGATTCAACGGTAGTCCTGCAATTGTTTAGTTAATATAATTATTTTATATATTTTATATCGCGTTGTTGAAACGACACCGGTGGACGTTTAAGGGTAATCGAAATCCTGGGCATTCTAGTGTTAATCCGTTAAAGTCAGAATATTGCAGAATATACACATATATATATATATATATATATATATATATATATATATATATATATATATATGTGTGTGTATTCCTCCGTCACTTCACTAAACGTATGAAACGGAGTATGATTGAGCGTATTTAAACAGATAGTATTAATGGTCATTATGATTCACTTTAAAGCTTGAAATATGCTAATAAGTTCTACAGAAAGGCAGCTGAGGAATGATCCAATGCACATGGAATGGTTTTAAGCCGCTGTCATTTTGAAAATCTTTCGTTATGAGGACATACACTGGTGTGCAAAAATTAAGGACGAAGTCGAAAAATTAGCATATCAGCTGAACGAAGAGGTAGAGCGGACAGAAAGACCAATCAGGAGATTAAGTAAGGTGATGTACGGTAGCACATGTGCAGATATGCAGGTAGACGTAATGGGGGAGTGTCTGAGTAGTATAAAGCATGTTGTCGGTGTAAGATCAGTATTTCTGGCAAAGAGATTGCACGCCGTATAGCAGTTAAAATCCCACCGAGTTGCTGCCTCAGCGGGAAATGGCGAATAATCAATCTGTTAGACGACATCTGGATGCTTTTACCCGAGGTAGAATCATTGGGAAGTTGGAGGAAGGCCACAGTGTGACAAGTGTGGCAGCAGAGTTCGGAATTGCTCACAGCATCGTTTCACGACTTTGGAGACAATTTCAAACTACAGGAACAGCTATCCGGGGTTTCAGTAGTGGTCTCCACGAGGAACCACACCCGCAGATGACCGGTACATTGTCTTACAGGCCAGAAGAAACAGGCGGCAGACAGCGGAGAAATCGCTAGACACAGACAGGTGACTGGACGACCGATATTGCGTTTTACCGTGGCCAGAAGACTGCACGGTGGTGGTCTGTTTGCACGACGCCCTGTACGGTGTGCACCTTTAACGCCTGCCCATCGGAGAAGGCGTTCTCTGTGGTGACGGGAACACCGGAATTGGAGAGACAATGAATGGGAACGAGTATTCTTTACAGATGAGAGCAGATTCAGTTTGAGTAGCGATTGTCATCGCATACTCATCTGGAGAGAGCGGGGAAGCCGCAATCATCCCTCGAACATCATTGAAAGGGACAGGTATGGAGGTCGTGGTGTTCTCGTTTGGGAAGGCATCATGCTTGGTAGTCGTACAGACCTTAACATCTTCGACGCGGGTTCAGTCAACGGGACCCGTTATTGTAACGAGATTCTTCTTCCATATGTGCGTCTTTTTAGAGGCGCTATGGGTCTGCAGTTTCTTTTCATGGACGACAATGCACCATGTCATTGAACAGTGGCTGCCGAACAGCTCTTAGAGAGTGAGGATATTGAACGTATGGATTGGCCGGCATGATCTCCGGATCTCAATCTCATCTATCATGTATGGGATTTTCTAGGCAGACGCTTGGCAGCTCGTACCTTACCACCAGTAACGATTCGGGAGCTTCGATTGGCGCTGCAAGACGAATGGGCAGCAATGCCTCAACAACTCATTGACACCCTCATTCTCACCATGGGCAGACGCTGTGAAACCTGCCTAGCAGTCAGGGGAGATCATATCCCCTACTAATGACCGGATGTTTCTTGCTGGACACCCATCACAGGGATGTTTCGGCCTTCAGTCGCATTGCGCTCCATGCTACTTTTTCAATACAGCTTCTTTTTATCCCACTGATTTCTCTTTTAGTAAATGTTGCTTACATTACACATGTCCTTACATTTTGGGGATCTATTAAATGTTGATGATTTGAAAGATTTTGTACAAAGTTATATTGTAAAAACCGTCTCGTCCTTAATTTTTGTACACCAGTGTAGTTATCCTTCATTTCTCTTACACGTTTTTGTTACTATCCAAATATTTTTTTTGTTTACTTTGAAGATAAGTACATTGAAATACGTTTAAAACAAACACGCTTAAGCTTAAATATTGGTTAGCACGAAATATTATAGCGGTCCCGATAAACTACTATTTTTTTCATATATTTTTTTTCTCTTAACACGAAACAAAAATTGTTTAACATGGAAAAATTTCTCTTTTGGGAATCAACAAAATACGAAAAGCACCAGCCACGCAGGCGAGCTTTACAAGGGGTGTTAGATGAAAAAGAGGTGGTATTACATGTTTCGTAGAAAGGAGACTAACTTGGCTTTAAATTGATCCTCGGAATAGCATGTGACATGAGCCAATTTTCTTTTTATCTAAGCTACTTTCACCCCGTTCCTCTATAAGTGTCGCACGAAAACGTTTCATGTACCCATCAGTAGGCTTTGAGTTCGGAGGCAAGTACTTGCCAGTGTGAGTAAAAATCAGTGAGTTTGTTCTAAGTTGTTCTTTGTTCGTTTCTATTTAAGAAATTTTTTTACCAGAACATTCACAAAGATCTTGGGTAAAAAGCAAACTTCTATTTCATTTAAAATGACGATGGAGCTTCTTAAGTTTGTTGATCAAAGATAGAAGACGAGAGAAAATATGTAAAGATTTTCGTATTGCAAACTCCACATTACCAACAAGATAATATAAAAAAGTAATTTAAGTCAATTCCTACTTACGTCAACAAAGAAAAAATTTATTATAGTTACATTGTATTAAATAGTTACATATATATAAATATATATATATATATATATATATATATAATATATATATATATATATATATATATAATATATATATATATAAATATATATATATAAATATATATAAATTTATATATATATATATATAATATATATATATATATATTACAATTAATATATATATATATATATATATATATATATATATATATATATATATATCATATATATAATATATATATATATATAAATATAAATATATATATATATATATATATATATATATATATATATATATATATATATATGATAGAATCACAATATCATTAAAGTATTATCATCCCAAACAATAATATATATATAAAATTTCAATTCAACGGAATGTTTTAAAAAATAAGAAACAAATAAATATTTTAATGTTTTGACACAAGTCGCGAACATGGTCTCTAAAATGCCAAAAATAATGCCAACTGAGTGTATTTGTAATTTTTAAAGAATTATGTTTCATCAATTATATAATTTTTATTCATAATAATTTACGCTCGTATTCACTGCTAACCTAACCCAGCAATGAAACCTGGAGTTAAGTAACCGGCAGTCAACCCCAGGTTATAACTTCAATTCACAGCTCTTTTTTGACCTCCAGTTACTTGACTCTGGGTTTCTTAACCTGGGTTTACTGGTAGATTCCCATTGGTCGAAATAAACCCCGTGACTTCTGGCTGGAGCTAGAATTTCTACATTCGCCTCGTGGCAGCTTGTTTTTAACCTCGAGTATCGCTAACTATTTAAAATGAATGCCAACAGAATTTATTTTACGCAGTGCGAAAAAGAGTTGGTGTTGGCTTTTATGAAGCCACACTTACATATAATAGAATGTAGGGAAACAAATGCTGTCAGTAGCACAAAAAAAAAGAAGCGTATATTGAAATAACGCGGCTATTCTATGACACTGACGGAGTGGTGAATCCGCAAACACCACAACAGATCCATCAGTGTTATTTAAATTTAAAAAAGAAAATGACAAAGAAAAGTAGTGTTTTGCGGTGAGAAAACGCAAACGTAAACACTCGAAAAATCGCTTACTGCGCATGTGTTGTTCAAATTATCCCGGCAGTGACCCTGGATCAGGATTTTTTAACTTGAACCGGAGTTATTAACTTGCGATGGTGAATAGCGTTTTCGGTGAAACCCAGGTTTCCTTCCTGTAACCGGTGGTCAGGTTAGCGGTGAATATGGGCGTTAGTTACCGTGTTGTCATCCAAAATAACCCTGCATATAAAATTTCAGTGGAATTGAGTGTTTTAAAATATATTTTATCAACGATTGAAATTTGAACAATATATATATATATATATATATATATATATATATATATATATATATATATAAAGGAATTACGTGAATTAATAGAATTAATTAAAAAGACAGCAAATTAAGGAAATATTTGAGCACAGTGAGTTTGAGTCAAAGTTATATTCTATGTATAATCATGGACAAAAAAAATTAGTGCACCAAGAAATAATTGTGGGATCATTACACGAAATTACTCGGATTGTGCATTACGTACAGCCGGTAGAGGGCGTTTAACGTCGTTCTGTAAAACATGTAACCAAAGTTTGTTTGAGTGTGCTGAATCGTTTACAAAGAAAGAGCTGAGGTAGACATGCCAGTACGCAGTTTTCGAAGACAATACGAGCAGCTGTCGCAGATTTAGAGGGAGAGAATCATCGGCATGATGGAAGCTGGGTGATCAGCTAGGTGAGTAGTCGTCAATTAGGCCGCTCTGATTGCGTTGTGAGGAGGTGTTGGGACCAGTGGATCCGAGAGATGTCATTTACTCGAAGAACAGGCTCAGGAGGCCCTCTACACACTAGTCGTCGAGAAGACCGACACATCCTAAAAAATGCATGCATACACCGGCAGCCATCCAGGCACAGGTGGCACTTTTACTAGGGTTTCTGTATCTGCTCGAATCATACGAAGGCGCCTGGTTGACAGACATTTAGGATCGCGGCGCCCATTACGTGTGCTACCCTTAATGTCCACCTATTGACGCCTCCGTTTGGAGTGGTGACATGCACCAGGAAACTGGACTGCAGTGAAAGGAACTAAGTTGTCTTTAATCCAGATTAAATCTCAGCAATGATGACAATTGTGTTCATGTGTGGAGACTCCGTGGTCAACGGCTCAATCCTGCCTTTGCTTTACAGCGATACACTCCTCCCACAGCTGGTATGATGGTGTGGGGTGTCATTGCCTACAATACACGGTTACCCCTAGTATTGATCCGTGGCACCATAACAGCCCAGCGGTATGTCCATAGCATCCTTCAACCACATGTGTTGCCACTCAAGCAACGGCTCCCAGGAGCCATTTTTCCCATAGCAAGGGTGTCACAAGACTCTCTCCTCATTGTTACTACCCTTTCTTGCCTACCCAATCACCAGATATGTGTCCAATAGAGCATATCTGGGATCATTTGGGACAGCGAGATGGGCATTCCATGAGTTTGAAAGAACTAGAGGCAAAGTTACAGAAAATATGTAACGCAATACCTCAAGACATCATACAGAACTTGTATGCTTCAATAAGCGATAGCACTGAATCGTGCATTTGCGCTAGATAGGGTTCGAAAGGGTATTAAATCCTCCATTTTTTTGCATTTTTCTCTGAAATAACTGATCCTTTTTCTTTGATTTTCCAATCATTTACTTATATCAAAGTAGTCATTATGTATGTAAAATTTCATTTTATTTTGAGGACTTCTTCTTGTACCGCTAATTTTTTGTCCATGAGTGTACATTGAGGTTATTCAGTTTCTCTAATAAAATTAACTAAGACAAAAAAATTAAAGAACCTTCAATTTCGTGTTAAACGATTTTCGTTGTATTTTCAAATGGTACAACTGTGAATATTAGAGATACAAATAAGTTCTTGAAGAATTTACAGCTTTTATGTACAACTGAATAAAAAATAACAGCTATATACACTCATGTCAATAAATTAAGGCTAGTGAAGTTCAGGCAAAGAAAGAGACACAAGCAAAACAAATTTAACTCATTTGTAAAGTGTGTTTATTAAACAAAAGGTAAAGAACAAAAAATATGCTATATGTTTGACATAATTAATAAAAATTGCGATTTTTAGTGCCTGGAGCAAATTTTAAAAAATAACCTATTTACAAAACACAGTATCATATGGTTAGTATGATGCAATACCAGCCTTACAACTCCTAGGCATGCTGAGTATCAAATTATCAATCTGATCTTGGGGAATATTACACCACTCATCAAGCAATGTCCTCCGAAATTCCGGTAGAAAGGAGAGAGGGGTTTGACGGGCTGCAATTCGTCGGCCAAGCATATCCCACTCATGCTCTATTGGATTCAAGTCCGGTGAGTATGCTGGCCAATCCATACGGATGATATCCTCCGATTGAAGGTATTCGTCTACAATGTTTGCACGGTGAGGACGGGCGTTGTCATCCCTAAACAGAAATTCAGCACCCATGGCGCCCCGAAACAAACGTACATGTTGTTCCAGAATGACATCCCGATAGATGTGGCCTGTCATCGTTACACTCTGAACATGCAGGTCAGTTCTGGAACCAAGAATAATTCCTCCCCAAACGAGCCATCTTGCGCCACCCTAACGGTGTCGTTCAATGGTGTTCTCTTGGTGATAACGGGTACCTGGCGCTCTCCATATTAAAGTCCGGTGAGAATCAGACTGCAAATAAACCTGTGAGACACAAGACCACTGTTGTGGTGTCCCCATTGCAGTATCAAAGACGACAAAAGCTCTGGAGGTCCACAGACTTCCTACACCCCCGAGAACGACGGAAAGGTTTATTCAGGGGTACCTAAAAAAAAGTGGCTTTAAAGAATAACCCAAATATCAGAATCAGTTGGGATATCCGAATGACTACTTTTTTAAATAAACAATTCGAAAAAACACATCATTATACACAAAATATATCTTTGGACTTTTAAGAATTAGGTTTAAGTTAACATTTTAAATGTACTGAAATTTAAAATTTAGATCAAAAGTCTTTTAGCATTGAAATGTTTGGTTTTTTGAAAAAAAATTATTATAAATTATTGTGATGATAATCAAGGAACCTCCATAAATGCAATCGGAAGGTTTAATTTTACCTTTTGGTAACACAGATATTTTAAATTAAACCTATGACATATGAACTTTTCTAGGATTTCTAAGCGAAACAGCGTTTCTATTTATCAGATCAAAATCTAGCACGACAATCAGGTCACACTCATGAAGATATAAATTTATCGTAGTGATAAGAAATTAATTTATGGATGAACAAAAATCTATAACTGGAGAGGAGATAACACGGTTAAAAGTCGTTCAGAGATATGCCGCTGGGGTAAGATGATATATTAATACAAAGTGGAGTTATGACGCATGGAAAATTTTTCATTTCCACTGCTTGAATTTCGAAAAATCAATACATTTGGAATAAATCATGTTCAATCCTTTTCTTCCGAATTAACATGTGTAAAACGGAGTTATGGTTAAAGTTTATCCAAAATTTATTAAAAAGACTCTTCTAAACTGTAAACGCAATTAATCACTTTTAACAAAATAATTTTTTTAAAAATAAATGTAGTTTTGATATTCAAAACTAGGTTAAAAAAACACAAATATTTTATAAGCAAATGAAAACCAGTTAAAAATAGGTCGCTTAAACGATTAAAAATAAGTAGGAGGGTAAGAAAAATTTAAGAAGAAATGGATTAAATTTCTATAAAGATAAATGGATTTAAATTACCTTTTAATCATTTTTCATACCTGGAAATCACTCAAAAAGTTTATTTTGTAGCTTAAAAATAATATTTAGACAAATTTTAAAAATTCTGTTGTGATTTCATAATTAGTGGAACAGTACTGAAGAAGTAAAAATTAATGAAATGATATTTTAAATTGAAAGCATGGTTTTTAATATAGGACTAAGTATACAACATCAGTTTAGATTTAGCTATTACTATTATTATTATTATTAATAATACTTATAATAATCATTCGTTATTTCTCGTTTTGTCCAGTAAATATCATTTTTTGTTATTTGCATTTCTTCCTGGTGTAGTAACTTTAATAGCCAGTATAGTACTTCATCAAATTTTTAAAATAAAGAAATGACGAATAAGAAGGTGTTTATTGGAGATAAATATCTCTAAAATAGCTATTTCATAAGAAGCAGTAGCAATGCTAAATGTTCTATTAAAAGAAGGAAGCCCCATTCCTTAGAATATTCTCACATGTTCGAGTACTGATAATAGTACTTCGACCAAACAGCAACGCACTATTGCAAGAAAAGTAATTTATTTTTAGATTTATTCAGCTGCCAATGTCATAACTTTCATTTATTTTTGAAACATTTGGCCAAATAAATAAAGTTTATTTCAAATAATTTAATTAAGGAAATCCATGTCTGCAACATTAACATTTTTCAGAAAACGAAAAGTCTTTACTTATTTCCACAATTTAAAATAAGTTATATGCCCTACTCTCTCAAAGTGAATTATACTTAAATGAAAAAAATTCTATTTAAACAGGATACCCCCCAAACAAATTTTTTTTCAAAAGGACATATGCTTATATTACCGTCAGAAAATAGTCTCATAACCCTTACGATTAATTATCTATTTTATCCATAAAAATAATACATTTCTTAAAGTACCTAAGAAATTTATTTTCTTCATTTGATATTCTCTTTCCTTTCTTTGCATGAAACTACGTTAAAAAAAATTATGAAATGAGAAAATGCAAGTTTTTTTCTTGTTTTTTATGTCTTTCACAAATTATTGTTAGTTTCCTTCAAAAATTTTCTCGGATACAAAACCCAATGATGCTTTCGAACACCTATCATTTACAGGTACCGTCCTTACACTTAGTCCAGTTATACAACACGCTACATTAAGAAACAGTAATTTAGTCAAACACAAAGATATTTCCACCGAACAGGTGCTCTTACAAAACCAAATATTTTTTTGTTGTATAATTTACTGTCATGAAAAAAGATAGAAATAGCAGCGCATGTTTCATGACACAATTAAGTGAAACTTGAATTATTCATAAGCAATCAGGATTGTTTCATTCATATTCTTTACGTCCGAATTAATTTAATGAGAAATACGTAATTTTTATACAGTGAATTATTAGACTGAAGGAAAAACTTTCACAAGGAATTTATGTCACAATATTAATGACAAGTTAGAACAACAGAGTTCTGCATTTTCTATGTATTTTCTGTTTCATATTTTCTTTCGATAATACATAATTAATTAAGCATCAGGTGTGCAGAATTACATGACAGCGGAATTTTGCAAGAACTTTTTAGTAATCAAAAGAAAATTACTTATAATTTCCAATTTTTTGTAGAAACGTTAGAAAATAATGAAAATCTTATATATATATATATATTTAAAGAAAATCTTTTAAAGTTACATTAACCAAGTTCTAACCGTCAAAAATAATTTTTAGTAGTTAAGAAGTATAACTTCTTGATATTTGGTTAAATTAGTTAAGCTATATGCGACTACTTTCAGAACCGGGATTTTGCAAAAGAGTATAAATGGATAATATTTATGATATTTAGTGTCACTCACATTAAAAAACGTAAGTAAAACTGTTTTAAGAATAATATTACAATAAAAAATTATATAAGTACAATATTTTGAAAAAAATGAACATAGAATGACCGATTTTCAAAACATTCTCCGTTTATGGAAAACGATTCTATTATAATAATACTTTGCCTGTATATAGCTCAGACCTCTGAACTAGAATTTTTGAAACATATAACTTAGAAGTGGATTTATCCATATTTTAATACAACAGATGAAAGAAATTTAAAGAAAAAAACGGCGATAATTATTTTAATGGGTGGTAACTCTGAAAATAATATGAATTCTTCAAAATTCCTAGTTAACACTCGCTGGAGAGAGAAGACTACTTTATAAAAACAACATATTATTATTATTGACGCATTTTTTATAAAAGGAGAACGTTTTGAAAGAAGATTATTCTAAGTTATACTTTTTTGCCAAAATACTGCATTTAAATCATTTTTTGTCGTAATGTCCTTAAAACAATTTTATACATGTATTCTAAGTGACACTAAATATCATGAAAAAAACCACGGTTTCGAACGTATTCGAATACCTTACGACTAACAATTATTACACAGACAAATTTATAACACCTTTAACATTTGTGTATGATATTTAACCTAATATTTTAGATTTAAGGATATGCAAGGTTTGACAATTAAATTCCCGAACTGCGTATATCCCAGCCATTAGGCTTGGTGTGAAATAGTGAGAATGGAATATACTTGAACTTTCCGATGCTGGTGGCATTTTATTGCGTTTTTGTTTATTTAGTTAGGTTTTTTTCCTAGTTGGAGAAAGAAGTCGTGGGGTCGAAGTGCCGCGATCATGATAAAAGTAAAAATCAAGCTGCGTATAAATTTGAAATTCCTCGTGAAATTAAAAAAAAATTCCAACTGAAAGTTTTAAGTAGGTAAGGAGTATTTAGGGATAACTGCACATCATATTGTCAAATTTTAAATCACATAAAGAATTTTTGAAAAATCAAGAGGTTGCTAAATAGGATGAACCCTCTTGTCGATTTGTGCCATGAATAACAGGTGATGTCCATTCTTTTTGTTCAATATTAATGGTATCATCATGATGGAATGGATACCACGAGACCAAACGGTAAAACAGCAGTATTACACTGAAGTCTGGTTACAGTTTAGAAGAAAGTAAGGAAGAAAAGGCAAGTTCCGTAGAGCAACAACACGTGAATTTTACACCAAGACAACGCCCCGGTGAACATTGTGCTCCCTGTAAAACATTTCTTATCAGACAAACACATTACTGCCCTTGGGAATGCACTGTACTCCCCAGATCTTGCACCATACCACTACTACTACATCTAAAGGGAAAAATATATTAATGAGAATACATTTTCCGTCTGTATGAGAAGTAAATTAAAAGGCACACTTACTGAAGATGATGACACCTAATGAGCCACAGCACTGCTTTTAACGGTGGAAAACTCGTATGAAGCTATGTATGGATAGGGAAAGGAGTATGTTGAAGGGGGTTGTTGTGTTGTTGTTGTTGTTTCCAATCCCCTTGGAGCAGGAAAGCCTTCACCAAGTCCATTTGACCTTTCCGCATAATAGTGTCACACACCAGATCTTGCTCGTCATACAACTGTAGTAGGGAAATGCCCCAGTAGTCCGTCCAGAAGATGAGCAGGAGAAGCAGGGAGAAAGAGGGGACAGGTAAAGAAAGACTTTACCCCCTGCACAAAAGTCATACTACACAGGTGACCTATTCTAAAGCGTGCAATGGCTGTCTCAAGAGCCCTGGAACTCCTGCACTGTAGAGATAGGCCAGGGCTCTTAGCTTCGTACCAGTGTTGAACAGGAGGGTTTCGCAAAGTCAAATTCCTTTTAGTTCTTTGTAGGGAATGAATTTCCGAATGGCTTAAGACAGTGGAACTGGGGTTAGAGAGATCACAACCCCTACCAGCCATGGGATTAAGAGGTATTTTGTACATTGTTTTCAATAAAGCTAATTTTTAATATTAGATTGGTTATTTAATTGTCACAGTAGTATCCTAAATTTTTGAAAGGCGAACTATCAACTTAATGGAAGGGAAAATTAAAAATAACTCTTCACTCTTTTTCACTCAAAAGTTTAAACAAATAGTGTTATTTTAATAATGTACAATCTCCTTTAAATAAGCTGTATCAGTTTCTAGAAAATGAAGTGCAGTTATACTTGTACTCAGTTTTAGTGCATAAATTTTCTTCTATATTTCCTTTCGAATACATTTGAAAACAAAAATATACATGAATCCAGAAGATCTAGTTCATTTCTATTTTCAATACGTTTGCAAACACTGCCATGAAAAAATGAATGCGAACTCGCCTTGGGAAGCAGAATCAACAGAAAGAAATATCATTCATTTAAAGAAAATAACATGTAAAAGTGAACCTCTCTCAGAATAATCATTAATACATATATATTTGTTTTGAAAAGACTAATTCTGAAATTTAAGTTAAAGAATTTTATTTTGAACTTCAGCATTTGAATTTGGTAACCAATATTCTGAACAAAATTGAGTCATGTTTTCTCTTGCAGTTTTTGTTTTGGTTTGCAAAAAATAATTATGTTGCGAATTATTTATAAGAAGAACATGAAACCCAAAATTTTAACATTTCGCTGTCAATTTATAAATGTTGTTGCATGATTTTTTAGCTATAGCTAAATTTAAATTATTCAAAGTACATATATGAATTATATTTTTAAAATACTTTCTCAAACCTTAATATCGTTTTTACACCAGTTGTCTTTTCTATATTGTTTAATATTTTGTTTTCAGAATCAATTGTCGTTTCTCATTTTAAACTTTTTTTGGATATAATAATTTAAGTCCAACATACTTTCGAAAAGAAACTGAATTTTTTTTTAAAATTGATCATTGAAAAAAGTAATCATTAAAAGCTTACACGTAATTGTATTGTAACTTGAATACACATTTCTTTAATTGACCACTCCTGAAGTAAGAATATCCTTTTTCTTTAATTTCTGTATAATATCAAAGGGAATTTTTAAAAGCCAATACGATTATCTGTACTGTAGCTGCCTCTGTACCCAAGATGAGTTTGGTTTCAATCTGGATTATTTTGCAGAAATTTCATCTATTGAATGGTATAATCATACGAAAATAATTCATTGTTAAAATTAAGAAGTTAACAAAATATTTATATTTAAACAAACAAAAATTTAAGAAGTCAAAATTTGTATGGCTTTAAAGATTTTATTTTTGAAAAAAAATCGGTGAAAAGGAAACGACTGATTATATATATATATATAAATATATATATATATATAATTCACAATCGCCAAGGTTCCAGGTCATAGATTTAAATTTAAAGTTTAGGAAATTTGAAGAGAGAAATGCGCCAAGTAGGCTACAAAATCGCCAGAAGGCAAATTGTAACCTTATTAGAGATAGCTCATTTATCGAGATTTTTTTAGTGGTCATTCCATTTCCGGTCATCACCAACCGTTTCTATTATTTCGTAGGCAATGGGCCGTACGCCATTCTTTCAGAACAAGTAATAGATTCAACAAATAAGTTTTATTTTCTTTTATCCAATGAAAAAAGTAAAAAAAAACATTGCTTGTATTGTGTGTGAATGCAATTTTGATTGCATCTAAGTACGAATGTGGAAAAAATGTGATGAAAATAAGCGTGTGTAAGAGTGGAAGAATTCTATTGATGGCATTATATGATGAAGTCGCGAAAATCCTCGCTGTGTGTCCTCATATATAAAATGACATACATTAAAAGTAAAACTAGTGTCTTTACTTCTTCGATTTATAACAATGTGGATAATATGATATTACATCATCTTACATCAGTAGAGCTCAAACTTTTTCAACACACAAAACCCCTAGAACTAGAAAGTGTTTTCGTGGAACCCCATTCCATAGACATACTTCGAAGAATATAACTCAAAATATTATTTAAAGTAGATCAACATGTTATAGGCACTTAACGTAAATGCAATTAAATTTATTATTAAAAATTATGATCTAATTTTTTAATACAGTTTACTCATTAATAATGTTAATTTGTGATCCCAGTTTACTCATTAATAATGTTAATTTGTGATCCCAGTGTCATCTATCCATGTATTATATTTAGTAATTGGGATATTTGCTTGCTTTTTTCACACAAACTGTTGAAGTCTATGTCTATGGAGATTAAATTAATCGCATTATTATTCTGAGTATAATTTGTTTTTATGCTTTGTTTTTGTAGCCACTTACGTTGAGAAATTTAATTCTTTTAAACAAAGTGGTCTAAATAGAATTAAAATGTTTATAGCTGTGTGAGAAATCCCGTGTAATTTGCATGAATTTGCAACTTAAAATTTAGAAGCTATTCTTGTTAAATTTAGATTTTAGCATCAAATATGTTGATATGTTGAAAATTTTTCCTCTCCTTTAATATAAGTGTTTTCTACACAAATGCAAAAAGGTACATTTTTCCTTAGAAAAATATTTAGTTTTGAAAAACATTGTACTGACTAACTAGTATAACATTTTCTCTTGGAACCCGAAATAGTAAACAATAGAATATTCAGATTCTAGTAGGAAGCATATAAATAAAAATTAAGAGTTTTAGTACTCTTTTAATATGTTATAATAAAAATTTTTAAAAAAAATGTTGCATAATAAAGTTATTATATATAAATAAAATTTTCAGTTTTAATGAATAAGGGGAAAGGATGAGTTTTTAGATACTTGTAACTATACAAACTTCATAGAGAACATGAATCCACTTCACATACATATTTATTTCTTCTCGATTTTTTGTTATGATTCGTAGAACCCCTGAGTATGCCTTGTGGAATCCTAAGGTTTCATGGAACACAGTTTGAAGACTACTGTCTTATATGAATTTTCAGGTTGATTACTGTAACCAGACAGAGAAGGAGCCATCTTGATATTAATGTTAATGGTCACGCGGAGTGACCATTAATTTCCCGAATGCATTTTTTATAGAAATTTTTATTGTGCGCAATTCCAGTAGATAGTTAAACTAAGGGAAAGTGTACTTACCTACTTATAAGGACTTTTGACGTGAACACGTCTATAAAATTGCTTGCATAGTGGACGGAAATGGAAAAAAGGGAATGATAACAAAATTGGTGGGTACAGCCTGGTGTTGCAACTACATGTCTACCATCTCTATACAAAATTCAATTACACCGCTGTATAGCTAAAGAATCAAAGAAATTATTACGCTAATATAGAACTGTGACTCATCACACGCGGAGAAGTTGGAAGCGCCGCCATTTTGAGGTAATTTTGCTGCATATCAAGATTTTCATTTAGTATAACTTTTGAAACGCAGAAACTAGACGTTCGTTTTAATTTCAATCGTCAGCGCTCATCAAAATCTATCGATTACATATAAAATATTACTGTAAAATAATAACAATGAATATAATAAGGGGCAAAAGCAGTGTTTCTCAAAGTGTGGGGCACGTTCTTGGGGGCGCGATAACCCTACAAGGGTGGCGCGAGCATATCGAAAATTTACACACTTTTTAAAAATAAAATAACCGAAAAGAAGTGAAACAAAATACTTTTTTCCATAATAAAAAAAAATACACAACAGCACTGATATAATTTATGTTTATCATCTGGCGTTTTTATTTTTTTGCATAAAATATTACTCGTTAAAAGAAAAAACGAAACCCAGACCCTGAGAAAAATTCTAAGAAGATAAACATTTCACATTACTGTAATTATTTGAATACTGTACATTAGTTGTAGAAAGAAAAGGAAAACATGATTCACTTTTCAGCTAGGCAGCATAATACATTTGCTGATCATTTGATTGACCTTCAAACTTACTGGTATGATTTATTTCTACATTAGTTCCATCCCATCTTTTATGTATTTGTTTTTCGCTGAGGGAAATTGTAAATAATGAAGAGTTTTACGATATTTGGAAAATAATTGATTGATTTGAGGAATTATTTGGCTAAGCTTTACTTTTAAGAGTAATCTCAAACATATAAAGCATAGTGAAAAACGCCATAATCGATTTTAGAACATCCGTATTTTTTTTCTGAATACACTTTTAATTCGGGAACGGTGGCGCGGGGCATCTGTGATCTTTATTGAAGGAAGTTGAAACTGATCAAGCAAAAGAATACATATTATTCATGATTGAGAAACACGATGAACTTGAAACGAAAGGAAAATTTTCAAATGTTTTCTAAAGAACACAGTCATCTGAAATATGAAGCCATAAGTGTACCACAAGGTTCAGTTTGCCTTGTCAAAAAGACACAAGAAAGAAAAAGTTCAACTTGCTATTTGTTGATCACCAAAGGTGTCACGAGATCGAGCCCAGTACCACTAAATATCCGTCATGTATGGGGAGGTGCATGTTAAATCTGTCGAGTGCTCAAACGTCCTCTTGTTCGAGTGCTGTGGTAGTTAAAAGAGGCCAGCTCAAGTATCGCCTTCGTCAACCATGGTTCAAAATTACGAAGTCCATCTCAAAAAGCCCTCGTGTAGCTGAACAGTGCGACGTTAATATTCACTCATTCGATCATGAAAGCTCATTAAAACTACAATTACTTGAACAAAATATGACAGCTTTGCCAGCAAATAGCATTTCTGTAATATTAGTGAACAGTATCTCTGATTTACGTCCTTTATTAAGGTCTTGCACTTTTGAATAATTTTAGTTCAGTTTTGTTGGATTTTTTCTTAAATCATCAAAGAAAAATTAAATATTCCTTGAAAGCCGGTAAGTATACTTTCTCTTAATTGAATTATTCACTGGAATTCCGATTTATATCGTGTAGAGTAAAAATAATTATAAACAAACAATACTGTAATGAAAAATATATTTTACCCACCCGCATAAATTATAATATCAATGTGTATTTCACGATGTTGTATAATCAAGTGGATTTCCACCAAAGCAACTTTCAGTGGATCTCTACTCCATAAAATAAACATGCGTGCTAAATTTTAAGTCTAAATCTAACAGAGCAAAAACGGAATTTTTATCATCAATACCTCGTTGACAACATTCTTAGCGGATTCCAATTCAACAAAAGATGCATGCAAACCAAATTTTATTATTATAGACTTAGCAGTTCAAAAACGGGAATTTTGTCTACCAATACGCCCCAATAACTCTCCCCGCTTCCTTCTGGAGTTGATTTCCGTAAAATCCATTCTTAGTGGAACTCTATTCAACTAAAGAAAAGTGCTCAACAAATTTCAAGTAAATGAGTTAAATTCAAAAACAGGAATTTTTCTATAACACGCCTTAATCCCTCGCAACCCCACTCCTTTGGGGGTCCGTTTTCAAAAAACTTTTGTAAAAGGAACTCTATTCCATAAACGGAACACATACCTTCTAATTTTCAAGTAGGTGGATCTATTAGTTGAAAAGCGGAAATATTTATCTATTACGCCCTTTAATCCCCCTCAGTGACCCTTGGGGATCAATTTTCCCCAAAACTATTTTGTAGCGGATCTCTACACCATGAAAGGAATTCGCTTACCAAATTTTAAGACTGTACGCCTAATAGTTTAAAAATGGAAATAATTATGTATAACGCCCCTTAAGCGCTCGCAACGCCACTTAGGAAACGATTTTCACAAGACCCATCTTATAGCGCATCTCTACTCAATAAATGTAATCAGCTTACTAAATGTCGAGATTTTATTGCCTATAACTCCCCTTAATTCTCCACAACACCACTTGGGGTCGATTTTCACAAAACACATTTTGCAGTGGATCTGTACTCTATGAAAGGAATTCACTTACCAAATTTTAAGACTGTACGTCTAATAGTTTAAAAATGGGAATAATTATGTATAACGCCCCTTAAGCCCCCGCAACGCAACTTAGGAAACGATTTTCACAAAACGCATCTTATAGCGGATCTCTACTTATCGAATGGAATCAACTCACTAAATTTCGAGCTTTTACGTCTAATTGTTTAAAAAAGGAGTTAATTTCCTATAACACGCCACTTAAATCTCTAGTTCCGGAGAGATATCGTGATTAGTCAGTCAGTCAGTCAGTGAGTCGCGTTTCTCCTTTATATATATAGATGATTGGGGTGACTGAGTTCCCCGCACTACCATTAGCGTTAGTATCGAGTGCGCGCCTGCTCCCAGGTTAAAACATTTTGATGTCTTCTCGCTTTAAATATTAAAAAGTAACACAATTATTCTTCATTGGAATTTTATATTATTTTTCATTATTTAACATTAATTCTAAATGCTAATTCTGTGAGGTTTAAAATTACAGTTCTTTTAAACAGTTATTTTACAATTATAGCATTTATCTAAAAAAAATCATTTTACATTTTTGTATACAATGTCATGCACGCAGTTTTACTCTCCTTACAGTTCAGCTATTATATCAAGAATAATGTTATATTTTTTTTAAAAAATGAACTTGTGCAAAGAGCCGGTGTTTCAGCCAGTATACGCTTAATGTATCAGTACTGAAGAAGGTATTTTATAAATAATTTCTTAATACTAAATTAAGAACAAGTTTAATAATTATTAGTGACTTCCATGGGCTTGTCTTCTAGAGTTAAGTTTTTCAAAGGAAGGTTTAATATCAGATATTGACACTCTGAGTTATTTTTTTATATTTAGCTGAGATCTATATTTTGTCTTCAAATCAGCCACCGCAGAAAATCCGGTTTAACATAGGTAGGATGTTCAAAATAGAATAGTATACGAAGTGCTTTTGTTTTCAGTGAAGAAAATTCACCATCCATCTCTACCCAAAATTCAAAAAAGGATTTATTACAAAATGCTTTTTAATTTTTCACTGGATGTGAAACTATGAAAATTTCTTCTTCTGAAGTTCAGAGCTCTTGTGGAGTATCTTGAAATAGACCCCTAATCCTCTTGTAACTTGCTACCAAGTTGTCCTCATCAAGAAAATACTTTTTAAAATTCTTTGCCAACATGGCTAAATGTTTTTACATGGTTTTAAAAAGAATTTTCACATATTGTTCCTCAGATTTGTAAGTTTTAACACATAACGAGCTAGGGCTTTTTTCCCCATCATTTACTTTAGCAGTGATAAATCCAAAATTTAAGATTTTTAGAGAATATCTCCTTCATTTAATTTTCGGAACCATGCTCGTCTGTGTACTTGTTAATCCTTTATTATCGTCGAATGCTCGCTTACGACTTAAAAATGTATGTATGAGTTTGTTTTAATCTACTGCCGTAAATACTTAACTACCGTGAATTACAATTAACGTGCAAATTAAAAAATGAACATTCAAGCTAGATTCGGTAGCTATAGAAGTATCGAGTCGACCAAAACTGACTGGAATTGTACGAGGAAAAGCATTTTTACATGTTTTGCGCAGACGTCCGATAGGTTGCCCAGACTCACGCAAACGTAACCGATAATGCCAAATGTGATGGATATGATAGAGAGCAACATAGACTAGACTATTTTTCTAATGACCTTTGCGCTTAGAGAAATAGATGCTGAAGGAAATATATCTTTAATTAAATATATCATTTTGTGATATGTTCCAATTAAAAATTAGAGAAAAAAATAACATAATAATATATATAAGTAAGTATTATATATTTTAAGGTATCCCGACTATACTTGCGACAACTTTTTTTTGAAAAAAAGGAGATATGGAGATCTTTTTGTGATTTTTATATGTATTTAGTATATTTTAAGGACAAAATCCTAAAATTGGTAAAAGAAAAAAAATTATTATTATTAAAATGGGAAAAAACTAGTAAAAATGTACGAAAAATTACATAAACGGGGCCCGCTCTGTGCAAAGATTTTATGAACAAATTCTCAATTTTTCAATTTTGATGTGTTACTTTGTTGAGACCTTCAGGATAAGAGAGATATTTTAATTTTTACAAAAATAGAGCACTTTATCTAAGTCATTATACGAAATTGCTTAAAAAACATTGACTATATTCATATAAAGAACTGCAAATTTTGAAATAAAACAGTTATTGATAAATCTGAAGATACTTCTACTGTTATGCAGAACATAAGCAAAAAATTTCAGCTAATTATTTTCAAAACTTTTTGAGCAATCCGGTTTCCCGTTTGAGTTTTTCAATTTCGAGTAAAAATTTTAAAGTTTGACAGCTTGTGTAAAGTTATAGCATTTGCTTTTACTAAAACGCTTGTAGTTTTTGTTCTAGTGAAGGGAAAATAAAGTACTTGGTATTGTTATTAAGTTAATAAAATGGTCTATAAAATAAAGTCATAAAAAATTTTTGAAAAAAAAATCATGGTTTTAGGGTAGTCGGATACCTTAAGTAATTTTCTTAAAATATATATTACTTAAACGTAACATATACAAAATTTAATACTTATACAGTTTATAATTGAGATCGCAATATAACTTGAGCGTCAAAGTGCATTTTTATTACAGTAAATACATTATTGCTGTACAGGGGGGCGCAACAAAAATTATGATTGAGAGAAAATTGAGTCGCCAGTATTGAAAGTTTGAGAAACACTGGGCTAAAGTAAAAAAAAAAAAGTATTACAATAATTGTACTGTGTCGGCCTATATGCGTCAAAAAGCTAAGTCCAGATACAAAAATCGTACATGGTTGAAAATGGCTTCTCAAGAGTAATATTGAATCGTACCACTAAAACACCATAAGACCGAATCAAGCAGCACCGGGAGCGTAAAGAATGAATGAGACCGAACGGATCAATGATGGCAACAGCAACTCTGCAGCTGGAGCAGTTAAAATTATGCAAGTGGATTATAAAATTGATTCTATATTGACGCCGGACTGTGTAGGCATCGACTGAGTACAATCGTCGTTTATAAAGACACATTGGGCAGCAGCTAATATACTTTTCATTGCGACGTGTGTCGACAATCCATTTGGACATAAGTATGATCGTCTATGGTTTGTGCGCTCATTGAAGCCAGCAAGAGAAAAACACTTACCGCTGCTTAATAATATTTTCCATGAAAAGCTAGTGGCTGACTTTAAACGGGTCGCTACATGCAAAACTCACTAAACTCGAATAATTTTCCACGTTGTCACGTTCGAAAGGAATTGTGCATCCACCTAAGGAACACGAGTTGCCCGCATTAGATTCGATAAATGCATGTCTAGTATCATTGCAAATGTCATTCACGCGGATACGTCAGTTGCGATGTCATTATTTTACCCGTGCATATAGATATAATGGTGAATCAGCTACCGTGTGAATTGGATGATGATCAAGCGTTCAATGTTAACATAAGGAACATGATGCATAAATCTACGTATTTGAGCAGCGTGGTCAAAAAGTCAGTGGTAAAAGTTAGCTACAATTCTTACTTGGTAAACCAGTGTATAAGCATTACAAGATTACAGTATACTGGGATTCATTTCATGCTAACACAATAACCAGTTTTGTGGCAGCCGACGTCATTGGTGAGGTCCGATTGAGCATCTACATTGAAACAGAAGTGCACCGGAGGCAGACGCTTTGCTTGCAAGGCGAAAATTTAGCAATCAGCGAGACTTCGATGGAGGATTCCATGCCAGCGAATATGCCTGTTTTTCATCTGAGATAATTTTGTAATGCTGATAAGCCAGTGTTTCTCAAACTGTGAAGCGCCACCCCTTGGGGGCGCAATAACCTTACAAGGGGGCGCTAGCCTATCGAAAATAAAAGATTTAAAAATAATTAATTTACTCGAATGGATTAAAACAAAATATTTTTAAACATAATAAAAAATGAACTTTTACTGTGAGATAGTTTATAGGCGCGCGCGCGCGATATTGTCATCAAAAATAAAAAAAAAATTCTTGAATACCTAATTAGCTATCTTTGATCCTATTACCAAATAAAAAACTTTTATTTGATTTGCTGTAATCCCATGATGAGAGATTTTTTTTATTACGCTTTCTTTTTAAACCAAACATACTACTCTTTCAGAGAAAAAACAGATCCCAGAATCGAAAAAATTTAGGAGCATAAAAAATTCATCACTGTCATTATTTTTGAAATACTGCGCATTATAGCTTTAATCTGTTTGACCTTCTAAGTTATTTGTACAGTTAGTTATGGTCCCTTTCTTATGTGTTTGTTTCTCATTTAGGGAAGTTGTAAGTAATGTATGTCTCAGCTACGCTTTTTTCCATGCAAAAGAGTTTTATGATATTTGGAAAACCACGGAGACTTTAGGTGGATGCACTTTAAAGGATGCTCGAAGGTGGATACACTTTAAGGGATTACTTGGCCAAGACTTATTTCTATGAGTATTCTCAAACATATAAAGCATAACGAAAAACGTTTTACAAACGTTTTCTTAGCAGTAACATACATGTTATCAAATGAATACACTTTTTACCCGGAAGTGGTAGCGCGGGACTCATAGATCGCGAAATCGTTAATTCTGGCAAAACTGTTTATTTGTTACAAAAGAAAATTTGAAAATTCCTTGAAAGTGGATAAGTAAATTTTCTCTTAATTAAATTATTCACTGTAATCACGATATTTATCGTGTAGAATAAAATAATTACATATAAAATAAAGGATTGGGGTGACTCAATAACCCCGACCGTAACCCTCGACCGTATCCAGTGTGCGCCTGCTGCAGGGTTAAAACATGTTGAAGTCTTTTTGCTTTAAATATTAAAAACAATACAGATATCCTTCATCGGATTTTTGTATTATTGTTCATTATTTAACATCAATGATAAATGGTAATCCTGTGAGGCTTAAAATTACAATTCGCTTAAAACTAATTATAATTTGAGCAACTATTTTAAAAGAATCATTTTACATTTTTGTAAACATTGTCGAGCACTGGCCTTTGCTCTCCTTACAATTCAGCTATTATATCAATAATCTTTTATTTTCTTATAAATGAATTCGTGCAAAGATCGGATACTTCAGCCAGTATACTTTTAATGTATCAGTGCTACACAGAGAATTTTGTAACTAATTAATTAATAATAAATTAAGAACAAGTTTAATAAGTATTAACTTTCATGGGCTTGTCTTGCTAAGTAAAGTTTATATAAGGAATGCTTATAATTAGAATTTGACACTGAGTTATTTTTCTATATTTAGCAGATATCTATATTTCGTCTTCCAAACAGCCACCGCATTTTGCAATATATTCAATTTAAAAATTACAGGAAGGAAAAATAACACACACATAATAATTATCCTATTTATTTATATATTTATTTATTTTTTGCTTAAAAGTAGTATACAAAATTTAATACTTATGTTACTAATTTGTATGGTTTATAATTAAGATCGTCTATGGTAGCTTTAGCGTCAAAGTGCATTATTATTGCATTCAGTATTTTATTAATGTATAAGGGGGGCGCGATAAAAATTGTGATCGAAAAGGGGGGCACCAGCATTGAAAGTTTGAGAAGCACTGTGCAAAGCGCAGACAGATTGCATCTACATCATCGCTGGTCAAATCATCCTCATCAAGTTGCAAAGCCGATGGAGTCGCCATACATCGCAACATCAATAGAGTTAACATTGAAGTCTCGGAAATTAATTTGGGAATGAAAGACGCACGGGTTGGTGACGTATGTATAGTAAAGTTAAATGTCAATGGTATTTTCATATTCATACTCGGGTATGTGTACATCCTTCCGGGCATAGCGTCAGCAGAAATTAAACTCTTTATATTACGATCGCTGTTAAAATATTACAAAAACATCGCTAATTTTATACCCGATTACGATCCTGATCTTACTACACCTATTATGGTAATCGGAGATTTTAATGTTAATGTCTCACAAAACCACTCATTGCCAGGTTTTTGTTCAACGAGTTCAATATGTCTTGCATCAAAAATTGAAGAACTTTTGGTAATATCTGTATTGATTTAACGCTTACCAGAAATTTCAATGTATCATGTTTTTCATTGTTTTCATACTTTTGAAATCATAGACCTATAATTAATAGTTATATTATAACACAGTAATTATTGGTTTTCACGATTTTATTCATGGACCCGTTGAAAGGAAATAAATGCCATCAAAACAAAAAAAAAAAAACGTGGAAACCCGGAGGACTTCTTAGTGTTCAAACACGATTTTGACATACATAAATAATAATATTTTGTATAAAAATATTACCCGTTACCACACCACACCGCGAAGTATTCACGTACAACACACGGGCGTGTCCATGACACAGCTACACACACTTTTTTCAATTTTTCTTGGATAATATGAGAAAAAAATCCAGTCACACGCACAAAAAGTTAACTAAAATGTTTAAAATGAGTGTGACTTTAATAAAGAAGTTATGCGAGAATAATTCATGCGCTAGAGCATAATAATATAATGTAGTAAATGCTAAATTTTAGAAAATTAAATAGAGTTATCTCGATTCGTAGTTATATTGTTGTAAACTTATGCAATACATGAAAGAAATTATCATTATCATCACCAAAACTATAATCTTAATTCTTGACATAAAACAATAAAACTGAAGAAAGTAAAACTACAAAGAGCATCAAATTTTTACAATTTTCCCTATTCTCATTTATGAAATTTTGAAACTGAGTTATCTCAAAAGTATAGTTATTATGCTTTAAAGCTTATTATCTCCGTGGGGAAAGTGTTTATCAATATTGTCATCAAAATTGTCATTATACTTTTGTGAAATGAAACAAAAAGCAATGAAAGAAACAAAAAACAAAGTTATTACGAGTTTCATTCTTAAAGATGCAATTAAACATTAAATTGAGTTACCTCAAATGGGGAGTTATATAGGTTTTAAACTAATGTACTGCCTGCCCTAAATGAAACATGATTGTATTATCTTTTTGCTTGACATATCAAGGTAAAATTTATTTGGGAAGGTGTCTTCAATATTAATACTGTTAAAAGCATTACAGAAAGGCAAAAAATTATTAAAAGTATCTTATCTCTTAAATTATTAGTACATTAAATGTTTTTATTACCTCGTTTAAAGCTGTATATTTAAAAGTATTTAAAATATGTGGTATGGAGGAAAAACATTTTCATGCAAGTCGGTTCATTCGTTTATGAAATATTTGGAGAATATTTACCAGTTAGTAACAGTTACATTTGACAAAGACTTTACTGCTTTGTAAATAGTTATGTATATGGATAATATAGCGCTTCCTTTTTTCTCTGAATATATTTCAAAATGTAATTAAATCATCAGTCTGAATGTGTGTGAGGGGGGTGCACGCGTTGTAAATATCAAATATGGCGTCCTAGAAACTAGATTAAAAGTTCATACATTTGAATTGAAAGGCAAGGAAAATTCGATGTGCGTGTTAAAAATTCAGAAAAAAATTAACGTCGCTTTCTTAACAAAATGAGCAAGACAATGAAAGAATTTAAATTCAAAATATCCGGCATTCTTCCTCCAATCGATATGGGCATCAGAAAAGCATAAAAATGAAATGTTCATTTCATGAATAATTCAACATTCTTTCAATCATTGCTTAAAATAGGCGATGATTTCTCACTATGGTAGAATTGGAAACTTCCTTTCGTTAAAACGCCTATTAGGTTTGAAAAAAAGCCTTTAGCTAGATTGCTCTTTGAAAGATAGAGTTAGAATCATTGTATTTCCGAAGCCTGTAAGTCTGTTTATAGTGGAGGGAGGAATAAGGGTTTGTGCAACAAAGCATTTGTATTTTGTATTGGAAACAAAATTTACTACAGCTACAGGATACTGAAATTTACCGAACTTTTCTCGCTTCTTTAATTTTTTAAATCAGTATCATTGATAAGGAAATTATTCTATATTCCTTCATGTTGGAATTCATTTGACGAATTGCTAATTAAGAAGGCAGCCATCATTCTATTTTTTCAAGGTATTCGTTTACCACTTTTTGAAGGTTTAAAACTAGTTTTGTAACTCATACATAAAAAAATCCGAGCTTCATACACCAGGGGGGTGAGGCCATAACTTAACTCATTGGCTCAACAATCCATGAGGGCCAAAGGCTACTATACGCAGTTCAGAATACGTGAGCCCTGAGGTGCATGAGCAGGTGGTCAGTCTGGTGGTCAGTCTCAGTCAGTCCCCCTCCCCCTCACCGTACAGTCCATATTTTTTACATTGGTACACTAACATATTAGTACACTTTACATTTAAAACACTAAAAATACAATAGTAGGTTTCTATTGGGACGATGAACTCAAGAAACCTTGGCAGGATTTCCATCAAGAATCAAACACGCTCTTTCTGGAGCGAAGGCATAGATCTCTTACCGAAACGATGAGACCTGTGTTACAAACCCCTGAGTGATTTCTTTTGATTTCCAATAATATATCATTCTTTTTATTGGACAAATCCACTTCTCATTTGGACAACCCTTACATCTGCACGGTGTGGATCGAAATGTTGTTACCAATAGCTGGAGACGTCGTGACAGGCCAGGTGATGTATTTGTTCCACCCGCTTCAGTTAACAGGTATTGCAAAGTTGTCTTTATGTGCTTTTAGTCGAAAGCAACCTCACCTGAAACGTTTATTTACGCTTCCCTCCTGTATTAAACATGCTTTAAAAAAATATGTATCTCGTATTACTGTCTCGGAGTTTCTAGGATATTTTTTATCTACGCGCTTAAACATCCCAAACACCCTATAATTTGACCACACAAAAACATTCCGAAGCGTTCTTTGAGTTACAGCTTTTCGCTTAAGTTTACATGACAGTTACGGACTACATTCTTTCACTGAAACTATTCCATTTTATAAACTCTACAGAGAACTCTGTTTCTTTGTAGGTAGCGTCAGCATCATCAGATAACTTATTTCTAATTATAATTTATTATTCCTGGTGATATGTGTGATTTTCTTTTAGGGTAACATCTTGATTTAGTACAAAACTTCACGTGATTGTGATGTAACCTTATTTTTTTTATGAATATGGTCGTCGTATATACAATATTACATGAAATGATCAAAATATAAAAATGTTACTATATGTGGTTATTGGTTTCCTATACAGAAGTTGTGCTTTATTATTTTCAAAAATGCTGTATTTCATATTTACTAAACAACTAAATATTTATTTTCTGCAAAACAGATAAACCCTATTATTCAATATTCTTATATTGAAACCAATATCTGAAAAAAGAATGAAAAATATATGAGATATTGTTACTTTCATATAATACATGATTTTTTCCAGCATCTATTATTTCTTAAATGTTAAACATATTCCATTGTTTGTGTTCAAATTATTTTCGAACAATTTTAGATCAAACAGCTTAGTAATTTTGAAAGAAAACTAATTTAGAGGGGTAAAGAAGGTTAAGATTGATTTAATTTTATTCGCTTGCATAAAAAAAAGAAATCAGTCACATACATTCCTAATTTTAATTGAAAATGTTAGAACAGCAAATTTTATGTCATTTTATTTTTTTTATAATTACGTTAAAAAGATAATAATTCATTCAATGAATTTGAAACTATTTCGATATTTTGACGCAGCAAAAATATTAAAAAATTTAACAATTTTGACAAATCTAATACAGTAAAAAAAACTATAATATTGCTTACAAACTTAATTTTTTCCAAAAAAATTAAGGTGTAACTATATAATATTAAAATAACATTTAACTAACACATGTATTTTATAAATTGATACGATTTTTTTTTAAAAAAGCTAAATACCGCATTTGTTAGAACATATTTAAAACAAGAAAGAATTATATCCTTTAAACACACCCATTTACCCAACAGAGTGCTAAATTTATGGTCCTAATTAACTATAGAAAAGTCATTACGACTCAGTAGTTTTATTGAAATAACAAGGTTTCCAACTGAATTGATAAAATATCACTTCATCTCCTTTGTGATTGATAATATTATTTATCAATCTTCTCACAAAACTATTCTATCTCTAATTTCCAGAATAAATATAACTACCCATTAATGTGGAGTTCTAGAGGTTTCTGATGCTTTCTAATGATAAATAGTCGTCGGGCACGCACAGCAGTATCCGATATTCTGATTCTAATATAGGAGCTCCATCTGTTTCTGTAATGATTGGCTTAAGCTGTCACGTAAAATCGCAGTTGGAATCGTGATATTTGCATATTGCATTGATCGAGGTATTGTTTCTCTGGCTTCGTTTCAACTCGGATTTCTTTGTGATTACTGATTTCCGAACTTTACTGATTTCTACATTTTAATGACTGAATTTGCTTCTATACTGGAATTCATTCTCAATAATGTTGTCCATTCAATGTATTCAGTTATTTTAAATTGTGGTGTACGGTTGCGTAATAATTGATTAAAAAACATTGATATCAATAGAAATTGTCTCAGATTGCATGCTGACTTTTCCTACATTTAAAAAGTATTATTGTTTCATACGAATAATATATATTATACTAGAACATATAATCTAACCTATATCTAAATTCTTGCTTTAGAAATAATGATGCTAGACTTTGTTTTGAATTAAAAAATGGCAGGCAGCTTAAAAATGTTAAATGTATGATTTGATTGTAAAATGTATATAATAATTCTTCAAAATTTTAAAATGCAAGTTTCTATTATAGGTACTAAGTATTTAAGTTCATGCTCTACTAATAACTATAAGTATTCCTTGCTAGTTGAAAATAATATCTCTATTCCATTAAATGCACATCGGAAGTAAGTTTAAATAATCTTATTCCGGAGTTTATATCTGTTATTTGTCACCCATCTGATATATTGGTTAACAAAGCTAACTGCTGGGTCATAGAGCCTAAGTTTGAATCCCGTTAGAAGACATAGATCTTTGAAAATGTACAGTGCTTTTACGGCATAGTTGTACTCTAAATAGTCGTTGAGAAGAAAATGCTCTCGTGAGATTAGTGGAAGTGGGAAGAGAGGTAGACAGCACCTAAATCCCACCTGACCCTATGGTGTTCTATTTCTAAATTGGGAAGTAAACCGAGCTATATATCGAGTCACATTTATGGTGCTTAAGGCTTGACCAACGTCAAGCGTACATTTAGAAGTCCAAACTGTCGCAACCTCAGACAACTTTCCTTCCTTAACTTCGGGAAAACAAGACAACAACAACATATCTGCATATAAAGAGTGTTTTTTTCCAGGTGTAGAAGTTTAAGTTAGCATTACTTTCCAAGATGGCGACCGATTAACTGCTGTCAAGTGATTTATTCTCAGTTTGGTTTGGCAATTCATCAAAACGATCATCAAGCAAGGCGTAGATTCGTCGAATGGGCCCAAAACGAGATTGCCGTTGTTCCCGATTTTCATAAGCGAATTTTGTTTAGCGATGAAGCGCACTTCTGGTTGAATGGCTACGTCAACAAAAAAAAACTGCCGCATTTAGAGTGAAGCTAATCCACAAGTGTATGTCGAAATACCGTTACATCCAGAAAAACTGACTGTTTGGCGCTTTATGGAATGGTGGAATCCTTCTTCAAAAACGATGAAGGCCACAACGTTACAGTCAATGGTGATTGGTATAGAGCCATGATTACTAACTTTTTCATTCCTGAATTGAACAATCATGATGTCCAGGAGCTGTGGTTCCAACAAGACGGCGCAACATGTCACACAGCTCGTGCCACAATCTATTTATTGAAAGACACGTTGGGTGACCGCCTAATTTCACGTTTTGGACCTGTGAATTGGCCTCCAAGATCTTGTGATTTAACACCGCTAGACTATTTTCTGTGGGGCTATGTAAAGTCATTGGTCTATGCGGATAAGCCACAAACGCTTGACCATTTGGAAGATAACATTCGCCGTGTTATTGCCGATATACGGCCACAAATGTTGGAAAAAGTCATCGAAGATTGGACGTCCAGATTGGACTACATCCGAGACGGCCGTGGCAGTCATATGCCAGAAATCATATTTAAAATGTAATTCCACAAGATTAACTTTCGAATAAAAAAAATTCATGTCCATCGAATAATACATCGTTGTTTTATTGCAATTTAAAGTTCTATACCTCTAAAAAACATCCTTTACATTCATGCATAAGAAAAATAGCGCACCAAGAAAGAGTCTTCAAAATGAAATGAAATTTTACATACGTAATGACTAATTTGATAAAAGTAAATGATTAGATAATCAAAGAAAAAGGATCATTTATTTCAGAGAAAAATGCAAAAGAACGCTGGATATTATATCCTGTTGAACCTCCTCTATCGCGTGTGCACGATGCCATACGATCGGGATTGGGGCATACAAGTTCTCTCTTGAGACCTTTCGTTGCATATTTGCTGTAATTTGTCTCAATTTTGTTCAAACTTGTATGGTGTCCAACTCACCATCCCAAATTATCACACATATACTCAATTGGAGACAAATATGGGGATTGGACATGCCAAGGAAGGGTAGTAACAGTGCTGAGACGATCTTGTGAAACCCTGACGGTGTGAAGCTGAGCATTGCCTTGTTAAAAATGGCTTATGGTAGTCGTTGTGTCAGTGGGAACACATGTGGTTACAGGATGTCACGGACATACCGCTGGACTGTCATGGGGCCCCGGATCAGTACTAGGGGTCAGCGTGTATTGTAGGCAATGGCACCTCATACCATCCCACCAGCTGTGGGAGTGATGTGTCGCTGTAAAGCAAGTCCAGGGTTGAGGCGTTCACCACGGGTTTTCCACTCGCGAACACGATAGTCATCACTGCTGAGATTAAACCTGGATTCAACGCTAAAGACAAAGCGCTCCAGGTTCCATTCAGCTGCAGTACAGTTTCCTCGTGCGCGGCACCACTCGAAACGCAGGCATCTATGGATGGGCGCCAAATGCAATACAAGTAATGGGCACCGTGATCCAAATGTCCTTTATGCAGGCGCCTTCTTATGTTTCAAGAAGACACTGGAGCTCCTAACAAAGTGCTACCAGTACCTGGATGGCGGCCGATGAAGCAGTTGATTGTACGCGTACATTTCTTACGATGTGACTGTTTTCTCGATGACTGGTCTGTCGAGGACGTCCTGAGTCTGGTCTTCATGTAAATGACAACTATTGGATCCACTGGTCCCAATACCTCCTCACAACACTATCAGAGAGGCCTAATTAACTAGCTGTTTTCTCCTAGCTGACCACCCGGCTTCCATCATGCCGCTGATTCTATCCCTATCAAATTGCGATAGCTGCTCATATTGTCTTCTAAACGTCGTAATGGCTTATCTATCTAAGCTCTTTATTTGGAAACGATACAGCACATTCGAATGACCTATGATTTCCTGTTTTATACTCTAGGGAGAACGACGTTAAATTCTCTCTACCGGCTATACGAAATGAGCAATCACGCTGCATTTCTAATCATTTGCATATCTCACCTACATGTGCTTTCATGCCAAGTTTTGTTATGATCCCGCTATTATTTTTTGAGACGCTAATTTTTTGTGTCCATGAGTGTATATTTGCCCCTTCCTCTATCTTTCTGTATGTGTGCTTTTGTGAAAAATACACTAACGGGAAAAAGTTCCAACAACAAGAAAGACTTGTGTTTGATATACGAAATTTTGTTGTCGTGTTTGTTCCTCTGAAAGAATGTATCCGGAATGTATCCACTGTGCATGAATTTTGGAAGCAGTGATCAAGGGATCAAGAAAACAGGGTTCAGGGTGTCCACGGGTTACTACTGGCAAGAAAGACCGTTGTATTCAGCTTACGGAGGAGCGCATCGTATTGAATATGCGGCAGCAATTAGTACCACAGTGCGAGCTGCAGTTGGAACTACAATGGCACAAAAGTATATTAGAAACCGTTTACTTCAAGGATAGTTCCAAGCCACATGTATCATGTAGCGTGTATTCCACTGAATCCAATCCATTGTCGTTTGGAATGTCAGTTGTGTCAAGCCAGAGCCCATTGGAGGACGGAGAGGAGATCTGTTGTGTTTTTTGATCAAAACAGATACTGCATTGTCCCCCTATGATAAAGGAAGCCAAGGAAATGCCTGCAACCAAACTTTCTGGGGCCTAGACACACTGGAAATACACTTGGAATCATGGTCTTGGGAGCAATTCCTATATGCAAGCAGGAACACTCTCGTAGTTATTCCAAGTAAACTGACTGCTAATTTCTACGTCAGTCTCGTAATTCAACTTATAGTACTGCCATTCATGAACGACATTCGAGAGAGGGTTTTCCAAAAGGATAACCCTCGTCCTCGCACCAATATTGTAACGTAACGTACTGCACAGATAGTTATTATATTACCTTTGCCTGCGAGTTCGCCAGATCTGTCTCGGGTTAAGCACGGGGGGGATATCATTGGATGACAAATCCAGCATCATCCACAGCCAGCACTTACCGTCCCAGTATTGACACAAAAAGCATAGAACTCCATACCACAAAGTGAGATTCAGCACCTATTTGACACAATTCATGCACGTTTGTAGGCTTGCATTGAAAACTCTGGAGGTTACACAGGCTTTCAATGTAACAGCATTTCACAATTGAAATGCATTTAATTGAGTTTATATTAACCTGGGATATAGAAACTTTAATCAATTAACTATGTTATTTTGACAATTGCATTGTCTAAACTTCATTACTCAACAATAATTTTTTTCTTGGGGTTGCGATTTTTTTCACTATGCAAGCAGGGACACTCTCGTAGTAACTTTCTCAGTGTATTGTACAGAATACACTTTGCATGAATTTTTTTTAACAAATTTTGATCAGAACCATCATATATTAAACTGTATTTATGTTTTGGAAAAATGACAGAGGAACATTTTTTTTTTATTTTAGAAATAAGAAAACACAATGCATGCTAACTGTATCGATTTTCATCGCATCAAGGAAAACTCTTCTACGCATCGTAACTCCACTTTACACTAATATTTCATCTGACTTAACGATTTATCATTGTGATACTGGTTGACTGCAGCAATTTTTCATCTACTCTTAGGTAGATAGTTTTTTTTTTTTTTTTTTGCAGAAAGGGGGAGGGCTGGCATGGAGGACCAAATATTTGTTATTGTTATATTTACATTATAAACGTGTTTATTTAAAAAAAGCCTTAAATTAATTATTTAAAATATATATAAATTTAAATAGTTAACATTTAGTTTCCGTTGATGAATGTTAATTGAAAAAATTTCAGTGTCTAAAATTTCAGAAACAGCTAGAACACATGGGCTTGAAACTTATGACACGCGTACCACATGTGGCACGCTGTACAATTCTCAAAGGCATGCTGAACCACTCTGTCAATTTTTGAGATAATGGAAGTTGATAAATTTGTGACGGACCTTATTTGGCAAATACATTCAGAATTATGGACATGTACGGAATTACGAAAAAATCTGAAAAATAATTCTAATGATAAATATACAGCTATTTTGTAAATTATTGAATGTTATTGCTGACAAAATTTAATTGTTTGAAGAGAGAAAATTACATGTACTCTGATTTACGCTTCTGGTTCTACATACCTAAGTAAAGAGAATCATTTATCATTTAAAAATATTTCGTGTTAACAAAGAAAATGTTTAACAACTGAATGTTCAGAATCGTGTCAAAGTGAAAGTCACACATTGCATCCCTGATTTTGCGATATGAAAGTAAAGCAGTGCAAGCACTAGGATCGGATTAAAATTTTTATTACATGAATTACTTATAATTTATATATTGTCTATTTCTTATTTTATTAAATATGTTTAAAAATACATAGTATATGTACAATTTTTTTTTCTTTTATGTTTGTCGAAAAAAATAGTTTTATTACAAGCAGTTTATTTTTACTTTAATAAATATATTTAAATGATACAAAAAGTTAATACATAAAAAAAACTGTAGATATAACTATATTAATTACCTCTATTCTTTAACTTCAAAAACATTAAAGGTCAATTACGATGTTATTCAGCAACATTTGTTTATTACAGAAAAAAGTAAAAGAAAAGAAACTTGCTTAAGAAAACGATACGACTGAACAGCATTAAGTAGGCAATAGTTTGATTACGTTGAATAAAACTGCACTTTCAGGAAATGAGGCTCACCTATCTGTCGTGCCCAAAATTGTGTCCTTCAGTAATTATAGGTTCAGCTAAATGAGGTTGCCTTTCCCGCTATACTTTTTTCAACATGGCATGTGATATGCTGGCATATGCATCCGTAATACGGTTTTGAAGTTCGTGTGGTGTTAATAGATGGGTTGCATACGCTATTTGTTTAATATATCACCTCAGAAAAAGTTTAATGGGTTCAGGTTAGATGACTATGCAGTTCAATCAACACATCCACCATGCGCGAGGGTTTGTTGCTGGAATATGTCTCGAATGTACCGTGAGAGGCACCTTATACCTTATGCAGCGGTACGCCATCTTTATGGAAATATACATTCCGGAGATTACTTAACTGCATGAGTGAGTAAATGTTGGGGTTAATAGAGCAACAGCCAATTTTCGGAAAGCTGCATCAAACATTTGTAAAATAATAATATGGATAAAACGTTTGATAAAAGTAATTTTTACTGTAAAAGTTAAAATCACAAATTATGAACAAAAATCAGGATCTATAAAATAAAAAAATAAATAAATAGATAAACAAATTTTCGTGGAGGGATTCTAATACCAAGTATCGGTATTCTATACCGATAAGTATTCATGAGAGAAAAGTTGTTTAGATTTCTAGTTGGTGTTAAAAGGTATGGTGCGGTATAATGCTTATCCATATCTTCATCCTCCACATACATAATCATGTCGTCCTCATCCTATTATATTATACAGGTGCAGATTTTCTAGGTTATGTGGATTCATCTTTATTTCTATTTTTGGTTTAGTTGATATTGTAGTGTTAGATATAGATTTAGGAGGACGCTTATTTTTTACGAGTCCTTAAAGGTTGTCTTAAATTTTCGGATAGCCACTCACGTTAAGAATTTTTTTTCATTTAAATACTTTGTTTTGAATGACATTAAATTGCTAATTGCTGTATGAGTTTCCCAGCGTTTTTAGCGTGAATTTGCAACCTATAATTTATATTTTAACCTTAAAAATGTTGATATGTCTCGATAAATTGTTTTCTTTCCTTCATTATAGGTGTTTTCTTAACACAAAAAAGGGAGGCTTTTCCGTTAGAAAGTAATTTAATTAGGCAAAACATTATACTAATGAGTATAACAGTATTTTATGGAACCTGAGATAGTAAATAAAAGAATATTCACAATCCAATTGGTAGTAAATACAATGAAGAAACGTTTTAATATTGTTTCAATAAATACTATAATACAAGTCAAAATACTATAATACAAAAAAAAGTTATATTATGTATGAATAAAATTTTAAGTGTGGTGAATGGGATGAGCTTTGGATATTTTTGGTTATACAAACTTCATAGGGAACATGAATCCCTTTTGCATACACATTTGTAGTTGTATTTTCAAGCTTTTTATAGTGAACTCATGGAACACTAGATTTAAGATCGTGAAACCCCAGGGTTCCATGACACTCAGTTTGAAGGCCACCAATCTAGGGCATTACATGGCCAGATTATATTACAACTTTCAATTCTGAATTACAAATCAAGGTTCTGACTAAACATTGAAAATACTGGATGGGTCAGTGTGCCACCGCTATTCGTGAGAAATAGTTTTACAGATGATATATATATATATATATATATATATATATATTTTTTATTTTATATATATATATACTTCCTCATTTTATTCTATAAATCTATTTTTTTCATTCCTAGCCTGCTGTTTCTACTCCCTCAGTCTATAAGTCCATATACTAGGTCTGTAATCTTATACTTTTAGTCTCAGTCTATTATCCTCAGTAAAAAATAATGCCTTTTGAATACTGTACAGCAGCTTTTCTCAAACTGTGGGGCACCCCCCCCCTTGGGTTGCGTGATAACTTTACGAGGGGGGCGCTAGCATAAAGAAAGGTCAAAAACGAAATGTTATTTAAAAATTTATTCATTTACTGAAAGAAAGAAAAGCAAAATATATTATGACATGATAAAAAAAACATACACATTTACACTGATGTAATACACTTATAAATGTCTCACTACAGCGCAATGTGTTTCATAATTAATTTAACAGTACTAAGTTTGATAATTTTCAATGACCTCATGGGCTTGAATTAACACTTATCTTGATGATTTGTACGGTTTATAATTAATTTCTTAACTGCTGATTAAAAATTACGCCACCGTTTACCATGTAGACGAGCGTATTTTGATGTTTTTTAGGGGAAGGAGAAAAATAAATAAGCAAATCCTCTGAAATAAGTAAATCTTTCGCAAACACTGTCAAGATCCTTCATTACATTCCACAGCCCTCGGAATAATTTTATGAATAGCACTGCTCAGAAAAGATCGTATTTTAGAAAGACGTATATATACGTCCTGAAAATTAATGATTTGTCTGAGCAAGGCATTTATATACTTTGGTGGCACATACGATGCTAAATTCGTATAGTAGCTTTAGTGTCAAAGTATAGCATTGTTGAATTCAATACATTGTTATTGTATGCAGGGGGGCGCAATGGAAATGATGATTGAATAGTGGGTCGCGTATACTGAAAGTTTGAGAAGTACTGTTGTATAGACACCATGGATTTGTAAAAAAAATATTAAGCTCTTAAGTAATGTTTGCATTCTGGAGTGAATTGTAAACAAAGAACTGTAAGCAATTAAATGTAGCACAAGAAAAATATATTCGTTTTGAAGTTATTTACTCGGTTCTGTAAGTGTTAAAATGTAACATTATCATAGTAACATTTTAGCATAGTAAATGTAATTAGCACAGTAACACAGTGTTTCTCAAACTGTGAGGCGCGCCCCCCTAGAGGGGCGTGATAATTCTACGAGGGGGGCGCGAGCATATTGAAAAGTCGTAAACAAGATTATTTTTTTAAAAAAATATTAATTTGCTGAATTTAAATAAAAAAAAACATTTTGACATAATAAATAAAATGCACATTTACACTGATGTAATAAACTTATAAATGTATAAGTACTGCACAATGTATTTTATATTTAATTTCATAATACTTTAAAAACAAATTTAACAATTACCAGTGACCCTCACGAACTTGTCGTATATAAAATTATACACAAAAATTAACACTTATTTTGATAATTTGTACGGTTCATAAAAAATCCCTTCGTAACTGTCGATAAAAAGTTACTCGATTCGCTCCCCAGTGCCACTGTTTTCCACGTAGGCACACGACGTATGTAAAAGAGGGAGAAGGGAGAGAAAAGGAATAAATAAACAAATCCTCTGAAATAAGTAAGTTATTCGCAAATATAGTGTCAAGGTCCTTTTACTGCACTCCAAAGCCTTCGGAATAATTTTATGGATAGCAATGCTCAGAAAACCTCGTACTTCAGAAAAACGAATATATACGCCCGGGGCAATCAACGTTTTTGGTGAGCGAGACGCATATATATGTCGGTGGCACTTAATAGGTTAGTGGTATTTTTGAAGTCGATGCGTTGTTATTGTAAGGAATGGGGGCGCGATGAAAATTATGTTTGAATATTGGGTCGCAGATAATGAAAGTTTGAGCAGCACTGCAGTAACATATTAGCATAGTAAATGTAATTAGCACAGTAACATGTTAGCATAGTAAATGTAATTTACACAGTAACATGTTAGCATAGTAAATGTAATTAGCACAGTAACATATTAGCATAGTAAATGTAATTAGCACAGTAACATGTTAGCATAGTAAATGTAATTAGCACAGTAACATGTTAGCATAGTAAATGTAATTAGCACAGTAACATGTTAGCATAGTAAATGTAATTAGCACAGTAACATGTTAGCATAGTAAATGTAATTAGCACATTAACATGTTAGCATAGTAAATGTAATTAGCACAGTAACATGTTAGCATAGTAAATGTAATTAGCACAGTAACATACTAGCATAGTAAATGTATTTAGCACAGTAACATGTTAGCATAGTAAATGTGTTAGCACAGTAACATAAAAAAAAAATTAAAATTCTTAGATTTTTGTCGAAGATTTAAAATACAGCCATACCTCGATTTACGCGAATTCGACGTTACGCAATTTTCAAATATCGTCGATTCATCTTTTTTTTTTCATTAAAATTTAGGGTGGATCCTACCACATACTGGTGAAATTTGTGATGCGATGGACGAAGTTGTCGATGCTTCCAGGTAAATAAATTCAGAAATGGATAGTGGTGGCATTCAAGAACTACTGGATTCCCACAATCCGGAGTTGACAATGGATGGGCTCATAGAAATGCAGGAGTAAGAGCAAGACTTTGAAGAACTTGAGTCATTAGACCCAGTTTAATTGGAAGATCGAATGACGGGTGGTAATTTGATAAAATACCCCCAGTTTAATTAAAAAAGGGTTCCAAATTTTAGAAAATATAGACTCCTACGATGAGTGTATTTTTTCAAGAAAACAGTGAATGAAAAAATTATTAGCATGATACGAGTAAATTATGCGGAAAAAAATCTTTGAACCAGCAGACTACATGCTAGATTTCATGAAATCTTCTCTCCACATCTAAACAACTTCAGTTAGTGTTTTTATATTTGTGCTATCCAATAATTTATAAAACATTTTTTCTAAGTTATTTTGTTTCGTTCGTCTCCGGCACAAACTAAAAATAATTTATATGCGAAATTATACCCCAATATTCTCGAATTCAACTTACGCGGTTATCACTTTGCCCCTCCTACCACATAAGGTCGGGGTACTATTGAATATACCACTTAGAAGCTAAAATAACGTACACTAAAATCGTAAAGTGAAATGAACATTTGGATCATACAATAATGTTGAAAAAGTGGGTTGCCTCAGTAAAATAATAAAATAACAAATGCAAGACACGTTCAATTTTTGTAATCAATGCAAATATTTTAAATAAAATAATAAAACAAGATATCAGTATATAAAATAAATTACTTAATTTTCAATAGTATCAATGGTATTAATTCAGAATGAAGTTTTTAATTTTAAGTATGCTTTTGCTTTACAGTACATGCTTACATAAAGTATGTGGTTACATAACTCTTTTCAGTCATGATATATGATATGCTACTACTTTATTGAAAATAACCTAAGAAAAATAGCTTATTTGCCTAAAATGATTTCCTTATTTATTCAGAAATCTAATTAATTCTAATGAAGTGTTACAAGAGTTAATTTGTAAGTAAGCCATTAGCATAAATCATGCACTTTTTTTAACATGCTTTCTTTGAGGTTTACGGCATGTTAGGGACATTTTCACAGTTTTAAAATGTTTGAGTAAAATGAAAATATTTTAAATTCCTCTTTCTTAATCAAAGAACGCTGTAAATGAAAGGAAGAATATTTATGTATCGTTATAAATAAAAGTATAAGCTAATTCCAAATAGCGCGTGTATCTCAATAAATGTATGATATATTTCCAATTTTTTAATATTGTGTCTACAAAGAGCCATGAAAGATGATATTTTTTAGATATTATATATGGATAAAAGCATTTAAAATTCATATTTAATTTATTTATATATGCATTTATTACTAATAATTGTTATTTTTTAATTCTTAGTCCCATGTATTAAACCAGAACTTTACTTTTTGTTTAACAAGACTGAAATACTTAGAAACTTTTTTTAAGAATATTTTTAAAGAACAGTACAGCTTGTAATACATATTTAAATTAGTATACTACATATATTTCATATGCATTGCATATGGATTTATTATATCATTAATAATACATTTATATAAAATGCATATTAAATATATGTAGCATATTAATTTAAATAGGTATTGTTGCATTAATAATTAATTGTATAGCATAATAAATATTCAATATTTACATAAATTAAGCAACGCGTTTACTTGTTGTACAGAGAATGCTCATAAAATAGTAAAATATAAGATGTTGCTAAGAATTTATAAAAGTGCCTGTGGAGATTTATTTCTGATATTTAAAAGTTTGCACAGATAATTTGAAATTCTATAAATACTTGAGAAACTCAAACTAAAAACACGAAGGCAGCAGTATGCATGAATACCATTTTTCAACAGTAGTATTTTTTTTTTATTATAAGTAAATATAATTTGGAAAAATAGCATCTTCTCTTTTTCTCCTTTCATTACAATTTTTCTCCTAGTTTGATTTAGAAGTAACTTTATTTTATAGTTTGTTAGAAAATATCAAGTATTTTTCCAAAATTTAGAACTTGTTTGTAAAAAATGAATAGTTTGAAATCCTTAGGGAATTGTAAACTATTTTATCAACAAATCATAGTCAGAAGGAGAAAAGTCTAAAATTATTTTTATTTTTCATATTGTACTTATTTTCAACGAAGAAATTGAGAAAAAAAAATAGTAAAAAGACAAAGATTTTTTTAAAGGTATCTTCATATTGTGTAGGAGTACTTATTACTACTATTATTATTGTTATTAAATTATTGTACAAAGCTAACTCAGGGGTGTTAAATTTCTCTAGATGTCTGAAAATATAAACGTTTTTCAAACAGGTATCATTCTTTTAAATTTAAATTTAATAATTCGAAACTTTTACACATTATTTATAAAGAAATCAGGCTTCAGAAAAGTATAAAATGTTTAAAATACAATAATAATTTTAAAAATTATAAGCATATGAAAATAAGAAAATTTTCTAAAAAAATATTGATTAAGTTTTACGTCGCGCATCCTATTTTATAAAATAGTAGCTTAAAATACTAGCTATAAAATAATTTATAAAGTTAAATGTATTCTTATTACACTGTAGCTATTTTTATATAAATAGAATAATAGCTTACATATTTTAATAAATAAAAAAATGCATTTTTAAAAAATATTGAAAAGAAGCAATATTTTGCAAATATTTTGAAATACAAAAGTTATATAATACTAAAATTAAGTAGGGTTTAAAGAGTATGATGCATTTTATAATTCTAAAACGTTTTATACATCAGAGGCTACTATTTTAGAAAACAGCGTGCGCAACGCAAAAAATACAATATTTATTATAGAATTTTCATATGCTTATGATATTTAAAATTATCATTATATTTTAATAACTTTATGCTTTTTTGAAGACCTATTCTTTTATAAATAATGTGTAAAATATTCAAATTATTTAGTTTTAATTTTAAAAAATTATACCTATTTGAAAATTGTTTACATTTTCAGACATCTCGAGAAATTTAACACCCTTCAGGCCTCTTAATAATAGTAATACAATGCATTTCAAAATATATTATTTAAATTACCTTGTTATTAATGTATTAAAATCAATGTTTAAGTATAAATAACTGAATTTATGGAATTATTTTGTTTTTGAAATAATAATGATAAAAAATACCAACAAGTTTTATATAATATTAATTGCAAAACATAAATTGGATTTAAGTAATAAATGACTTGGCTAAAACTATTTGTTCATTTTCTTTGGTTTTCGACGAATTTTCCTCTTTCGTAGTTGATAATATAGGCCCTCTAAAAATCAAATTAAGTCCTTCATTTGTCTCTGTATGTTAGCCAAAATAACATAAACGATAATAAGGAAAATATTTCTGAGGATTTTCAAAAGGAAATAGCAATTTTTGGATTAAAATTATGAATGAAATTCCAATGTAACTTTTAACGCTAATGGCATACATATTTGATGATGTTAAGCATTTACTGCTAATTTGACACTTACGCCTTAATTTAACAAAAACAAAAGAATTTTCTTCCAGTAATGCCTTACTTCCCCAATTTCATGCAAAAAAGCATAAAGTCAGTTATTTTCCCCCATTTCTGTCTTTTCATTACCAAACTATCCACATAATCCATGTAAATAGGGAAAATGAAGTACTCGCTTCCCCTTGTTCATTCATAGCACACACATATGAGTTAAAAAAGAATAGTATTCAAATGTTATTTCCGGTACTTTAGTAAATGAGAAGCTCTCTACAATGGCTTTCCTAAACAGTTTCCTTTTGTTTTCTAGTCATTCCCCCAGGCCTCTTTTGGAATTTTCATCGCTTAACTTCGATGGTAATTTGTTTTCTTTCGTAAACGAAATACGCATTTTTCTTTTGAAGAAGCTCATTTATTTTATTTCCGGTTTTTCTCCCTATTTTCCTTAAAGAAAATGGAAGGTTCATTATGCGCAAGTAAATATACACGTGGTAAGAAATCCGCACTTATTTGAGAGAAATTAGAAGGATAATTATATCATTCTGCATTCAAATCATACATAAATCATCAAAATAGCTTTGTTTCTTGAATATTTTTTATTATATTTCAGGTTTATGTTCAAGAAGTATTAGTTTGTGTGTGTGGTAAAAAAAACTGAATATCATTTATAAATAGTTATATAAAAAATGGAAGGAAATACATAAATATTCGAGTCTCTATATAACGAACCTATATATTGCAAACTTTTCTATGTAGCGAACTTTTTCCTGGAACCTCGAACATTTCAAGATTTTCTTCGTAAAATAACCTCTCTATAGCGAAGTGCATTTTCTTTATAGCGAACTTTTTCCTTTGTGATTCAATTTTTGTTCCCCATTTTTTTATATAAAAAAAGTATTTCTCAAAACGTTTCTAAGTTATTCTCTCTTTAACACATTTTATGGTCGTTATAAATCTTGAACGTGCAACCTTTAATCCCCATTGCCCAGTTCACTAGAAACATCTTTGATATCCTCTTTCACACTCAGTGGAGTTGTCCGGTATCCCCTTGTTCTAATTGCAAAATAATGTATGTTTAATATTGCATGCTTTAAAAAGTACAATGTCCTTAAAATTCATTAATTTTAGTATAATATTATTTTCTCAATATTGGAAATACAGTGAATTCTTCAACATTCTTTTTTCTTGTTTTTCTTGCAGTTTTCCTTTCATTTTTGATGGATAAGGTATGCAAAATAAACATATATTAATTTTTAAAAAAAGGTACGAATAATTAATTTTTAATGTATAGTGTTTATAAATTTAAAATTTGCATTATGTGGTTCATAAAGTATATTAAAGGATGAACTTATATGTAACAAATTTTCCATATAACAATCGTTTTTCCGGGATTAGAGGACCGACTGCACATAAATGTTTGCAAAATGCGGTCTTAAAATTGAGCCTTAGAGCTAATTTATCGCTACATAGTTCATCACAATAACAGTTATCGTTATATATGTGTTACCATTAAAGGGTAAAATCCATTATTTCATAGAATAAATAGGTATGTCATGAAATGACTGAAATCATTGGACAAGTTGGACGTTGGACAATATTTTTCATGATATTTAGTGTCACTTAGGTTAGAATACATGTATAAAATTGTTTTAAAGACATTTTGCCAAAAAATATTATTTAAATACAATATTTCGGTAAAAATTAAGTTAGAATAACCTTTATTCAAAATGTTCTCCTTTGGTGAAAAATGCTTCTATTATAATACTATCTTGCATGTATATAGCTCCGAACTCCGTATAGAGGCTCAAATATGAATTTTGAAAAATTCACATTATTTTCAGAGTTACAACCATTTGAAATAATTATTGGTGTTTTTTTCTTAAAATAATTTATCCCCTCTGTTGTCGCAAAACATGGATAAACCCACTTCTAATTTATACATTTCAAAAATTCTAGTTGAGCCTCTGTACAGAGGTCTGAGCTATACAAAGGTAAACTATTATTTTAATAGAAGAATTTTTCACAAAGTGAAAATATTTTGAAAACTGATCATTCTATGTTAATTTTTTGTCCAAATATTGTACTTAAATAATTTTTTATTGTAATAATATTCTTAAAACAAATTCTATTTACATTTTCTAACCTAAGTGCCACTAAATATCATAAATATTATCCATTTATACGCTTTTGCAAAATCACGGGTTCCGAACGTAGTCGAATACCTTAAAATACACAAAATTACTGAAGTCTATGATTTAACTTGGTATCTGAAGAATAATGATTACTTGATTCTTAAACTATGAAATACAAATGGCACTCGAAAGTTCTTTGAACCTTTTCTAGCAGTTTTTAATCAGATTTGAACTGCTTATAAATGCTTTGAAATGTGGTGTGTTTGTATACTCTTTATCCATTGCTTTTAGACGTAGAGTTTTTGATGGTATATTAATGTTAGCGTTTAACTTTTTGGATTATTAACAAATGTCTTTGCAACCTGTTTTCAAGCAATGACTTCTGAAAAAATGGAAGACTAATTTGTAAATAAGAAAGATTTGAATCTGTCTTAAATAAGCGTGGGACAAAGGAAAACAATACTTCACTTACTCGAGAAAAATTAATAATTTTGATAGCAGAAATAAAAAGTGCTAAAACAGCACAGAAAAAAGTACGACGTGACTATTTTTACTTCAGAACATTACAATATCTTTGTGGCTCAAGGAATGTCTCCCAGCCAGTATAGTGGCTATGACCCTCGCTTAAAACCGAGTGGGTTGGGGTTCGAATCCCAAGTAAGACATGGTTGTATCTTCTTCGGGAAAGAAGTCGCTCTTTCGCCTGAAATGGATTCCCGTCTCCAAAGGAAAAGCAGTGCACCCTCCTCAACTTGTTATATGCTGGGATCATCGTTTGCAATAAATCTGTATTCTTCTATGGTTGTGTTATATGTTTCTGTTCATCTATCTCACGTCTTTCGTATGTATCCCAGTAATAAACACACGACAACAACAGTTCAAGGAATAGAAAAATTAATTGTGCCGTTAGTAGAGACAGAGAGATGCAAAAACACTAATTTTCTTTTCCTATTAAACTATTATAAGCAACATGAGCAGTGATCCATAATATCATCTGCTTTTCCTTATTATTTATCAATTAAACATCCATAATAGTAATAAAATGCACTTTTTGAGTTGTTTTAGCTGTTTATGATCAATTAATTTATAAAATAATTTTAAAATTGCCTTTTTTGGGGAGTTTTTTTACTCCTTATAAGAAAACCTTTTCATATAAAGCCCTCGGTATGGAAATTATATTAGGAGCGAAATTTGTTCAAGCGTTAACAAAAATGCGTTACTCTGCGTTCTGCGCATGAGCCAATGTGCATCTATAAGGAAGAACTGTTTTTCCGTCTTTGTTAAAATAACGATCATTCTTTTTTTGCCCAAATCAGACAAAGAATAATAACATCGTCGGAAAGATATCTTTTTTTTCGCCATGATACGGTATACTTTTTTTTTTATATAAAATAACGAAATTTTGCATTTTTTCCAATTTTTTTTCTAAAATGAGTCATTAGTCAATATCGATGCGTTTTTATGCAAATAGTTCTGTATTGATCGCTTAATATTGTAATGTTTCAAAATTATGTACTAAAAAAGTTCACACTTTGTTTTTACGGTATCATAAATTAAAAATTTTTAATGCCAAAAACGTTTTTTGTGATTTTTTAAAAAATATTCAAAATGTATCTAAACATTTAATATTTTTGTTATTTATAGAAATAATAACATGAAACTTTTTTTCCATGTGTCAAATGTTGTTATCCGTGTTTTGTTCAAATATTGGAAAAAATGCTTACAAAGCATGGATTTAAAGCAAGTTTCTACGTTTTTCGCCTAATACACCTTTTACAAAAAGTCATTTATGTAGTTTTTTTCTTATATTTTTTGTTTAAAAACTACCGTTATTTGCGATCAATGTGGGGAATTCGGGAAAGTATATTTTAAAAACAAAAACCTCAAAAAAATTTAAACTTTAAAAAATATTCGCATTCTACGTTTACTAGCGTTTTAGCGTAATTGTCGTTTAACTATCTGATCATATAACTAAATAAAAACAAACATTATATTTGATATGCTGTAATCCCACGATGAGAGATTTTTTTTTCTTTTTAAACCTAAAATACTACTCATTCTAAAAACAAACTCAGACCCAGAGAAAAATTCTGAGAATATAAAAAAATCATCGCTGTAATTAGTATTGAAATGCTGTTAGTTGTAGAACGAAAATGAAGACTTATTCAGAAAGCAGATTTGTGTCAGTAATCACCGTTTTTATCGTTTCACATTAGAACTTATTAGTATGATTAGTTCTGTCCCTTCTATTATGATTTTGTTTTTAATTTCGGAAAGTTGTAAATATTGTTTTTTATTACTGTTGCACGTTTTTCCATGTGGAAAAGTTATATGATATTTGGAAATGCACATACAGCACTTTGAAGGATTTTTTGGCTAAGATTTATTTTTATGAGCATTCTGAAACATATAAAGCATGATAAAATATGCACTTTACTCAATTCTTTCTGTAGAACTAACATCCATATTTATATAGTGAATACACTTAAAACCTGGGCCCGGTCGCGCGGGGCTCAAAATCAAAGGACAACAACAGTACAATAATTTTATTAAAATATGACGGTTTTGTTTGCAAATATCAATCCTGTAACGTTAGTGAAAAGTGTTTGTGACTTGTGTTTTTTATTGAAGTTACCTACCTTTGAAACGTTTTAGTTCAGTTTTAATGAATTTTTTTTCTCAAATTATCAAAGAAAAAAAAGAAAAGTCCTTGAATATAGGTAAGTATATTTTTTAGTTGCATTTTCCCCTGAAATTGGGATTTTTATCGAGTACAATAAAAATAATTGTAAAAAAAATAAACATTAGGGTGATTCAGTCACCTCGCACGACTACAAACGTTAGTATCGAGTGCGCGCCTGCTCTCACAGGTTAAAACATTTTGAAGTCTTATCGCTTTAAATATTAATGCCAAAACGTGATGGATATGATTAAGATCAGCATACTCTAGAATCTTTTTTCTAAAGACATTTATACTCTTAAAAATGGATGATGGGGGAAATAAATTTTTACTTAAATATCATTTTGCAATATGTTTAAATTTAAAAAAATTAGAGTAAAGAAAAATAACAATAACTATCCTATTACTTAAAAGTAATTTCCCTAAAATAAATTTCGCTTAAAAATAATTTAATATTTATCTTGTTAATTTGTACGGTTTATAATTAAGATCGTATTGTAGCTCTTGCACCCCCCAAAGCGTATTATTATTCTATAAGGGGGGCGAAAAATTATGATTGAAAATTGGATCGTCAACCGTGAAAGTTTGAGAAGCACTGGTGTATGGTAAAAACAGTTGCAGCTAACTTTCGATAGCTCTACGTTGCACGGCCAAACCGCGTAAGGCAGTATTTTTTTCAAACTGTGGGCGCGCGCCCAGTTAGGGGGGCGAGAGCATATTGAAAAGTCGAAAACAAAAGATTATTTTTTTAAAAAAAATTGTTGGTTTAATAAATGCATACAAAAAAAATACATCCTGACTAATAAAATTTAAAGCATACATATAAACTGACATCAGACACTTATAAATATACCAGTACTGCGCTCAGTGTATTTTCTAATTAATTTAACAATACTAAGTTAAGAGCAAGTTTAATAATTACAAGTGACCGCATGATATAGTTAAATATAAAATTATATGCAAAAAATAACACTTGTAATTTGTGCGATTTATAATTAAATGCCGATTAAGAATTACGCTATTCACTACAAAATGCCACCGTTTAACATGCATGTGGTGCATTAGCGGAAAGGAACAAATATGCAAATCCTCTGAAATAACAAACATTGTCAAGAACATTTTATTACATTCCAAAGTCTTTGGAATAATTTCATCGATAACAGTTCACAGAAGAGATCGTACTTTGGAAAGACGTATGTATACGTCCTGGGCAATTAACGCACTGGCTGAGTTAGACGTTTATGTACGCTGGTGGCAACTAGAGAGGTTAAAGTCCAATTGCAGTTTTAGCGTCAATGTATAGTAGTATTGAATTCAATACATTGTAATTGTATGGAAAGGGGTGCAATGAAAATTATGATTGAATATTGGGGAGTAAATATTGAAAGTTTGAGAATCACTGTGATAAAGTCAGATAATGTCCAACGTGATTCAATAAAATTTGAACTAAAAAAACTTAAAAAATAACTGTATTTGTGCGATCCGACAAACGACTGGAATTTATTCCTTAAGTACGGCTGTCTTTGATTTTAACACAGTGTTATAAGTTTCACTTGTATGTAACGAAATCTTTGACTCGATTCTTACCCAATTTAAAAGGTCAAATTATTTCTAAATTTTGAACACTTGTCAAGAACCGTTGGCAATACATTAATTTCATAATTTTGTTTCATTGTCCTGATTAGGATCCTTAGGAATAAGAATTACAAGATTTAGCATCTAATTCATTATATTCTTTCCAGATTTGACGACTAATTGCATGTACCTTTTCCAGATTTGGCAATTAATTCCAGATTTGATGACTAAAAGATTAAATTACAGCGCTGTAAAAGCTAAAACGCGTTTGCATCAATAAATTTTCCATAATATAAACAATTTTGTTCAGTTTTTCTGAAACGGAAAAAAAAAAGACTCTGCATGTGAAAATAAAATTTAGGATCTTACACGGCCTTTCTCAAACTGTGGTGGACGCGAGCATGTTGAAAAGTCAAAAATAAAAAAGAAATTTTTAATTTACAGATATGAAGCAATACAAAACACATTCTGACATGATAAAAATAAAATACATATTCACTCTGATATAAGATACTTATAAATGTATGAGAGTGTCAAAAAATATTTAATAATTGATTTGTTAATACTAAATTAAAAGCAAGTTCAGTAATTATTGGTGCTTTCATGAGATTGTCATATAAAATTATGATACATATATATTGGTGTTATGTGCAGCATATAACTAAAGTCGCAATGTGGCTTTAGCGTCAAAGTACATTATTATTGTATTCAATACATTGTTGTTGTATCAAGGAGTGTGATGAAAATTATGACTCAAATTTGGTTTGCAAATATGAAATGTTTGTAAAGCACTGCTCTAGCCGCTAAACTTGTAATTAACGTCTGTTTTCTAAATTCTTTTGTCGGATTTATAGAATTAAACATCATTAATTGATTTATTTTATCAAAACAGCTGAGAATTGATTCAGAGATCTTACAGTGTTAAATAATTTCTCACAAATTCTTCGATTCAAAAAGTGTAATTTTTGTGTCTAACACTGATGCAAGTTTCAGAGAAGATATTGAGCTGTTGTTAGTGAAAACTATCATTGACTTTACACATTTTTTTGCATGAAATATTTCAAACATAGCTCTTCCAGATTTCCTTCAGTTGGCTGATCCCAGTGGCGTGACGAAGAATACTGCCCTCCACCCCCTGCAAAATCAGGTTTTGGGCCACAGGCACTTAAATCTTAAAAAATTATCGATTTTCACTTTTTATGTTTTTTTAAGAGTTCAAATATTTCTGTTTAAAATGACATATGGTATGAGAATATATGATAATTAGAAGTATTTTATTCATTTTTTTTAGAAAGCTACTCCTTAATGCGTCAAATTAGCTCTGCTAGGAGAACCTGTGTTTCGTTTTGCATAGGTTTTTGATGAACACGAATCTATACGATGTTCAATAGAAAAAATAAGAATACATTGAGCTTATCCAGAAGTGTATGGATAAGCATCTTTTGGATCTTAACAGCAAAACAGAGAGAAAAAGAATGTCAAGTGCTAGAAAAACTCTAAGTGGTCGTAACCGACTCGCCTGCATTTTTATATAAAAAATTCAAAGATATTATAGAATAGAAATAATAGGAATGATATAAACAGAATGAAAACTGCTGTCTGGGCTGTTTATTTTCATCTTTTGTTTTCAAACGAGAGCCCTCAACATGGACTGTATTCTGAGATTATAAATGTCTGGTGCAAGCTTCAAAATACAGAATCTGAATGTAACATAAGATACTATGGTAATAAACACATGCACACGTGTTATATACCATAATAATTAAATGAAACAAATTTTTAGATATCTTGGTGACCTTGTGTTATTGTGTGACCTTGTGTTATTAAGTATATTATTATTATACCTTGTGTTATTAATGTTTACATGAAAAGACCCAGAACCCCCAATGAGTCAGTTAATAACATCATATGGTCAGAGATTCCACGATCTACATTTGTGGAACTGGACACTCTAAAATATTAGGGACAAATATAGCTATAGCAAGTTCAATATGAGTCATGTAGCAAAGTTAATGATCGTAAAACATTATGATATTGGACCAAGTTATAAATGTGTGCCATGCTTCAAAAAATTAAATACTTGTAGAATTCGTGCAGCCCAACAAAAGCATATTAAAATCCCCAAAAAAGGCAAAATTAGTTTAAAATAAAGAAAAAAAGAAAAGAAGAAGAGTCTTTTGTACGAGCAGAGAATAAAAAAAATGCTTCATATGCTTCTGAAAAGTATTTAAAAAAATAAATACTCAAAAATTACAAAGTTACACTTTAAAACCTGTTTTCTCAAAATATAGTATTTTTCACTTTATGTACCTTTTTCTCAAAAACTACTTATCACATTATCCTCAAATTTTCAGTGAGCAGACTTAGATATATCTAGCAATCATATTTAGATATAACTTTTTTAAACTAAATTTTAGGGAAAAAATTCAAAATTTATTTAATCGTTCATAATAAAACAGAAGCCTTCATTAAAATGTCATTAATGGTACACATAATCTACTGTAAAAAATTTATCTATGAGAAGAGGATAGTTTCTGAGAAAAAAGTACATAAACTCTTACGCAATTTAACATGGACTTCTAAGGACGCGAGCAGGATCCTCTCAAACAAAAAGCAAAACAAATGAATACTGCCTAAATGAATTTTTTCAAAAAGAGTATTGCTTAAAAAAAACCAAAAAACTTTTTTAAAATCCATGATTTTTAAGCTGTTATTCCAATTGTAGGACAGAACACGGATAATATATGTTTGACAAGCAGAAAAAAAGTTTCATGTAGTTATTTTTATAAATTATGAAGTTATTAAATGTTTAGTTAGAGAATTTTGAGAATTTTTTGATCAATCATAAAAAAAAGTGTTCGGCATTTCATATTTTAAATCAATAATTATAAACGGTAAGTGTATGGAGACTTTATTTAGTATAGAATATAGTTTCTTTACAATGATAAAAAGTTCGTACAGAATGATTGAAAAATTCTTTTAATAAAAACGCATGGATATTGTCTCATTTTAGAAAAAAAAAAATCGTAACACATGGAAATATCGTTATTTTCTATTAAAGAAAATTACACCATATTGTGGCGATAAGAATTAACTTTTGAATTCTGTTATTTATTTTTTGTCTGATTTCATTAAGAAAGGAACGATCTCAATTTTCAAAACCAAAAAAAAAAGTAGACTCTTCTTTCTTTCTTCGGACAGAGAGATTTAGCGCATAAGCAGAAGCGCGCGTGGCACTTTTTTAAAAAAACGTCACTCCTCGTAATATTTTCAAACCGTTGGCTTTAAATGAAATTGAATCTTAAGGTGTATAAACCTCCAAAAATATTAAGGCCTTTTTTATTTTAAAAAAAATGAAAAAAAAGTATGTCAAAGTTGTCATGATTTTCACTAAGCGAATAAATTAATTCATTGTTTAAAAAAATCACATTGCAATAAATAAATTCTATAAAAATTATAATTGTTAAAAGTATAATGATTAAGTTATAATGACACTAATTGAACGTAAGAATGCAAACAGATATTGATATGGATTTTCCCCAACCAAATCCGATGAACTGGAGAAAGTGATATTAGGATGATGAAAAATCAGGCAATCTATTAAAATGTGATGGACAGACTACAGAACCTTGCAGGAAGGACATTCCGAAGCATTCTCACAAAACAAAAGATACCTGTGAAAAAAACGAGTGACAAGAATGAAGGTGAATCAGTTTGACATCAGTTTTTGCATCTGCATTAAAGACCAAGATCCAATGATAGGTTTCCTGGAGTTCAGCCTGTTATTAGTGTCTGTAAATTCCATGACTCCAAGTGATTGTGGTAGCCCAGTGGTTAAGATTGTGGACTCGTGATGGGCGAATCATGAATTCCAGTATACTACTGCTGAAGACCCGCCGTGTTGAAGGGCGATAAAAGTTAAATATGTGGATGCTCAAACGCCCTACCGTGATGTGCTGTGGAAGTATGGATATGGGGTGTGTCAGCTCTGATGTCATCCTCGTCACTTGACCTTGGTTCAAAATGACGGTTTGATTGTTTAATTTTATGGCACAAGAGCTAAATTAGGCTAAGTTGCACCAAACAATCAAAATGATGAATTCCGTCACCGATGGCCCTCAGGTTACTGTACAGTGTGATGTAAACTAAAATCAAATCCTCATTGGCTTAGAATCGACTATCTTTAAGCATTTTAATCGCGGAGTTTCCAACTCAGACTTTGGGGGATTCCATAGCAAATTCAATTATGAATTTATTTAACTTAATTAGAGATCCTATAAATGTAATGATAGTGCTTCATTTGAATGTTTTTTTAAAAATATTGAATTGAAAATTACATTATTAGACGTATATAATGAAATTAAGACATTTACAACATATGTTTTTGTAAGATTATCTAAATTTATATAAATTATATGTAATATTGATATTATTCCTACTTAATTATTTACTACTACTTTGACTAAATGCCCCAGAATGTCCTTCATGTAAAGCCCCGTGTTCTGTTTATCACATTTTAATATATCGTCCAGTTTTTAGCCATCATCGCATCAACTTTTTTCATACATCTGTTTTAACCTTATCTGACTTGGTGGGAGAATCTCCCCACCAAAATCTATTTGACTTTCTTTTAAAAAATGGACTTTTGTATTTGATTTAATTTGTGTGTTTAATTAGATTTTTAATATATTATATGTATGTATGTGTGCATGTACTTTTGTATATTTAAAAAATAAGCATTTTTAACAAGTGTTTGGCGCAGCTTGGCTGAAGTTGGCCCTTACGCCATTAAAATTAAAATTAAAATTCAATTCCTACTTTATTTATTTAACAGCAAATAATACATTATTACTATGGCTGGAGACCTGAAATGAAGTTTCAATGAATAATTTGTCTACTTTTCAGATTTTGAAAAAGTTTCAGTAATTATTAAAAATCATAAGTGCTACAAATTCAAAGTATTGTGTGAGAAATGAAAAATAAAGTGCTTAGAAATTAGAGTAAATTTATAATTCTACTTCTTATATACATATAATTTATATCAATGCTACACTTAAAACTTGATATATTACTCAAATTATATCGGATAATTACAATCGTAATAAAAACTTGATTATAAATTGAAATAAACAAAAATAATTATAAAACCAATTCTCATTTTCATTGCAATTGTCTAAATATTTATAATAGTCTTTTCGAAAGTTAAATTAATAAATATTAGATCCAAGGATTTTTAAGCCAAACTTAATAGTTACGTATTTTTAGAACACTTGATAATGTTTAAAATTATTTAATACATCTATTCATTTATATTCAAATAGAAAATCTTATAAATTGTCTTTTTTTAGTCCTATTTAGTACTTATAATTATAAAATTCCTCTATAGCATAAAAAGTTTAAAGAAAAAAATAAATAAGATAATTAAAAAAGAAATCCTAAGGAGCGTTTTTTAAAAATTTTAACTTATATTTTTGCATTAAGACATTGTTGGAACTAAGTGATTCTTAAAATGCATTATTTTTTATATTTTTATTGTTGTACAATAATTAATTAATTATAGAAACGGTAAAATCCTCCTGTCAAAATGCGACATCATTTTTTTTGTTAATGCAACAATTTAATTATCCCAACACTTAAAAGTATTTTTTTTGTGTTTCGCCATTTGAATTATTGTTTCTGAGGAATAAGCATCTTTGTCAAACTGCGATTTATTTTATTTGTAATTTGTGATTTATATTACTTTTGTCAATTTAGAAGATGGGTTGCGAATTTTTGAACAGGTTCATCTACAACATGTAAGTAATATTAATGACGTTTCTGTACAATATTGTAATTCATTGTATCCATTTGGGTGCGATAAATATTTTACTTCGATGTATGATGTAATGGAACATGACGTCATTTATAAAAATGGTAATAAAAACTTGTGATTTACTAAAGGAATTTTAGAACTGTTCTGGATCAGACAATTAACTATATAATAATAGTTATAATTTAACTATATAATTAACTAACTATTAATAATTATTATAATATATTTTTTAATTTATTTCCGAAAATTTGACAAATGTGTCAATTTCCTAGTAGTAGTAGTTTCCTACTAGTTCCTAATTTCCTAGTAGTTTCATGGTAATTTCTAGTGTGTTAAATTTTGTGCGCACACGAAGAAAAATTCTGAATTTTTCAAAATCGCTTAAATACACCTGAAAATGAAGTGAAATTGAGTAATGATATTAGATTACAGCTTTTACTTACCTAAATTTTAAAATAAAATTTGTTTTCTTACTTAATTGTGTATGAAGGCTACAATTAGTTTTAAAAATTAATTTTCTTGACATCTATAAGTCATTTGGACGTTTTTTTTTTATTGAGAGATTTTCAAATTGAGGAAAACGTTTTCTTCTCAATTTTACCCATCAATAGCACAAAATAAATAAAGCTTGATGTCAAGTTGAATTTTAAATAGTAAAATAATTTTTTTACTGTATTTCTTAAAAAAGTCTGTGATTTGTAAGTAACATTTTCCAAATAAAATATATTGCGTAAATTCAAACAAATATTTGATATAAGAACAACATATAACTAAATTAACAGTATTAAATGCAAAACAGTGCAGAACTTATAATAAAAATGCAATACTAATAGTAATAAAGTAATAATGCTACATACAGTAATAATAGTAAAAAACCCAGTTATATATATTAATAATAGTCCACAAAAATAATTGATATATACACTAATAATAATATAAAAATAAGTGCTATATACAGTAATAATAATATAAAAATAAGTGCTATATATATACAGTATTTATAGTTAAAGAAATAAGAATACTAAATACATTACTTATTGTACATAAATGACAGTACACATCTAAAACAGTACTAAATTATCAATACTAAATACAGTACAAATAGGGCAAAACTAACACTACTAAATATATAGCACTTATAGTACATAAATGATAGTATTAATATATATTTCTATAAAAGTTTTAAGATAACTAGGACGTGAAACTGCTTCAAGTTTTGCATTTTTTTATTTTACTTTTAAAAAATGGAGGGGCCCTTTACTGCATCCATAGATGCATTACTTATGAGTATTCGATAAATAGAACGGTAGATAATTGAATTTTAAAATTGTAAGCAAATTTGATGTAACTATGATTCAGGTGCACTTTCTTCGAAATCCGTTTGCTATATAATATGTATTATTAAAAACTAATTTTTTTATACCAATAATGTAATTTTTCTTTATTAGATGTTCAAATGTATTGAAAATTCTACATTTTTGTTCAAAATTTACGGAAAATATAAATGATTAGTTACAAAATCTTAAAATAAAGCTTTGTTTTTTGAAATGTTAATTATCTCTAATTTGCATTTAAAGGGTGTTTTTTAGAGGTATAGAACTTTAAATACCAATAAAACAACGATGAATTATTCGATTGACATGAATTTTTTTTATTCGAAAGATAATCTTGTGGCATTACATTTTAAATATGATTTCTGGCATAGGATTGCCACGGCTGGCTCGGATGTAGTCCAATCTGGACGTCCAATTTTCGTTGACTTTTTCCAACATTTGTGGCCGTATATCGGCAATAACCCGGCGAATGTTGTCTTCCAAATGGTCAAGCGTTTGTGGCTTATCCGCATAGACCAATGACTTTACATAGCCCCACAGAAAACAGTCTAGCGGTGTTAAATCACAAGATCTTGGAGGCCATTTCACAGGTCCAAAACGTGAAATTAGGCGGTCACCAAAAGTGTCTTTCAATAAATCTATTGGGGCACGAGCTGTGTGACATGTTGCGCCGTCTTGTTGGAACCACAGCTCCTGGACATCATGATTGTTCAATTCAGGAATGAAAAAGTTAGTAATCATGGCTCTATACCGATCACCATTGACTGTAACGTTGTGGCCTTCATCGTTTTTGAAGAAGTACAGGCCAATGATTGCACCAGCCCATAAAGCGCACCAAACAGTCATTTTTTCTGGATGTAACGCGGTGTTTCGACATACACTTGTGGATTAGCTTCACTCCAAATGAGGCAGTCTTATTTGTTGACGTAGCCATTCAACCAGAAGTGCGCTTCATCGCTAACAAAAATTCGCTTATGAAAATCGGGAACAACGGCAATCTCGTTTTGGGCCCATTCAACGAATCTACGCCTTGCTTGATCATATTTAAAATGTAATGCCACAAGATTATCTTTCGAATAAAAAAAAATCATGCCAATCGATGTTTTATTGCAACTAAAAGTTCTATACCTCTAAAAAACACCCTATATAAATACTCAGCATACTTCTTATATCATAAATAAAGTGGATACAGTACAAATTGGATCTTGAGGATTACTCTAAATTAAATACACAGCTTATAAAAGACATTTCGTTTTTCCTAACTGCTTATTGTTAAAATTTGAATGCACATGGATATTTCTATATGTTTATAAGGGTTAGTTTTACTTTACAACAAATAAATATTATTATATATGTGTATAAAATTAGATTATTTTGTTATAATTTTTAAAAACAAAGTTCCATTAAAATTAGGCATAAAATTAACTTTTTAAATTCGTCAAAGACACTTTCTTTATGTATTTTTATAGCAATAAAAATATGTGTAAGGAATTCTGCTATATCTTGTAATGTTGATGTTTAAAGTGAAGTAAAAACACTAAAGTTCTTAGACATAACATTTTGGTATTTTAAATGGAAGAAGGTGTGAATCGTCGATATAAAATGTGTTGATAAAAATTAGAGAAAAAATAATTAAAACGACTTCTTAATAATCTAGAACTTTAAACTAACAGTTTAAAACCTGAGATATGATTCAAAATAATCCAATTAATTATGACACAGCTTTATATTGCATTAAAAATATTATTTTACAAATCAAAGATGAAAATATTTTTACTTGCATTTTTCTCAAAATGCATTTTTTATTGTGATTCCGGTAAACTTTCCTCAAAATCTACTTTCCGTATAGTGCTGATATTTTACATGTTATAAGATCCACAAATTATCAACCAAGTGAATGAATTTTTTTTTAAATAACCATTCACAAATTCAAGGTATAGTACAATTTATGCATAAGATTTTAAAGACAAAGTGAATCACTAATTATAAAAACTTTTTACAAATTTATTTTTTTTAAATCTCATTTCATTTATTTTATGATTGTTATGCTTACAAAAATTCAGTAAAATTTTATAGCTATATGTACAGTAGATTTTTTATGCAAAGTGTACCTAAAGGTAAGAACATGTCTCGAAAATAAAAAAAAAAAATATACATTATTTATTGCCCTACAGATTTATTTGTAATTTAAAATTATTTTTTTACATTAACAGGTACATAAATATAAAGACAATTCAACGTAAAAATTTTACTCCCGTTGCTTTTAATTTAAGTACGTTAGAACCATTTAAATTTGGTGTAAAAGAGATTCATGTTTCCTTGTCTTAGGCGTCCCAGTTACCTTAAACACTTTATTAAGAATATAGTGCTAAATTAACTATACTGAATATAAATCGTGTTGTAAAATAATTAAATACTAAACTTCTTAAAATTATTTCATTAAAGGTAACTCTATCGAATGTAGAGAATTTCGTCTTTGTATAAGTGAAGAAGTTGCAAGTGTATCATACTAAACACAAAAATGAAGAATTATATTTGCAACCGTTTTTACCAATTTCAGATGTCTGAAGAGATTTTTTTTCCTTTGCAGCTGCCACACTTTGAAGAAGCGACCTTCTCTACAACACCATATCGAGATCTCCACCGTGGAGGACCTCTACACTTTTCTGGAGGCCGAAAAGTTGCGCTATGTGAGATTCAAAAGCGCAACAACGAGCGCCTCATTGGGTAGCGAATGCTATATATAATAAAGGAAAAGCACTTCGATTTCCGTTGAGGAGCAAGTTGTTTCTTTTGGTTTCACGAAATAACAAAACGCTCTTTTACTGGCATGGAATGCAATTAAAACATGCAAATATCGGGTCGAGGCAACCTGGTTTGAACATCAAGAGGGCTGTGATATAGAAAATGCTATCTCGTTGCAACCCAGTATAGAACATCAAAGGGACTGCGATATAAAAATGGAATCGCATTACAACCGGTATTAAACATGAAGACGGCTGTGATATAAAAAATGTAATCTAGTTGCAACCTGGTATGTAACATCAACCGGGCAGTGCTGTAAAAAATGCTATCTCATCGCAACCCTATATAGAATATCAAGAAGGCTGTGATATAAAAAATGTAATTTCATCTCAATCCAGTACGAAACACCTAGAAGGGCTGTGATATAAGAAAATGTAATATCATTGCAACCCGGTATGGAACATGAAGAGGGCTGTGATATAAAAAATTTAATCTCGTTGCAACCCGGTATGTAGCATCAACATGACAGTGATGTAAAAAATGTTATCTCATCACAACCCTGTTTAGAATATCAAGAAGGCAGTGATATAAGAAATCTAATCTCATCGCAACCCGGTGTGAAACATCTAGTAGGGCTGTGATTTAAAAAAAATTGTAAGTTCATATCAACCCAATATGGAAAATAAAGAAGGCTTTGATGTAAAAAATGTAATATATAATGGAATCTATTGTATGGAACATTAAGAAGGCTGTGATATAAACAATGTAATCTCATCGTAACCTGGTATGGAAGTTTAAGCGGGCTGTGTGTGTTTCAAAAAATGTAATCTCATCGCAACCCGGTATGGAACATCAAGAGAGCTGTGAAATAAACAAAAAATGAATGTAATCGCAACATGGTACGACTGATTAAAATTCTAGGAAGTTGCACGGTTTGTTTTCAAGAAAGCAAATCCTCCATTCTACGAAGAGACTTTTTCTAATTTAGTATGATATATCGAAAAATCCCTTTCCACTGAGGGATTCGTGTCTGCAAATATGCATCTAGAAAACTGCGTTTTATTGAGTCTACTTTTTTAAGGGATGAAATTCGCCCAATGATTATCATAAACAATGCCATACTATGTAAATAAAAAACACACTTTGAGACATTCTATTAAAACATTCTTTAATAAAGCTTTATACGCACTATTTATTACTTTGGATAATGTCGTTTAGTTTTATTTTGCAATAACATTCCTTACGAACTCTTGATATAATTCTTATTTTGATATAGTTTATGATAATATATATTTCCTTGAAACTGCTCAAATATATTTAGATTTTTTTTCAGTTCTTGTAGGGAAACTAATTAAAGCTTCCGGATGCTTGAAATATGGTTAATATCTGATTTTATTAAATGTTTACTGTCAAATGAATAATAAATGTTGAAAATTTTCCCCATTTTCCCCCCATTATACCAGAGCAGTTGTTTCATGAGTGATGTAAGGATGAATAAGATGTAGCTCAATGTACTTCTCAATCTTTAAATATTTCTGATCCAATATTCAATTATAAATATCATAAAACATAAAATAACAGTGCATTTAATTCAATAAAACTACACTTTGACGCTAAAATTACAATATGATTTTAACCCTCCAAACGGACAGCACGGATTTTTCCGCCCTACTAGAGAGGCTTCGAAAACGGAGACCACACTGAATTTTTCGTAAGGCCGGGGACTCACCAAAAATGAAGCAAACTGATTTTTTCCTCCTCAAGTAATGTGTTCAAAAACGGTAAAGTCGTGTTTTTCCGAATTCTTTTCCCCCCTTTAAAGGTTTAGTATCTTGAAAGATAATTAGAGACGGTCGGGGAGACACGATGCACATTGAGGGGGAGTTTTATGGCTCACGGGGAGACCGGTTCTATCGTAAAAAACAGGGAAAAATTTCTTTAAACCCTAAAGTGCACGGAAATAATTGCAAGTCACCGAGTTGAGAATTCTCATTTTTTTCTTTACCTTAAAATTCTCAAATAAAATTAAGTTTTTATAATGTATGTTTAAGTTTTTAAAAAAATATCTGTAGTATTTAAATTTAAATTATATATTAAAACATTGAGGATAATTTAATGTTTCATTTTTCTTATTTTAATCAATACTTTCAGGGATTTTTTTAAAAAATGATTATTTTGTTATGTGTAAAAAAATAAAAAAAAAGGTTCAAAATTTAAAATCTTTTAAAATTTCGGACACTTCTAAACATGAATAATTTTTAAGCTTCTGTATTACATTATTTGCAAAAAAATTTTATGCATTGTTAAAAAAAACCCTATTTAAATCTTTTAGTTTTTCATAATTTTAAAGCCAGCTATTTAGGGCATCTTACATAGAATCCCTTGTTTTGTATTGTTCAGATAAAAAATTATATTTGAATTTTGAATGTCTGAACATTAATTTCAACTTTAACTATAAGCTTATATTTTTGAACTTGAATCTTCAAATAAAGAGTATTTAAAAGCATATATCTGGACAAATTTACAGTTAACATTGGTGCATATAAATAAATATAAAGATCCTTTTTAAATTCAAATTAAAAAATATATATATTTATGCATAATCCCTCATCATTCATGTTCCATTAGTGGTTGACTGAAGAATAGGTTCATAAAATTTAGACATTTTTATAATCTTAACCATGCAAAACAAGGAATTTTTTGTATTAGATCCACAGAAATTCTGCATTGGAATTTCGAAAAAGATATTTATACGTGTCTCACATACTCAGTTGAAAAACATATATTTACCATAAATACTAATAATTCTTTGGATATTTAAAATTATCATTAAATTAATTTTTTTTAACATATATATATATTCGACTTCTAAAATTTTTTGAAGTATTCCTTAAATTTCATATAATTTAATTAAGTGAGGGGATATTAAAGTCAAACTCTCTCTCTTCTCTACTCAACTACTTGAGGGCTTTTGGCGACGGACTTGTGGCCGGGGTATCAGGTGGTCAAGGTATCGAATCATGGTTGGCATGTCTCGAGTTCGAGCCCAGTGCCACAAAAGACCCGCCGTGTAGGGTAGCGATGCACGTTAAATCTATCGAGAGCTGAAATGTCCTTTCGTTGGTGTGGTAGTTAGGAGAGGGGGGTGCCAGCTCAGGTGTCGCCCTCGTCATTTGACCATTTTTCAAAATTACGAGGTCCATCACTAAAAGCCCTCGTGTAGCTGCACAGTGCGACGTTAATATTCACTCACTTGGCGACGGACCTCGTAATTTTAAACCATGGTCAAGTGACGAGGATGACGCTTGAGCATCGCTCCCTTACACGGCGGATCTTCAGTGGTGCTAGGGTCGAACTCATGACACGCCAGCTACGAGTCCGTTATCTTGACCATTAGGCTACCGCGGCCTCACAATGTGGTTGAAAACTGCATGTTATGAGTAAAAATATGCTGAAACATTGATGAACTTATAATAGATTTTTGCATAGAAGATAGATGTGTGATATGCTAAAATGACAATATGTAAAAGTTATGAGAATATCGATGACAATTTTTGAAAAATTCAATTTAAGTTTCAGTTTGAAACTTATGCGTTTTTTTCGCATTTAATATTAAATATAGTCACGAAAACAAATTAATAGTTTAACGCATTCATAGATTATAAAAAATAAAGGTATAAATGACATTGTTGGGAATAATAAGTTTTTATAGTTTTGAATTCAGACTTCTTTACATGAGTGTAGATTACTAAAATGCTGATGTAGAAGTTAGAAAACTAATATTTAAAATACATGGAAAACAATATCTGCAATTCAATGATCTTGACAAGCAGAAGACGGCGTTTTTACTTAGTAGGGCAGAATAAGCATAAGGTAGGAGCTTGTGGAGTAAACAACCAGGTCTCTGCGGTTTTGGCAGGTAATGAACTCCCATTTGTTGCTTTCTCTCTCTCAGTAAGGAATATAAAAATAACAAATACAAAAATAAGACATATACAATTTTATATATTTTAAAAACAATGAATTGTGAACTTAATTTCCAATTCATTGTCACGAGTTGGCAGTAACTACGGTACTCTATCGACCGTACTTCTTTATATATATATATATATAAGCATATATATATAAGTATATATATATATATAAGTATATATATATAAGTGTATATATATATATATATATAAGCATATATATATATATATATATATATATATAAGTATATATATAAGTATATATATATATATATATATATATATATATATATATATATATATATATATATATATATATATATATATATATATATATATAAAGAAGTACGGTTGATAGAGTACCAATAATTTTAACGCAATTTTATATTTCGCTCTCGTAAACTTTACTCCTTTTAAAACATGTATTGCCAAAATACTCTCCTTTTGTACATTTATAAAATTTTAAAAATATAATGGTTATCTTACCCAACATTTTAAATCAGGGGCGGCAACTGTGTAGCTAAGACGTGCCAAACCAATCTGTCAGTATCATTCAGTGTGCCACATAGTAGGAAATTTTTGAAATCCTTCGATTCTTGCGGTAATATTTGCAGATTTAAGGAATAGAGGTAAATAATTTAGATTTACAGTTTTATTTTATATTAATTATCGATCAATAAAATACATTTATTAACATAAAAATAAACAATATAAAATGTTACTATTTCTTCAGCAAAGATAAAGAAAATTAAAATGTATGTTTCCAGCATATTTATTTAAATAAGAAATAGACAAAGTGAAATATAAATTATTCCCTTCATTACAGTTAAATAAAAATTAATTATAATGCGAATTAACTCTTTCACCACTCTTCTTTCATATCGCAAAACCAGGGGTATAATGCGTGACACGATTCTGATCTTTCAGTTGTTAAACAATTTCTTTGCGGAGTCGAAATATTTTTCATATTAGGAAAGATTTTTTACTTTGATATGCCGAATCATAAGTGGAAAGCAGAGGACATGCAATTTTCTTTTATCAACAATTAAATCCTCTAGCAATAACATTCAATTATTTACAAAATAGCTGTAAATTTATCCTTAGAATTACCTTCCAGATTATTTTGTAGTTCCATAAATGTCCATAACTCAGAAGATGTTTGTCAAATAAGGTCTATTATCAACTTCCATCCACTCAAGAATTGACAAATTTGTAGAGTAGTGCTGAGTGCCACTAAGAATTGTACCACGTGCCACAGGTCCATAGATTGCCGACACGTTTTAAATGTTCTTATTAACTAACCATCTCCTATTCAAACACAATTTATATGATAAAAAAAGGTTTTCATTCATTTTGTCGGGAAATGTATTAGATTCGACCATAAGTAATTTTGTGTATCAAAAAAATTACATTGTTTCGGGGATCCCCTTAGAGCAAAATGAAAGGAATTTGACATGATAATAGTAATTTCTCTAAAATGGGAAACGTTCACTTTCAAAATACACTGCATAAAGTGGTTTTAGGTGTACGAAGTTATATTCACTATTATTCCTAAAATAAATTTTGATATTTTGGTTTTTCGTTAAGTTTTGAAGTTATTTCTTCAAATATACTTCTCCATTACATTTCTTTCAAACTTGCTATTTTCTTTTGCAGCCACGGTAGCCTGATGGTCATGGTTATGAACTCGTGTCCAGTATTCGAGCCCTGGTACCACAAAAGTTTAGTGTTGAAGAGGAACTGATGCACGTTAAACACGTCGAGGTCAAAAGTCCTCACGTTGGTGTGATGTGGAAGTTTGGAAGGGGAGTTATCAGCTCAGGTATCGTCCTCGTCACTTAACCGCGGTTCAAAATTACGTAGGCGCTCGTCACTAGCCACCATGTTGACTTGGAATGCAATATAAACCCTTGACGTGTGCACTTGAGGGAATTCGAGTACGCTAAACAGATCCAAATATGCACATTAGATATAATTCAAACGAGGTCGCATTTTATGCTGCTGTAATTTTCTCACTCAAATATCAGCGAGCGTCGTCTGCACTCGTGATATTTGACTGTTGTTTCTTATATTTACGATTTAGTCGTGAAACATCAAAAACTTGGATAAAATATTTGTATAAAAAATTAAGGGATAAGGAATACTTAGATTTTAGAAGCAAATTACTAGAAAATATGTTAGGGAATATTTACAAGATATTTCACGACTCTATCTTGAACAGGAAAAACGCCTAAGGGATCAGAATACACTCTCATCTTCAAAATTAAAAATCTGAGAAAAACACATTTAAAATTTGTAAAGGCATAAAAAAATTCCAATGCCTGTAAAGCTTTAATTTTTTAATATGTTACTATCCAACTTATGTTCTACATGAAAATTCTACTTGAAATATATAAATATGACTGAAAATATCTTTTCTAATTCAAAATTTTCTTCGACATAATATTGATAACAATTGTTAATTTGATCAATTATTCCGTTTTATCAGAACCTTATATATTCTCAAGAGTTTTAAATGCAAAATATTTATACAGAAAATAGTAGTGATACAAACGTAATCCAGAAATCACCAAGATTGTAAATAATATTTTTTTTTCTCAGTTCCCCATCGTGGCAGGTAAGCAAGTTTAAGTTTTTGTTGCATGAGACTTTAAAATACTGTAATGTAGTACTACAATATATTTATTATAATGTAGTTTGTGATACGTCAGGGAAATATTTAGTTCATTCTGCAACATTTGCATTCTGTAGTCTAATTGTAATATCACCTGAAAGCTGGATTTTAGATTTACCATTTTCAGTCATATTCCATCCCTTTCAAGTATTATTTATCACAGTAGCCTGCGTACATTTTGGTCATGTCATTTTTCAAAAGGAAAAAAAAATAATGAAAACAAAGTAAAGAGCTTTTAAATTATATAAACTTTGTGTCAAAAATAAATTGGTCTTTAAATCACTCTTAATTAAGTAAATGTGAGAAAACTCAAAAACTTAAAAACATAAGCAAACAGAAAGGATTTTAGAAATTAAAATTGCAGTTAATAGACATTTCACACGAAATAATGGATTGTGTTAAAAAAAATATTTTTCATTAATTCAAAAATGCTTTAAAATGAAACCGAATTTAAAATCAAAACTCAGAAAATTAAAATTTCTTAAAACCTAATTGGTTTTTGATCAGAAATTGAGCAAGTTTTCCAAATATATGAAATATATATTTGCAATAAATTGGGAGAAGTTTCTGTTGGCCGTGAAGTGGAGAAAATGTCCATTTCACAATCCTCGCCCTAGGCCACAGCTGTGAATGAGAAACCTCCCCTTTCGAACAACACAGAAACCGAAAAGCAATAAAATCATCCCCTGCAAAACCATTTGAGGACCTCCCGCAGTTTTAAGGGGGGAAGGCATAAAACTGCGGTGCGCTTTCGAAGCAGTTCTCGAAATTCATCCGAAACTTTTTCGCTACCACTAGCTTTGAAAAAGTAGACCGCTTTCGAAGTGAAATTCAATTAGCGGGTCATCCACTCAGAGGGTTAAGCTTCAAAATTTACAGGCGTATATATACGTATCTCCCAACCGGTGCGTGAAATGTCCCGTACGCATATATGCATCTTTCAAAAGTACTTATCTTTTTTGTGCACGTCTGTCCATAAAAATTTCAGACCTCTAGATATATTTAAGACCCCTGAGACCTCTTAAAGCATGTATTAAGTAGGGAAACAATAGCTTATTCGAAATCATATTTCATGTTTCCTCTGCAATAATTTTGTAAGAGAAAGACACGAAAAGCGATCAGTTTGCAATTGTTTTTACAGGGAAAAAAAGTAATGTTAATGGTAATGGAATCATTACGTGACTATTACAACATCAAATGATTCCAGTCCTTGCCTAAATCTTACTTTTGTAAACATAGAGAAAGAATTAAAACGAGACAATAATTCAACAATTTCCAGCGTTCCAATATTAGAATTTATTTGGCTCGAGGATCGCATTATAACAAGGAGGATGCTGGATGACCGCACCTTTTCATAATGATTGTATTATTCGTTAATTTTACATCTCATTAATGGTATAAATTGTACCAAAAAGTCAATACATATATATTACATCATAAATCCCTTTTCCGCCCATTCTAGCCAATCAGAACTACGATTACGTAATCATCACGTGCTTGCACTGTTGGTATAAAACAAAACTTCTTGTGTAATCCCGCTCTCTTCCTCTTTGCCGTCATCATGTAAGAATGTAAGTAGCTGCTCTTTGTGTCTTTGTGTTGTGTCCTCCAAGATGTTGCTGTTGTTGTCTCCTGTCCACTTTGCTTTATAATCGTCACGAGTTTGTGTGTCTCGTCAACGTGAAAATGTACAGCAATTCGATCCTAAGCTTTTGATGTGGGCTTCAAACTAAAGAAGATGAACGTCCACTGAAGATGTGTTGAATGAAAACCTACTAACACTCGAAAAAATACTACACTCGGCCAATATTTTACACACACACACACACATATATATATATATATATATATATATATATATATATATATATATATATATATTTATATATAATTCTGTGCTAATTTCATATCTATCCCTGCATTTTACATTTCATTTTAGAATCAGTTTAATAACACAAATACACTCTGTATTAGCATGTCACAAAAAAATCTTTGCTGGCCGCTAGTTTTCCACCTCTGTTCGAAGTAAAATTAATTTTGTGTTGCTATTCCATCAAAACTTAGATTTAGAAAATGAAAAAAGAATAGTGATATTCCCATTTCAAACACACATATACCGTCTACATCAGCGCTTCTCAAACTGTGGGCACGTCCCCGGGGGGGTGGGGTGATATCCACGTAAGGAGCGTGAGAATAAAAAAAATTTTTAAACCGGTACTAAAAAAAAAAAGTTACTATGAAAGGAAGCAAAGCAAAATATATAAATTCTAGCATAATAATATATAAAGCACACATTTACACTGATATATTATACTTATAAATGTATCAGTATTGCACCGCGTATTTGATAATTAATTTAATAATACTAAATTAAGAGTGAGTGAGTGAGTGAATTTGGGGTTTTATGGCGCAAGAGCCAAAATTGGCTAAACTGCGCCAATACTAAATTAAGAACTGGTTAAATTATTACTTGTTACTCGAATGGGCTTGCCCAGCAGAGCAAAGTTTTTCAAAAGTAGTTTAAATATTAGATGCTAACACTCAAAGTATTTTTTTTCTTTCCATATTTACCTGAGATCTATATTTTGTCTTTTAAGCAGCCATTTCCTTTAGAACAGGAATGTCGAACCCAAATGACTTTGCCGGCCATTTCGGAAAAACATTATTATCTCACGGGCCACACATTATATGTACCTTTATATCAGATTTGGAAACAAAAATACAGTTGTTGCAGTGAAAATTTAAAACAGAATGAATTATTATTATTGTTTTTATTATTTTTCATGTATACAGATATAGATAATATAATAACTGTTTGATAAAATATAAATCTATTTTAATCTAAAGGCCATTTCTATTACCAAAAAGTATTTATTTTAAAACAAGAACAGGTAACAGGCAAATACATTGTAGATTTATATATAAAGAAAATTTCACCGCAAATATATGAATTTCAAAATGAAAAAACTTCAAAAACCTGATGTATAATTTTTTTAAAGAGTCGGTGGCCGCAACTTACGTACTGGCGGGCCACATGCGACCCACTGTCTACGTGTTGGTCACCCCTGCTTAAGAAAATCCGTTTTCATCTCATGTAAGATTAGACTTTAGAAATTGATGAAAGGAAATAAATATTTAATTTAGTTAAAATAAATGTTTTAATCTATTCCAATTTAAAAAATAGAAAGGAAAAAGAAAGAAAATATCTATTACTTAAAACTATCATGCACAAAATTTAATTCTTACATTGATAATTTATACCATTTATATAAGTAAGGCTGTATTGTAACTTTGGCAATAAAGTACATTATTATTACCTTCAATCCCTTGTTATTGTAAGATATTCATTTAAAACATACTTCCATTATGTTTTAAATAAACATCAACTAATAAATTCCCTTTCAATAAATGATTTCGATCTGCTTGCGAGATTAAGTGTAATAATATTTACCGTAGCTACACAGTCTTCAACAAATTTAATGTGTGTGCTTCATTGTTTTTGAAAAATGGATCTCACACACGCACAAAATTCGGTCAATTTGTCTTCACAAAGTTTTGCTTAGTGTTGATCATAGTCTGCTTCATGATTTGTGTTATAGTGCCTTTTAAGAATGTATTCCTTAGCAACTGAAATAGTTTTCAGATATATGGCATATCTGGATCTTATTTTGAATACAAAAATGTTACAGTTGCCATTTTCTTGATAATTGCGGCGTTCCCCTTTGAATTGATCTTTCTTTACTCATTGTTGAAATTTGATTGTGCTTTCATTCGCAATCGATTATACACTGCCCTTTATCTTAACCATCCTGAATATTTTTTTAAACTTAAAAACATTTATGTGATTGCCTCTTGCTGATTGAACACTTAAAGCAGAAAAGGAGAAAGAGAAATAAAAGTCGCACACACAAAGAATCGTGTACCATACATAGTAAAGAATATGCACAATGTATTTCAGAATTTAATGAAAAAGTAATTTATTATAGTTAAATCAAATGAAAACGTTTCATAAAATATAAAAAAGTATTTTTAATCTTGAAACTATTTCTATTATCAAAAGGATTTCCTTTAAAATAAGAATAAGTAAAAGGAAAATATATATATATATATATATATATATATATATATATATATATATATATATATATATATATATATATATATATGTATATATATTTGTGTGTGTGTGTGTGTGGAATTATATATAATCAAAACATAAAAATACACAGATAGTTAGAACCTAATACAACTATATATACTAAATAGGATGAAATAGGCACAGTAGTACAATAACAAACTCCTGGCCTTAGGAACCAATATTGCAGGTTTAAACAAGTTTTAGGGCTAGCCAACCTTCACTTGTAGTTTGTCATACTACTTAAACAATGAGCATTTTATGAAAATTTGAAAAAATTTAAAAAATCCTTAACTTTTAAATTTTAAAATAATGGCTCGTCAAACTGACTTTTTGCTTTCAGAATAAACTTAATAATATAAAATGAATATGTTAATATAAACTATTTGTTCTGTTACTGTCTTCAAACATGTTTTTTTTAAAAGGGCAATGTGTAGCCTTAGCTCTTTCATGCGATTAAAATTTGACAAAAGTAATGCACTAGAGGGAAATAATTACAAATATTTTGGGTAAACCTCACAAAACTATAGCTATTGAGCAAAAGCTGATACATAATAATAATATTAAATACTTTTTTAAATAAAGTGTATCCAAATTATAAAATAGGTGGAACATATTTTGTACCACCACGTTTCAAGCATAATGATAATTTTGGAAACATTTTACTTCCCCAGGTGCAATTAACCTTTGTTGACACTACACATCTATTCTTTTATAGTTGGAAAACAAATAAATACATACCTCTTTATCTTATATTGTTATTCATCCTATATATTAAAACACATTTTCAGTTTTTCCAAATTTAATACTTTAAGCTTAAGTTTAGTTTATATTCCTGATTTACCTAAAGTTAGTTTTAATTTTAAACATTACATTCTATACATTATTTTATTTAACCTAGTTTTTTTTAGTCAACATAAATAACAAATGTATTAGTTGTATTTTTTTTTCTGAAAATAAACTAGTACTCATTCAATACATTTGTGTATAGTTTTTTGTGTGTATTTACTATTATTTAATAAATATTACTACTATTTAAAAAGGTAATTAATAAGCAAATTTATCAGGCATAAGGGACACGTTCATTATAGCGAAAAAAATAGGCGGAAAGAATTTTATATTTGTAAGGAAAATAGCCTTCACTACAGCATGATGGTACATTTTTTGAACTCACATATTTTGTACTAGCAGTGCACATGTGAAGTACTAATTATTGTAATATTGATTAATTTCGTTATATAATCTATGTACTTACCTGATTTGAATCAAATATCACAAGAATTACTTTCATTTGCACTTTAAAATGCACAACACAGTCGCTTCCAAAAGATACCAGTCAACAGACTCACTGCTGATTAAAGAATGAACTTCTTCATAAACCCATTGCATGCAATGAACTTCTGACATCTGCTGAAAACTTAAATAACTGCTAGGGTTTAACCTCTGTGGTGGTTTATAGAATGTATCATCTACCATCAATTTTTGGGGTATTCAAACAAATAATACGTTTTATGTTCCAACACGCAATAAACGAATAAGAATTAGTGGTACATTATATGTACCACCAAATTTCAAAGAGTTAAACATGCCTTCAAAAAATACAGTTAAACCAAAAAATAAATATAAAGTGCTTTAGCATTATCACTAGAACGCTGAATCAATGAGAACCCTGAGCTTGTTTCTCTTTAACTAGACGGTTACATCTGGGGGTAATAGAAAACAATGACACCCAAAGTGTCTTGCTTGTGTTCAGTTTATTCCGCTGTTTTATCTTGCTTATTGTTACTGCGGATATAACCACTTCACACAGATATATTGTTAGAAATGGCAACATGTATTTAAGCAGAGGTGTAACGTAGAATAATAGGCTCATCCCCTGCTACAAAGTCTAGTTTTACCTTTGATATTTTTAAAAAATTATTAAATACGTGCGTGTTTTTTTGGTCAAGCTTTGTGCCACCTAGAATCCTGTCTCTCACCGTGCGATACGGGGTAACGATGGTTATGTTACACCACTGAATTTAAGTTCTGTGATGGCAGTCTCGGGGTATTTACCATGACTTTTTAATTCATAACATCGGGAGTGTTGTCATCTGGAATATAGTTTTAAGGCCGCCTTTACTTACTGCAGTAGTTCATCTCATTTCAAAGATATGCTACATTCATCTGTTTTGTTGACAATTAGCGTCGCAGATCCGTTCCTTACCAGTGCGGGTTTTTTTTTGGGGGAAGTAACACGTTCAAATTTAACAGTAAATAAAATAGAAATAACTTAATGTTCCTCGGGTGTATCGGTATCATTTGATCCATGGATCGGTGCCAGTCCATTGCCAGAGGGTTGGGGATCTTTGGCGTGGAGAAAATGGTGCACTTGAAATCTGTCATGGATCAAAGTCTTCATTTCTTCATAATGTGGACGTTCGTACAGTGGGGTACAAGGTTAGGTTACTTTGTTAATGTTCAAAATTACGATATATCTCACCAATTATATCGGGTTTGTTTGAAGTGTTATATTAAAAATCAGTCAATCAATCAATTCCAAATGTTTGTACAATTTAGTACGTAAGTAACATATGATCCCGTAGTACCCAAATCATTATTTTCTTTCTTTCTTGGGTTTGACCATTTTCGATAAACACGATCTTCCTCTATTTTTAAACCCATTTCTCGATCTCTAGAACTCTCAAGAAAGTAGAGTACTTACATATTTCTTTTCTTTCCCATTAATTTTCGAAAACGTACATTTTTGCCGCTATTCATATCATAATTTGTAGTCGAGAGGTCATGGGCGCTAACTCATTATTGGCGATTTGTAAGTTCGAGTACTGGTGAAATTGAATATCCGTCGTGTAGAGAGGCTGATGTACACTAACTATGTCGAGGCTCACTGCCCTCTTGTTAGCTTAGTGTGGTTGTTATGAGAGGGATGTTCCAATTTATGCGTCATTATCTTGACTTGACTTAGGCTCAAAATTAAGATGTCCGTTACCAATATCCCTCGTGTTGTTTCAGAATTCGATTTTAGTCAAAAATCAAATCAAATCACATAATAATCTTCTATTCTATTAAATTAACGACTGTTTAGTAAAATACAGCCCTTGCGGATTCTAAGCCAACCAATAAATCGTCTTCTTTTACACTTATCATGCAGTATATTTGATTATTGTAACATGTACTTGCGTGTTATTCCAAGCACCTGGTGATATTTGGCAAGTAATAGGTTTAAAAATGAAATTCAGCACAGGCAGGTCATAGGTTGAAAATAAATAGGCTGCAATTATCATAAAATCTTTGATCATTAATCAATGGTAAGCAGTTGATCCTAAATTATGTCTATGGTATAAGGTTAATGCGTAAATATTTAATAATACTTCAGACCTCAGAGCTGCGAGGAAAACACCCACTGTTAGGTAAACAAAAAGGAGACATGCTACCGTTTTCTTAACCTATTAACTGTGATTGACTAGTATACTCACCATGGAGAATTTGCAGGATTTTGTGTATTGACGGGTATACTAATCATGCTTAACACGCAGTGACCATTGGCTATTTAAATTATAATTTCTGAAAAAAAAACATATTCTCAAATTTCAAGATGTTTAGAATATTTTGAAGCCAGGTCGGAGTAACACAAATATATAAAACACATGAAAAATTGACAAATTCATGCTTTCCCATAAGCACCGGCTGAAACTGAGTATAAGTACACAAAACGAATTTATTTGCATGCAATGATAATGTTTTTACACGGCTGGCCACCATAAATGCAACACCTAGAAAGATAAGAGATAGCACAACAAAATTTATTTTGTAGATAACATGTTGACCACAAGCATCAAATGATTAAATTCATAGACTTCTGTGAAGTGTGGTTCCTGCCATAATCAGTAGCCAGTGTAGCATCCATTGTTGGAGTTCACCACTGCCACACGCCTCGACATTGATTCAAAGAGATTTTGGATGTGTTCTAGGGGTACAGCTGACCAAGCAGCTTCTACACGTTGTCAAATTTGATCTGGTGTGGCATTTGGGGGTGTAATCTGGGTAAATCATTGAGCAACCATGGAACACATGTTTTCTATCGGCAAAAGATCCGGAGAGCGACCCAGCCAGGGAAGCAATTGAATATGGTGATTGACAAAGGACCTTTGGACAATGCGTGCCACGTGTGGTCGAGCATTATCCCTGGCAAAGCCTTGAAGGTAAGGAAGGATAACTGGCTCCAACACCTCGGAGATGTAGCGCTGGTTGTTTAAAGTACCTGCAATGCGTACCAGAGGAGTGTGAGAGTGATATCTAATACCACCCCATAAAATAATACCCGGGGCAGGACCAGTGTGGTGAAGCATAACGCAGCTGTTCAGCATCCTCTCTCCACGGTGTCTCCAGACTCGAATCCGATTATCGTGGTGTTGCAGACAGATGCGTGACTCATCAGTAAACACAACTTCATTCCATCCTGCCACCCACATCATTTCTTTCTTCGCACCATTGGCGGAGGAGACGTTTGTGGTTCAGGATCAAGGGTAAGCCTAGCAATGGACGTCTTGTGGACAAAACCCATTTGCTGTAAACGGCCTCGAATGGCACGCGCAGACACTGAATGATGTATTAAAGACTGAATGTGTTGTGCTGTGGTTCATGATGTGACTGAGCAGTCCGTCACTTTCATGCGCACAATTGGCCAGCCCTCACGTGAAGTGGTGCACTGATATGAATGCGATCAACCACGTCGGTCCGTCGTACCCTCCAGCATCCAACGGTCACATATCCGCTTTCCAGTTATTTGGTTCCGTCCAACACGACACCGATTTACCTGAAAGATAATCCACAATATCGGTAGGCCACTATCCTTCCTCTGTCGAACTCAGATACTTGGTCAAAAGCTGATCGCTGTTTTACGAGACATATAAATGATCGTCTTTTTAAAAAAACCACAAGAAAAATACAATTGCCGAACTTTAAATCGTCGAAATCTCCAGGCCTTAAATAGTGCTTTGGGGTGGCACCACAAGCACGCGTGATGTGTGTCTGCGCTGAAATTCTAATAATTTGCATATCTCACCTCTGCTGTAAATTTCATGTTATTTGCATGCTTCCTTAAGGGCGTTGCATTTACGGTGGCCAGCAGTGTATAGAATACATTTTTCTAAAAACTAAATGAAAAAAAGTTTAGACTTTCAGGGAATTAATAGCTTAGAATATAAGGTTATCCTAGATTGGTTATCCATGGTTTATCGGAAGATGAAGTAGGATAAAGAGTTGATGAGTAAGAATGAGTTATGAGATTATTATCTTTTATATGGTGCAATAAGTCGGATCGGTGGCTTAGATGTAGAGTTCCCTCTTCGTTGTAGATGCAATTCTGCAACGATTCTGAATATGAAAATCGTTGGCACGCATGTCATATGATTATGTGGTGTGTAAAAGATTCCTTGAGAATCAATTTGGTTCTGCTACTCTCGACAAAATTAAATCACTTAAATACTTAGCATCTGACAAGAATTTGAATTAAATTAATTTAAGCGTTAACATATGATAGCGAGAGCCACCACTAGATGGTGCCAGCAATGAAAATGTCTCTCACACTTTGGTAACTTCACATGTCTGCAAAAGTTTGTGTGTCAAATGTAGGGGCTTATGTGCCAGTCCCATTTGAGTAGGAAAAAATATTTCGATAAGTCTAACGTGTTTTTTCAAAGAAGTAAAAAAAAATCCACAGTAATTTCCCAGGCAAAAATGAGTGCATGTTTATAACCTAATTTGTGGTTTTCTTCCCTATTATTTTACATAATTTTGTTGGAGAGCTGAGTGTTTGATATAATTTCTGACCATTCCTTCTTAATGTAGCATTAATTTCATAACAGATGAGAATTTTCACTGTTCTACATAATTGATGAGAAATCCCTGTAGATAATGAGAAAATTAATTTAAACACTTTAAAAAACTAAAGAAGGAATTTTTTTTTATTTGATGCTTAAGAAAAAAACTTAAAAGAAGATAAAAAACGAATGTAAATAGTTTTTTAAGTGCTATAGTTATTACAAGATAACTGTGTTAATAACGTACTCCTGGAAAGATTTATTAAAAATAAGTTATTTAATTGGGTGACATGGCTTTATTGCGGCTTTCACTAATCCTCTTGGGGAATCTTTGGGACCAGAATGACATTTCAATCCAACATTCTCAAGAAGAAAACGCGATATGCAGATTAGTGAATGATTATATATTTTGGAGCTTTTGCATTCGCGAGGCGGTCTGCTGGAGGCCGGAGAGTATTATAGGAGCCAAATAGAAGCCGGTTAGAAGCCAGAAAGTGAATAGTAGCTGGATCAAATGGATAATAATAATATAGAGAAGATTAATATTAAAGGAATAAAGTACAAGAGAAGGATATAAAGATAATCGCCGTATGATATCAGTAAGCGATTGATTATTAAAGTTTAATTATAGAACGGATTCTAGCTAGTTAAGGAATCAGCTATAGATAAAGATTCGGAAGTTAATTTATCATAAAGATATAGTGAGTAGGATTTAATGCGCTATTTACTAAGAATTGTTAATTACGTCATATCACTCCTCTAAGTAAGACTTGTGTTGCATGATTAATACATGTTGAGATTAAATAAACTAGATTTATTGTAGAAGGTTCGAGTGGTCAATCATTTATCCTAACAAATCTAGGTCGTGAGGATGAAGAGAGGATGCTCCTGAGCATGAGGGCTAGTACAGTTGTTCAAGTTTAGTTAGTCATACATTTGACTTACTAAACATCTGAACTAAAAGAAGAAAAAGCGTAAGGAAATTAATATTTTGGATCACTTCATAGAAAGTAATACATTAAGCGCAAGAAAAAATATTTTTAATGCGAAATTTGTTTCTTTCTTTTGATTAACAATTTTAATTAATTAACTAATTAACACTACTTATTGATTCCTCTTGAATTAATTACATTGGTCTCAATTTTATTTCAGTTGCTTCGAATATCGTCAAAATTATTAAAGATATATATAATCAAACTCAGTGGTGCAACAGCCCATGAGGACCAGGACCTACTATGCCAATCCCAGTATACGTGACCATTGGGTACTGAGGTGCATGAGCACATGCACCGATCAGGTGGTCAATCTGAAGTGACACCATCAGTGTTTAAGTCCTCAAGCAAGTTTGGTACTCATTTATTGACTCACTGCAGTAGGTATTAAAGATATTATCATTCATATTATTATCATTCATATAATCACTATCATTCATATGATTATTATCATTCATATGAACTAAACTTAGTGGTACAACACCCTATGATTGCCAAGGTTTCAATTGCCCATTTTAGTTTTCATAACCTTGTGCATTGAAGGGCATGAATAGATATTCCGGTCAGGTGGTCAGACTGACGCGAACCCCCAGTGTTTAATGTCTAAACAAGCTTGACACTCATTTATCGACCCACTAAAATAAATCATTCATGTATATTTTTTGGCTTATATTGTTGTATTTGGTTTACTAGATGGATTATTTTCCTTCACCATTATTTTGACAAGGATTATATAAGAATTAGGAAATTATAGTTTCATTAAAAAAACGATGTAGTCTATTAAGACAATGTTTAATTTGAAATGAAAAAGAAAAAAAACTCATTACATTTGAGGAAATTTATCAGTAGTTAAAAAAAAAGATTTATTAGACAAAAGTTACTTTGATTTGTTTTAATAAAATAAAAACCTTATAAGAAGTATCCCTACATAAATATTTTTAAAAATTAAATATCATGTTACAAAATAATAAATTTGTATGCATTGATACGGTTGTATGTTCTTTTAATTTTAAACACAATGTTAATACAGGAGATACAGGGGCATAGATTCTCCCCATCCTCACGAAATCTTTAATTCTGGGAAAACTCTTTATTTGTAACCAATGACCGTGTTGGTATCCTCCTATATGATAATCACCATGGGAACTAAAATGTATTTGTCCCATATCTCCTTTTTTTTCGGGAGCGGTGATTGATCTAGGTACCTGGGGTACCTGAATTCCACTCGTGACCACTTTCATTCCAAAATATTTTCTGTGAAAATACTACATTTTTCCCCACTGTGAACGACTTAGCAGTTTCAATTTATGTGTTGCATGTTATGGTATACAAATGTAAATTAACCGAACATATCAAAAAGAATGAATTTGGCATCATCAACCTTTATTGGAAGAAAATAAAACTTCCTTTAAAGAAATTGATCAATCAATGAGAAAATTATGAAATAATGGATATTAATCAAGATGGGGAAAATAAATTTGAAAAAAAAAGCAATGAACATGAAACGTTTGAGTTGAAAGGAAACCAGTAACGTTAGTATCGAGTAAGCGCTGTCTTCCGGGTAAAGAGAATAACAAGGAAATCAATAAGAATAATCGAGATTTTAGAAATTAAAATGGCACCACACGTCATAAAATAAATAAATTGTCGTCGAATTGAAGAGCAAATTTTTTATTTATCTTTGAAAAGAAGAATGGCAAGCTAACCGCCTTTTTTAGTCGTTGGATCCTGCTTTAATCTTTATGCCGTGAACATGTTGAGTGTCGTCTGAATTTTCCAATCTATTTTTTTACTCATACTGCAATTAGCGACCAATTACAGTGTCTGACTCTAGGTGTTAATTGACATTTTACGAATTTATTGAAGTCAACGCCCCCAACAGTGGTTTTAACCTCTTTTTTGCCTCGGCACTCTTGTTGGGCTAAAAAGAATTCCCGATACAGCAATTCATTTCGATACATTCGGAAAATCAATGCAAATTTAATAATCATTGTTTTTATTGCGAGGAAAGAAATTGTGTTTGGAAAATTATTTCAATATTTTCTCAACTCACTTATGGGAAATTTAGTTCAATCCACCCTCAAATCTAATCAATTTAGTTTGTTCTTACATCTGATATTTCAATTTCTACTATAAGTTCACACTCTCCCTACATATATTTATTTATGTATATATATATATATATATATATATATATATATATATATATATATATATATACACTCTGTCGCAAAAAAATATATGCACCCAGAAGAAATTGAGCTACATTCACGAAATTTGGTATGCATGTAGTGTATATGAAAATAAACAAATGATTAAAAATTCAGAACAAAGTATCATTTTATTAAGCGGTTACAGCTTGCAAAAGGTTAAAAATCAGTAAGTAGTAAAGCCACCTCTGGCAGCTATACAAGCCGAAATTCGGCGTGGCATCGATTCAATTAGATCACTTATGACCCCCTGTGGAAGATCCTGCCATAGTCTTTGCATCTGCGCAGTTAATTCTCCTGTATCTCGGGACGGCTGCAGTTGCCTTCCCAGCGCGTTCCAGACATGCTCTATTGGCGAAAGATCTGGTGACCTGGCAGGCCATGGTAGGACGTCATATCCTTGAAGGCATTGTTGTGAGAGTCGCGCAGTATGTGGACGAGCATTATCCTGTTGATAAATGGCACCTGGGCGACTTGATAGCATGGATAGCACAATCGGCGTTAAAATATCGTCCACGTATCTGCGAGCTGTCAAAGTGCCTTGAAGGACCACTAAAGATGATCGTGTGTCCCAAGAAATTGCTACCCACACTGTCACACCTTGTGAAATAGCTGTATGCCGCTCGACAATAAATGCCGGATCGGACCGCTGGCCGGTGCGCCTCCAGACACGTGTGCGGTGGTCATCAGCACTGAGACTGAATCGGGATTCATCACTGAAGATGACACGTCTCCAGTCTGTCACACTCCAAGTTGCTCGAGGTCGGCAAAAATCCAGTCGACACTGCCTATGATGTGGGGTCAGTGGTAAGCGTCTTAGCGGACGTCGGCTCCTCAAGCCAACTTCGGTCAGTCGTCTCCTTATGGTTTCTCTTGATGGCACTGGATGTCTGGAAGGAGGTAAGTGGCGTTGAATCGATGCTAGCGACGTTGTTGGTGCCGACGTGGCCACTCTTCTGATTGCACGATCCTCGCGATCATTTGTGTTCCTGGGACGTCCTGACCCTCCGTGACGGTACACTCTACCTTCTGTGATCCACTGTTGCCAACACCGAGCAACTACCATATCGCTCCGACCGAGGTGGCGGCCGATACTTCTATTCGACCAACCTGCTTCTCTGAGGCCTATTATACGGCCCCTATCAAAGTCCGTCAACTGCTCGTACTGCCGCCGGTTACGTCTTAGAGGCATCCTAAGTCTCAATATCGTCTATCAAAGTCATCAGATTCGTTTGGATAGCCGTACGGCGCTCGTACTCATGCTTTTAAACTCTCCCAGTTGCGCAACTAATATGCGCATAGCACACTTAGCCTTGTCTCATTGGCTTCGAAATTTTAACCATTTGCATATCTCTTACCAGACTACATTCTTGCCGAGTTTCGTGATTGTAGCTTGATTTCTTCTGGGTGCATATATTTTTTTTGCGACAGAGTGTATAAAGGGTATTTTTTTAGAGGTATAGAACTTTAAATTCCAATAAAACAACGATGTATTATTCGATTGACATGATTTTTTTTATTCGAAAGATAATCTTGAGGCATTACATTTATATATAATTTCTGGCATAGGAATGCCACGGCTGGCTCGGATGTAGTCCAATCTGGACGTTCAATTTTCGACGACTTTTTCCAACACTTGTGGCCGTATATCGGCAATAACACGGCTAATGTTGTCTTCCAAATAGTCAAGCGTTTGTGGCTTATCCGCATAGACCAATGACTTTACATAGCCCCACAGCAAATATTCTAGCGGTGTTAAATCACAAGACCTTGGAGGCCAAATCACAGGTCTAAAACGTGAAATTAGACGGTCACCAAACGTGTCTTTCAATAAATCGATTGTGGCACGAGCTGTGTGACATGTTGCGCCGTCTTGTTTTAACCACAGCTCCTATACATCATGATTGCTCAACTCAGGAATGAAAAAGTTAGTAATCATGGCTCTATACCGATCACCATTGACTGTAACGTTGTGGCCTTCATCGTTTTTGAAGAAGTACGGACCAATGATTTCACCAGCCCATAAAGCGCACTAAACAGTCAGTTTTTCTGGATGTAATGGTGTTTCGACATACACATGTGGATTAGCTTCACTCCAAATGCGGCAGTTTTTTTTTGTTGACGTAGCCATTCAACCAGAAGTGCGCTTCATCTCTAAACAAAATTCGCTTATAAAAATCGGGAACAACGGCAATCTCGTTTTGGGCCTATTTGACGAATCTACGCCTTGTTTGATGATCGTTTTGATGAATTGCCAAACCAAACTGAGAAAAAATCACTTGACAGCTGTTAAATGGGTCGCCATCTTGGAAAGTAATGCCAACTTAAACTTCTATACCTGGAAAAAAACATTCTTTATATATATATATATATATATATATATATATATATATATATATATATATATATATATATATATATATATATATATAACTTGTTCAAACTTTCAATCATTAATAAATTACTTTTATTCATCCACTGAAGTTCAAATACATTTTTTTAAAACATGTAGTGGATGACCCTTGATGTTAATGCAATTTTTTTAAATATTAATTTATTAGTTAAACTTAACCAATGGACAAATAGGAGTGAACAAAAATAATAGTCCAACACCCTACATAAAAAGGAAAATCGCTCGTTGAATCTGTGTAGTGCAATGAATAGCGCGCTGGACGTCTAATCGAAAGGTCGTGGGTTTGAATTCTACCTAAGATAGCCTAATTTCTGAGAACATGATTTATGGATTAATAATTAGTAAGAAACAAAAATAATGATCTAAACACCATATATAGAAACGAAAATGGAAAAACGCATGCTAATTGGCCACCTAATATTGTGATTATGTCATATGCATATGCATATTTATATTAATTGTAATTATTTAATAAAATAAACTAAGATAAACTATTTCATTCTTTCATTCTTTTCATATATATATATATATATATATATATATATATATATTACTTGTTAACGTACATGGGAGAATGCTGCAGACTCATTTAGATAAGTTGAAGTAAAATGGTATTTTCTCTTCAACTTTACTTACATCATTGTATTCCGAATACACTTGTATCCCGAATTGTTGCCTTCCATCTTAGAACCTTTGTTCCAAACTGCTGTCTACACTGATGTCAAGTAGATTATTTTTTAAATTTATTTGTCATCCCAGTAAGTTTATGTTTTGGGTTGCAGGAAGATGGGTTCATAGTGGAACTTTATATATATCACCTGAGTCGGGAAAATAATCCACTGTGTTTATTTCCAAATCTTGCAAGTTGGATATAATAATTTAGAAGGTGCTGGTATTAAAGTTTATCTTGCTTATTTTAATAAATTCTTACAACTGAGAAATGCTGGAGCAGACTCTACTCTCAAGGTCTTTATTTTATACATGGCTTTTACAGTCACTTTTTCAAAAGTGTTGCAAAAGTATGCCAATTAAATAATGCAACCGACATAAAATAAGTATTGGATAAAACACTTGTTTTTAAATGTTGTCGCTGCCTGAAGGTCGGGGTTGTAAGAGGATTAGTTGGAAAACGTAGACATGATCTTAAAAATGGCTAATTTTAATCTATCTTTCACACATTATGAAACCATGAATTTTATTGCTTAACTTTGGGACCAATCTGAAATCCTAACTTTTAATCTGATATATAAAACTGTTGAAAATCACTTAGATTCAGCCGGAGCTTCTTGTGATGATCCTTCTCGAACCCTGATAGCTTGGTCAGCTCCAATAATATTTACTTTCACAAATGGTGTATTTTACAACGAATTTTAATTTCAGGATGCGTAACTTCTATATCGCCCTTCACCTTTTCTAGTTCTTAGATTTCACAATTAATGATCAACGATTAACCTTTTACTTCACATATCCAACAACAGGGTTTAAATAGTAGTTACATTTGCTTAAAACTAAGTCATTTCTACGGAAAGCGGTTTTTAAGCTAAAATCACAGTTAAAGAATAGTTTATCCAAGAGGATTAGAAGATCACGAATAGTACCAGTTACAATGGGATCTCCAATGAAGCTCTTTTCATTTAATCAAAAGGTTAAAATACTTCCCATTTATGGGCAATGCGCTTATCAGGGTAACAGTAATTGGAAGTGATCCATACCCAGATATTAGACGGTATGTTTTAAGGTGACTGCATGCCTTGAAAATGTCGTTTTTCCTCTGCATAAGGCATTTTTTTTTATTTGAAAATCATATACTTTGAAGTTTTTTCTTTCCAAAACAGTTTTTATTTTTCCTTTACGCGAAAAAGAAAACTAGTTATAGTGATATTAAAAAATGCAAAATGGCAGTCTTTTTCTATGAAAAGGGCAGTAAGATAAAACTTTAAATAAGTTTTTCCTCAAAATTATGTTTTCGGCAGAAACGCTTTACCTGATACCTGATATCTTACGAACCAAACCAGATAACCTTTAGAAATTTTCTGGGAATGTTTATTATACTATTTTTCATAAAGTGGACTTTAAGTTTTGTTGTAGGTTAAATATTTTTTTCATTCATGGTAGTTTTTATAAAGAAGCAACTTTAAAAAGATCCAAATTTTCAAATTATTATGTATAATTGTCTGTAGTTTTTTTGTATTTTAATATTACTCTTAGATTTTGGTTCATTTTGAAGAGCACCATAATATGTATGTTGTGTATAAGGAAAATTATGATAATTATATTAGAAATCTTTCTATAGTGTTACCCGTTTTAGTAAAAATTTAGTAAAATTTCCTTGAAAACAACCAATTTTTATAAAAGAACAATATTTATTTAAAAATATTTATGTATTTACATATTTATTTTTTCCCCAAAAAACACGCAATTTGCTTCAAAGATTTGTTTTTATAAAAAATTGGGTCTGAAGGCAGGCAGTAACCTTAAAAGGCGTGCTTGAAGAGGGAAGCTTTTACGCAATTAATAAGACCTTCACAACATTATGCAATATGAATTTTAAATCATGAGGCATTCTTCTGATTTTCAGAGGATATCTATGAATGACATAGTTACAACTAGCGGCATTTCCTGCCACTTGCTTTATCCTAGACACGGTTTCCTTCAATTTTCCAATTATTGCATTTGCTGCATCGCTGTAAATATCCATGCACTTTCTCCATTCCAAATAATTTTCCTGTGTAGATTTGTCGATAGCTTTCATTGCTGGTAGTGTGAGTTTAAGCCTCTTCACTAGTTTCTAAAAGAATATCGAATGAATACATTATATACTAGAGGAGCAGCAAGTTCCTCATCTTTGATAATTTCATCAGGCTCACTAAAAAGCTCATAGATTTTCAATCTCCTTATAAACTCGCTCTCCGTAGATTCTCTCCTTAATGTTCGAAATTATGTTTGCCATTTTTCAATTCCTACTATTAGCTCACACTCTCTATTTATTTATTTGGCTTGGTGGAATTTTCAATTGGTAATAAAATATATTTTAAAGCGCTCAATGAAGCTAAAATTTTATAAACATGATTATTTTGGATGACAATACAATAATTTAGTTATAATTCATAAAAATTAATTGACTAAAACTAATTATTTAAATAATTACAAATACAGACACGCTGGCGACTTAGATACCATTTTGGCGACTTTTGTCAAAACTTGAAAATGTTTTTTCTCACTTTTTAAAGCATTCAGTTTAAATGAAATTTTATATACACGATTATTTTGGATGACAATTTCGATATTTTAATGATAATTAATAAAAAATTAATTATCACTTAATGTTGTGACTCTGTCATATGTATATATACATGTTTATATTAATTGTAACTGTTTAATAAAAAGTAGCTTAAATAAAAAAAAATTCTTTGTTGATCTAAGTAGGTATTGACTTAATTTTTTTATATTACTTGTTTTTTTTTACTTATTTGTGTCTGGAAACACAAGAAAGAGCAGAAAGATTACAGAGATGCTTAAAAATATAGACTAAATGAACTACATATGTTATATTTTATAACTGTTTGCACTATTTAAGGTTTTGCTAAGGTATTTATCCTTTATAAATTGTTCAAGAAATCAATTGATCTTTTCAAGAATTGTATTTTGTTACAATCGATAAAAACGCTTTGTTTTGGGATGGAAATGCTTTATTTTCCTTTCTCTGTAATTTTTAGAAACAATGTCATAGACATTGTAAAATCATTAAAACTAAGATGTTATTCAGACTCCGATTTTGCTACAAATAGGAATGATCGAGTGTCGATGGGAGGGTTCATAACTTTTATAGACGAAACTCCAATTTCATAGCGAACTTTTAAGCAAAAATCCGTTAGTCTGTCGACCATGGAAGCTGAGTATGTTAGTTTAACAGAAGCAGCTAAGGAATTCATTTGGCTAAAGAATGTAATTGATAATAAAAGTTTAAATTTGGAATTAAGTGAAAATGTAATGTTTTGTGATAATCAAGCTGCTATAAGTTTTTCAAAGTCACTGGTAGAAAATTATAGAACAAAACATATCGATGTTCGTTATCATTTTCTAAGGAATTTGATATACGACAAGGTTTTCCCAAATTAAATATATAGGTACCAAAAATAATTTGGCGGACATTTTTACCAAACCCATGGTAAAGGAAAAATTGTTAGAATTTTGTAGAAAATTATTTCTTTTTAGAGAATAAGACTTTGTTTCTTTAAAATTAAAATATTGGTTTGTTTATTACAATAAAGATTGTGAATAAAATGTATTTTTTTGTGTTAAATTGTATAACATGTGATTATAGATTAAAATTAATTTACTGATTTGTAAGAGATAATGGTGCGAGATTGGAAAAAGGGGGCCGATTGTTAGACATTTAAAAAAAGTCGGATCCAAATTTTTATGATCTCCTTGTGTTGTTTTTCCAATCCCGTTCCATGATCTCAATGAAAGTAAGCACACCGATTCGAACCCGATCTTTTTGAGTTTCGTGATTTGTGGTTGGCAGCAACTGCCATGCAAATCGAGCGAGTATTTAAACTCGGCTCATGTTAGTTTTAAGAAAAGGAAGGAGAAACGGAAATATAAGAAGTATGTGAGTGGTTTAACTCTTAGAGGGAGAGAACAACTGGTTGGCAATGCAACTGCAGGTTGCATCACCATTTTAGATTAGAAATTAATTTTACAATATTATAAGACGGTTCGAATCGGATGTCTCTGGTAATGTTGATTTTTGAACTTATTTTTTTATCGCTCCAGTAACGAGCAAAGTGACTTTATGATTGATTATTAAAGGCCAATTTTAAGAAACTGTTTTTCGTCTTCATGCCTCCTCGACACATAAATTTCACTGCTAGCTTTGCAAAATTCAAATTAGTTTACCAATAAGTGTAACAGACATAAAGTCACATGTAAGCGAAATGTCCAAACATTAATATTTAACTTCAAGAATAAACTAAAGCTGAATTTTCAAGTTTCAATAATTTTTCTCCATTCAGTATTTTTTATTACATATGCAATTTGTTCATAATTGTTGGTCAACCTCATGTTGGTTGAAGTGAAAATCAAGTTCATTATTATGAGTCCGGCGAAGGTCCTAAAGTAGTCTGGGTGTGGAAGCTATCGAAACAAATTCGATATGATTGCACATAGAGAATATCCACGCATTACTTTTATTTATCAAATAATGAAATTGACTACTTGATATGCAGTTAAGCAGAAATAAAGGGTATGAATCGGTTGTGTTCTTATTTGATTAAAAAGCAACGTCTTGGCCTTGACATTTCAAAAATTTTCGCAATCTTAAGGACCAAAAATATCATGTGGAAATATCTCGACCATAACCCTCTAAAAAATCTTCTCTATTCATCTATAAGATCTATCTCACATTGAATATTTATATATTTTTGGGTAGTGGCGTTCGTTTGTATTGAGGAGTTGTTCTAAATTGGCTTGAAGTGCTAATTTGGCTAGAGAAAGGAAAACCCACGTTGAAAAAGATAGATCTCGCAGGTAGCCAATTGTTACAAGATGACTCTAAATACGGTAGTGGAAGACCAAAACAGTAAGTACATTACCATAATTAATATAAAAAAAATTTGCGAGATGCTATTATCTAAAATAATTGTCAACCACAAGAAATAGGGACATTTTCTAAACACATTGAATATATTTCAAAAAAATTTTGAAATTATTTCCCATTCGAGTAGCTATATTTTAACTTATCTATACGTATGTTACCACTTATTATGGGTTACTTATACTTTTATTAACCTTCTTCAGAAAATTAAAAAAGGAAGATAGTACCACTTTAATGAAATACGATACAAAAAATAACCTCGAGAGAGACATTTGAGTTACATTAAATCTCAGTAGCATTTTTTAACTTTAAAATGAAATCAACAGGACACAAAAAAGATTGATGATTTTTAAATGTTGCATGTTTTACGTTAATTTTTTTGACAGATAGAAGAAGTAGCGATGCCATTTGCATTAATGTTTGTTGTTAGATGTCAAAAAACTAAAGATATCTGCAACACTGCTTATTCTAAAACATCCTTTTAAATGATTATTGGTGCTGTAAATGATATATTTTAACTGCATTTATGTTTGTTTTTAGAACGAATGTAGATATTGTTGTACTTTACATTACAACTAAAAGTAAGATAAATGATCTTCAAGAACAGGTAAAAGTGATGGTGAGAAGCCTGACATTCAACTTATGGAAGAAAACAAAACTCTACTTTCTGCATGGTAAAGATTAAATAGCCGTGATAAATAGAGTAATTTAAATTTTAAATTATTAACAGTTAAATATACTTAAAGCAAACATTGGCTATAAAAGGAGACTGTAACTTGGAAGGCTCGTAACTTAGCTGTGTAAGCATCTTTTGTCAGGTCCATAAATCAGAAAAGAATGTTTAAATGAAAAAAATACAGTAAAAAATTTAAAAACTGAGGTAGTTTCATATATTTCTTCAAAGAACGTAAATTCAAATGAATTAAAGTAATTGCTATTAAAGTTTTTTTTTTTTTTGCTTTTTTTAAAAAATTCTGAAGTATTTATTCCGTTTACGATTACTTCTTGTACGAACAAGAACAAATCGCTCATCAACTAAAATGTATTCAATTTTTGAAACTATTGTTAAGTGAGATAAAAACAATTCAACTCCAAAAAAGCTCCCTTTTAAAATTATCTTTAATATTGAAATATTTATATTTATACCATTCTTTTTTTACCTCAGCCACTTAACTCTCTTTAAATAAGTATGAAAAACATAATTTTCTGTGTTATAAGAATACAGTTTTGAGCATCTTTTGCAAATGCCTGTCGAATGCTAACCATAAAAACTATATTCGATTATGTATTTTTAATTAATTAAATATTACACAAAAGCTATCAAACATATTTAATAAATTATTTATAAATAATTGAATTTAAGAAATAATTTCGGATAAGTTGACATTATTCAATTTAATATTATGCATAGATTCACACAATTCGACCATATTTCTTATGATATTTTATAAAAATATATATGTAACGCTAAAACTCTCAAGAAAATATATATACCAAATATACAAATAATTTTTAAATACGTTATGGAGTAAATGAATATATTATTTAAAGATTTAATCCTTTTTTATTTACTGAAAAGCATAATGATATACTTTGAATATATGTATCTACTTTTTTTTATAAATACTTGTCAATATCTCATTACATCAAATTTGCATATATCTTTTTTATTTTAGAAACAATTTTTTTTTTACATTGTCTATTCCTCTACTAAAACTTTATTACATTTTCAAGTGGGGGATTACCGATAAAGAATTATCCTTGCTCAAGAGAGCAAGATAGTATAATTGTGTAACTAGAAAAACAAATTAAACTAAAAATCTATAACAATATTATATATATATATTATTCAAAATCATTAATGCATTTGAAAAATTTAAGATTCTCGAATTAAAAGACATATATATGTGATGACTTCATAGGAATTATTGATATAACTGGGTCATTATATATTGCTATTTGGATTAAATCGTTGAATGGATATGGTTGAAAATATTTTTATTCAGTTTAATTGCACACTTACTGATTTAAACACAAAGTGATAAGCAGCATCACAAACGCGTGAGCATATAGGACAGTACTCAAGAAAATTATTTTTTCATTAGATGCGAATAAAAGAGGATGACGTTTGGGCATGACATATCTGAGTCTTTCGATGTTGCATCAGTAAGGACTGATATTTTCAAGCTGTGAGTAGCTTTATGCCGATTGCTGAGACCATGAAATCGGAGACGCGTGCCTAAAATGTCCACTTCAACTTCAGAAGTTGTTGAAATTCCTGCTTGGGAGAGAGCTAAAAAGTGCTGTCGAATTGATCACCAATGGGTGAGGAAAATGATTCTCATTGATTGAATCAGAAGGTGTTAGAAAGTGGTACAAGATCCTGTGGGTGGAGCTTGTCCAGATTGGGGAAAGTTTAAGAAAAAAAATTAAAAAAGAATGAATTTGTTTCTGTGTTTTTATTTATTTATTTTTTATTTTCGTTTCGGAGTACTTAGCCTTTTATATCTTTCTTCACCAAACGCTTTTAGAACCATCTGATTTCTGTAAGTGTGAATAGCGTTAATTGTTCGAATAAGTAGATGATGCAATACTCAAACATTTTACTTTAAAAAGTACCAACGTCGCAGGTTATAAGGATATATAGTAATAAATATACTTTTCGTCATGCAGTAGGATAATTTTTTTTTATCATGCCGTATCTTGGAGGGATCAAACCCCTCATAAAATGAATAAAATCTCTGTACAGAAAACATTAAATGGTAAATTATTACACACACACGTGCATATATATATATATATATATATATATATATATATATGTATATATTTATAGTTACACTTACATATTATTTATAAAGGTGTATAGATTTCCTTCTAATACTGAAGGCTGTAGTGAGAGAAAATGCAATTTATAATCATTTCCCTGAATTTTTAGAGGTATTCTTGAGTTCTAGCTTAATTTAATTTTCGTGTTTTAATATAGTTTACCCCAGTGATTCTCAAACTGTTGGGCGCGCACCTTAGGGGGGATGATAACCCAGAACGGGGGCGCGATTATATCGAAAAGTCGAAAACAAACATTATTAAAAAAGTTATTAATTTACTGAAAGAAAGCAGAAAAATAATACATTCTGACTTAATAAAAAATAAAATACACTTTTACACTGATATAATACACTTATAAATGTATCAGTATGGCATCATGTATTTCATAATTAATTTAACATTGCCAAGTCAAGAATAAGTTTAAAAAATACCAGTGACTCTATGAGCACGTCATCAAATTATATTCAAATTTAATACTTAACTTGATAATTTGTACGGTTTATAAATAAAGTCATATTGTGGAGATTTGCATTAAAATACATTATTGTTGAATTCAATACACTATTGTTGTATGTAAGGGGGGAGGGCGTGATGGAAATTATGATTGAGAAAATTGGGTCGCGAGTATAGAAAGTTTGAGAAGCACTGATTCTTTTCCATTCGCCTGCATTTTTTAAAAACAAATATACGTATGAATTTACTTTACTTTTGGTTTTATTGCCCTTTTTCAATTGAAATGGATTTTGAATTTTTTTACATTCATTCTTGACAAAAAGCATTGCTTATTTTAATAAAGAAAACCACAATTGTCTATAAAGTAAAAATATTGTAAGTTTAAATGTATGGTAATTTTTAGAGAGAATATGATAAACATTCTAAGAGTCTCATTTCATAAAAATATAGTAAGTTTTATTTCAAGTATTTAACATACAGCTGATAACAAATAAAGTACTTTGTATAGATTTATTGTAAGATTTATTTAAAATCAAATTTTTAAATTATCCGTAAAAACAATTTTATTTTTAAAACCAAATTCGCCTGATAATTTCTAATGAATGTCATTAATTTTCAAAATAATTAAGGAATGAAAGAATTATATTTCGTTTCGTTAAACATAAGCAATAATCACTATTCAGGAGTAAAGAATCCAATTTATTGCATATAATAAGCAATTATTTCATAAAAGATAAATGAAATTGATGAATTGAATTATATTGGTACAGTTTATGAAATAGGAATATATAGTGATTGCATTTAGAGTATAGGGTGAAAACAAATGAATTTATTAGTCTGAAACAAATACATAGGAATGTATTTTATTGTTATCTAATTTTCTGGAAAACTATCAGGAAATTTGGTGTGACTAATAATTTATTTTCTTTTTTGTAACTAAAACAATCATCGAAATTTAATAACTCTGTACTTATAAACACGTACAAAAGAAATGAAGAGTAATTAAAAACATATTTTCCTAAAACTTATTTATTTTACTTACAAAAATAGACAACAAATGTACAGTATATATACTACGTGCAAACGAAAAAGTAATGGGTTATGAGGTATGAAAGAACTGTGTGAGCAAAAACTAAAATTTAAATGTTATAGATATATTTTTGACAAGATGACAACAAAAAAAGAAACATTAAAAAAAGGCATGTAATTGCTTCGTTTTTACTACATAAGCAAAATATACATTTTCTTTATTTAAATACACTATTTTTTAACCTTTTTTTGCGTTAAATAACCATGAAAGAGAACATGAATGATTAAATGAAATTTCAGTTACATAAGGCTTCCAAGGATTAGACGACAAAAAAATTAAGCAAAAAATAAATAAATAAAACTAATGATACCACATTTTAATATGCAAATTGAAAATAATCTTGATTCAGTAAAATTAAACTCACATTTTTTTGTCTCTCTTTTTAAGCAGAGAAAGTCCTTCATGCTACTACTCAAGTAAATTAATCCTCATTTCTACTTCATAATTTAAAAAAAAAATACAAAAAAAACTTTTTTATGAAACTTCCTAAAAAAGATATCAGAACCCTGTTCAGTCTAGCCTTTCAATTTTCAGAAAAAATGTATGCTTATTCCTTTTTTGTCAAAAGCTTAAATAAGAAACAAAATAAATCGGCTCAAAATTGAATACCATATTGATTATTTTTTTCTTCATGTATCCTTATTAATAGTTTAGGTAAAATTAAATTGATCATTTAATTTGATATCCTCACCAAAAAAAGTATCCGTGATATAATTTTTACAAATAATTCATAATTAATTCATTTGTATCGTCATTTATTTTAATGAACGTTTAATTTATTGGAAATATATAAATTAATGCATTTTTAATAAATATTTATATCATTCACAATTTGTTTTAAAGTAATAAAAATGGATACTAATATGCAATTTGTTAGAATTGAGAAAAAGTTACTATATTATTTTGTTTTACTCTTCAGCCTTTAAACTATTAACATTGTTAATTATTTGATCTGACTCATAAGTTTGAATAGTACTATTTAAAACAGGAAGAGAACGTTTATGTATAATTAAGTGCATTATATGAATCTTAATAAATACCAGAGGCATCAAAATAATTTTCGTTTTACTTTATTTCCTAACTAGAGATTATTAAACTATCCTGCAACTTCAATGGAAATAAATCTGATACGTGATTTCATTTCGTATTATTCCCCAATTTTCAGACTAAAACGTCTAATGTTTATCCCCGTACAATTATTTAAAATTTTAAATTACATTCCTTTCAAAAAATTTGATTATTTTTAAATGAGTATATTATTTATTTACAATCACTTATATAAAAAAAATAAATTGCGTAAATTTCTACATTTTTTCCCATTTTTTTATAAGAAAACAGATGTATAAGTGATAAAAGTTTTAGAATTGCATATAAAAGTAATTAAAAGTATGAATGAATGAAGTATATATATATATATGACTGCGCGATTCCCAAACCATTCGATGTATTGAGTGTTTAAGTTGAAACAGAAAAAACATTCTTAAAACTACTTCACCTATATATTAACCTTTTAAACAAAAATATATTCATGTCCATAAATTAAGGAAAATTTACAGTCACACGGAAATCAAACTCTAAAATATATAAATATATTACTCTTAAATTGACTTCAAACATATTCAAGAATCATTTGCAAATAGCAGGAAGCTACCAGATGATGACGCCAATAGAACGTCACATTGATGAGAGTGTAGATGGGGGATATATATAAGAAATACAGGCAAAGGGGGGATGGAGTAAAAGTGTTCAATTGTTGCTTTGTTGTTGCTTTATAAGCTTTACAGTGCAGTTTTACGTTGTAGAATTTATGACCATCTAGAATGTTAGCGTACCCCTCTGGAAATATCCGAAGAACTTGGAATCACCCAGAATGTCATTTTCATGCTTTTACAATGATTCCGAGATGATGGTAATGTGAGTAGATGTTACAGCACAGATCGCTTCAGAGTTATGACGCCGAATTTGGCAGTTACTTCCAAAGGAAACAGACACATCACAGCATCAGACCTGTCTCGTCAGCTTCCTTCTACTACTGGTACAACAGTTTCAAAGCAGACCATGTACAGACGCTTAGGGTAGATTGGTCTATATGCTAGTCGACATGTTAAATGTGTTCCATTTACTGCAACTTACTGTCGCCTAGGGTTAATCTGGAGTAAAGAACTTGCATTGTGAACACTCCAACAGTGGGCTTGTGTGATGTTTTCCAACGCGTCCAGGTTTAACTTGCAATATCATTCTCACCGAAATTTCATATGGAGAGCACCAGGTATCCGTTCCACCAAGAGAACATCATTGAACAGCATCCTTTCGGAGATGTAGGACTGCTCGTTTGGGCGGGGTGGGGGAATATTCTGGGTCCCAGAATTGACCTGCATATTCAAATTGGAATAAACCATGGTAAGCCAATTCTATCGGACCGTTACTCTGGAACATCAGGTACGTTCGTTTCGGGCGCTACGGGTGCTCAATCTGTGTTTGTTAATGACAACGCCCATCCTCACCGAGCCAACATCGTACACCACAACCTTCAATCGGAGGATATCACCCATATTGACTGGCCAGCATTCTCATCGCACTTGAATCCTGTAGATCATGTATTGCACATGCTTGGACGACGATTTCAGGCCCGTCAACTACCTCCTACATTTCTACCGGAAATTCGGAGAGCATTGTTTGATGAATAGTGTAAGATTCCTCAAGATCATATCAATAATTTGACACTCAGCAGGCCTAGGCGTTGTATAGACTGTATTGCATCCCCTGAGAGACGTACTATGATTTAACCATCATACCAAGCATGCAATATTGGTTTTTGTAAATAGGGGTTTTTTTGTAATTTGCTTCAAGAGGCGAAAATCGAAGTCTTTATTAATAATATCAAACATATAGAATATTTTTCGCTCTTTACCATTTATTTTGTGAATTGGCTTTGCAAATAAGTCATATTTGTTTTGCTTCTGATTCTATCTTTGCCTGAACTCTCATTGTTCTTAATTTATGGACATGAGTATAATTATGAAATACTGTGACCTGCTATTGCAAGCAGTTTTACTAAGTGTGCAATTTTTTTTTCCTAAAATTTTAATATATTTATGTAGACAAATAAAAAAGTGTTATTAGGATTCGAAATATATAAATTATATACAGACAATATGTGTACGTGTGTGTGAATTAACTTAAATTTACTCTCCAGGAATTTAAATTCATGATGGTTTTGAGTTTTCCAAGATTTTCCATGATAATTAATTTATTATTTTACCCGCTTAACTAGAAATAATCTCAACTTTATCTTCAAAGAATCTGAAAGCTTAGCGTTTTTAAAGCAGGATGATGGAATTATACAGCATCCGCTTATTCTGACCAACCAGAAAATCCTTTAATTAAAATCCTATGATTGCAACAGCTTCTGTTGACCAAAACTATAAATAGCTCAGATTTCAGGAATGAAGCTGCGCGTATTGTTTTATGTGATGCTGTTTATTTTCAAGTGAGTGACAGTCGATAAAATTGGAGGTTCAAATTGTAAAATCCTCTTCATCCCTTCTTCGATGCAACAAGCAGAAAAAAATGATATATTCAAGCATATATATCTCAGGAACGATAATCTTTTCTTTTCTATCAATATGTTCTAAAATCACATCGCAAACATATGGTCATTTAATAAAATCTTCAATAAAACACTTTTTGTTTCGCATTAAAAATATATATAAACTTAAACTAAATTAACATAAATCTAATAAGGTAAAGCAATAATTAAAAATATATAAAGGTAGTATAGATCAAAAGTAAGATGACCTTTGATGTATAACAGTGGACACTTACTCTTATGAGTTAAGATTAAAGAGTAATACAAGGTTTTTTTAAGGCTAGACAACCTTCCTGTATATTTGCCTATACCAATAGGGAATAATGAAGAGAAAATAGCGTAAGAGATCCAAATAATATTAGATTTTAATCAAAATATTGGAAGAATTGTAAAAATGCTAAGTTACCGTTGTCACATAGTACGAAGAAAAAAATAAATTAACTTACACAAGCCCGATATCTAAAAAGAAAAAGAAAATAATTAAAATTACACTTTTGAGAAAACATAATTACCATTTAACGAAATAACACGCACGCATGTCAGGAATTCCATTTTTGAGTCTAAGTAGAATTAAAATAGTACAATAATGCACACAAGGAAAAATGATAATAGATTAAAAATCAAACAAAACTTTTGTTCCTAACAAAATATTTACCCCCCAAAGTTATTAAATCAATATTTTTGGAACAAAGAGACCAAAGAAAAACTCAAAACCAAGCAAGGACAAAATATGTTCAAATACAGTGGTGCAGCAACCCATGACGATCTACTGTGTCCATTTCAGTTTTCATGACCTTAAGCAGTGAAATACATGAGCAGATGTTCCGATCACGTGGTCAGACGGACGTGAAAACTTCACTGTTTAGTGCGCAAACAAACTTGATACACAATTACCGACTCACTGAAGGAATGAAAGAGTCCACCTTACCCAGCCTAGGTTTGAACCCTGGACCTGTGACACGGAAGTGTGACAACTACCACTCAGCCACTGCAGAGAAAACGAACTATATTTAAAACAGCAACCGGTGGTGCCATCTTGTGAGTGTGGGAAGAAAAAAAATAAAAACCAAAAATATTTAACGAGATATATATATATATATATATATATATATATATATATTCTCGTATATAATTATATATATATATATATATATATGTATATAATTATTCTATTGTTATTAATACTATATTTCTATAGGTATAACAAAGCGGAACAAAAATAGAAATGTAATAAAATTTATCTATTGTATTTATATACGATTGAAACATGGATGGTAGCTGATACATATTTATTTTTATTCGTGAAAGATGAAAAGGAAAACAAATGAAAAAATAAGAAGTGTAGGGAAGTTCTTATTTCAATAAGCAGAAAAATCAAAACTGTTGGGAAATCAAATCTGACTCTTTTTGTTACTCTTAAACAACAAAGCCAAATAAAATATCTCATGAAATTTGAGAGGAAATGTTTTTTTTTTTGCTCCTAAATGATGTTGGCAGTTAGCCCGCAACATTCTTCCAACTTGTTAGTATTTTGTAGTACGGGTTTCAATTGGATTATTTTTACTTTTTGGATGGTAGGGAAATCTTAAGAAATGTCTTGCAATTCTTGGGCGAAATAAAAAACTATTTACTTAAAAATATCTTAAGGTTCAAAGAGGGGTTCGTAATGTAAAAGTATGTGATGCATATTAGGGTTGTGCGTGTGAAAATGTTTAAATTTATATGCTTGAATAATTAGAGCGATGAAAATTTGTGATTGGTACATAATTAATGACAAACAAATCAAATTTAATATATATATATATATAAATATATACACTACGTTCAGAACCGTGATTTATAAAAGCGCATAATTGGGTAATTTTCATGATATTTAGGGTCACTCAGATTATAATACATGCATAAAATTGTTTCAAGGACATTTTGACAAAAAAAAATATTTAAAAATAATATTTTATCAAAAAATTAACTTAGAATAATCTTTTTTTTTCAAATGTCTTCCTGTTATGAAAATTTGTTCTATTATAATAATATTTTGCCTGTATATAGCACAGGCCTCTCTACAGAGGCTCAACTAGAATTTTTGAAAAATTCACATTATTTTCAGAGTTACCACCAATTAAAATAATTATTCGCGTTTTTTTCTTAAAATATCTCCCCTCTGTTGTCGTAAAATATGAATAAAACCACATCTAAGTTATATATTTCAAAATTTCTGGTTAAGTCTCTGAACAGAAGTCTGAGCTATATACAGGCCAAATATTATTCTAATAGAAGCATTTTTCACAAAAGGAGAACATTTGGAATAAAGATTATTGTAAGTGAATTTTTTTTGCCAAAATATTGTATTTAAATAAATGTTTTTTTTAAATGACCTTAAAGCAATTTTATGCATATATTTTATTCTAAGTAACACTAAATATCATGAAAATTATCCATTTATGTGCCTTTTAAAATGACGATTCTGAACGCAGTTGAATACCTTAACGTACATTCTACGGTTTCGTGAATTATTTTGCTACAACTAACGGTGAAATAGAGATTAGAAGAACAACACACTTTACAATTAATACTGGAACAAATCAATTAAAGTATTAAATTCCTCATATTACATGTGGAACACATACATAAAATCAGTGTCATGTAAAATCGGGAGTGGTTTTTAATTAATTATTAGTTTTAAAAAACAAAAACAAAATATTAAATATTTAAAAATTGATATTTTATCTCAGAATCAGTGAATATAGGGATATTGTAAAAGAAAGTAAACAAAATCAGAGAAATAAAATGATTTAATTGAATCAATTAAAACATTCAGAATTCATGATTTTCAACATTTAATTATTTTTAATTCATATGTAAAAACTTGGACATTTTTTGTGGTGTTATTTGTTCAAAACTGAATATTTTAAATTTTTCTCCTCTTATCATTTACCAAACATGTAATCTGTGTATAAATGTATTTCCTTTTGGAAAAGGTAAGTTACGAGTTCACAATTTATCTTATGTTTTTAACAACGCTCCATGCCCATATTTTCTGCAATTGTTCCCATATTACCTAAAGTGCTAGTCAAATATGGCCAATTGCTGAATTTATTTCGGAGCTTTCTTATACATACAGCAACAAGAGTTAAAGGCTTGTTCATATACCTTCAGAAAGACAATACTCTAAAGTTTGAAATATCTTAATTTCGAAAAAATAGAACGTGTTTTAGTATTGTATATCTTCAATAAAATGTTTTGTGCCCATATTTGCCAAGATTACAATATATATAATAAAACGTCATGTAATACTAATGGAAGCAGGCTGATAACATACTTATATATTTGAAATTCTGGCGTAAGACTACTTTTTGATAATTTTTTACTTGTCTTACAATCTGTAATGCTTTATTATCTTTACTTAGAAAAAACATACAGTGAAATACGTTTAACGCGAAAACGGTCAAGACGAAATATCGTTTAACACGAAATAGTACAACAGTCCAAAGAACTACTAAGTATTTTCATTAATTTTGTTCACTTGATACGCAACAAATATCCCTTAACACGAAAACATGGTTCTTCTGGGAATTAACAAAACACAGAAAACACCAGAGACTTAATGAAATGTTTGAGATTGGAATTAATGGATCTTAATGAAAGTTGTTATGTATTATTGGACTGTCTAAATGTATCCTCGAAATAATTCGTTTCGTTGTACTAGATGACGATAATGTGTGTACAGCCCCAATTTTAGAAGAGACATTTTGGAGTTTGTTCGAAACTCAGAACAATATCATTGAGGTAGATTCCGACGACGAAAAAGAAATGAATAATGAAGCTAATGTTCCCACGTCATCTGAAATTAGGAACATCATGAAAAGCAGCACTGTTATTTAGACACACATTCGAAAGATGAAATGAGTTACAAAATGGACGACATCGTGGGAATTCTTTGGCATTTGGATGCTTAACAAGTAATATAATTTTCTGAAGCCAATTCCTATTTAGATTAACAAAGAAAAATTTTATTTAGCTACTTTTTATTAAATAGTTACAATTAATATAAATATGTATATACATAGGACAGAATCACAACATCAAGTGGTAATTAATTTTTATTAATTATCATTAAAGTATCGTATTGTCATCCAAAACAATCGTGTATATAAAATTTAAGTTCAACTGAATGCCTTAAGGTGCCTGACTGGTGCAAAAAACGTCAATTTTGATGAAAATGACGATTTTTTTCTTACTTTATATAGTTGAATTTTCTGCTTTCTAAAAATACCTTACTATTGTTTGTACTTTAGTTATTTACGAAGTTATAACTGTTTTTATGTCAAGAAAGAGCAGCAAAAACGAACCGGAAGTTGTTTATCGAAACCGGAAGTGTTTGAACTTTAATACTTTTTTTACACCTTTTTGGTGTTTATCGAATTTATTAAAAAAATATTAACTTAAGTAAGGTAATGACGGAATATGGTGACATTTTTTAAAAAATAATTGATTAGCTTTAAGTGAAATTTGGCAAATAAATTCGTAAAATTTTTGTTATTTTTCGATTTTCTTATGTCCTTGCTTCTCGATATTTTGTTTCATATTTAACTTTTTTATATAATTGATAGAAAACTATGGTCTTAAACACAAAATATTAATTAATTATGCCTAAAGCAAGGTCTGGGAGCTCTAAGGAATTTGCTTCATTATTGGTGCTAGCAGTAATGAGAATATTAACACAGAGCTAATCCCAATAATACTTAGTCAGCTGGTGACAAAAAGTTGAAATATATTCATAAATGTTTCAAAATTTACTCAGAAAGCCTTCTTCAGTAACATTTTATGGAGTATTTTACTTAAAGATACAATTATTATATATATAAACATGAAACATTTCGCTTTAGTGCATTAACAACGTTAATTTCTTTTTATTTGTGATAAACAGGTTTATTATCATTATATACTTATATAATAAGAAATGCAAATACTTCACTTCCTAAGATCTTCTACATGAATTTGTAAAATTTTATCTGGAACGAATTTTAACTTTTGTGGGACACCCCTTAGAATATAGAAAATTTTCTCGGGAAAAAAAATAGCTGCATAGAAAGCACAAAATTACTAAGGATGAAAAAAAGTTAAAGTGTATTCATATGGCGGTTTTAGAAAATTTTCTTTATATGCCCTTCAATGTTATTTCTCAAAGTCTTTGTGATAAGCAACATTTTTTAAAAGAAATTTTCGGGAATATTTATTGACAAAATAACACGCATTATTATATTTTATATTGCATATTTCTTAAGCTCTAAGATATTTAGTGGAAATATATACCTACTTTTCCATAAAAAATATTATTTTTCAACGTAATAAAGTTTTTTTAGTGTGATTTTGATATCTCTAATTTGTAATAAAAAAAACTATGCATTTAGACGCTAAGAAAAGCTTTTTTGGCTCTATAAAATTGGTAATAGAATTAAGGGGGGTCACTTCACGAAAATCCACGAAAAAATCGATTTTTCAATTTTGATTGAAACATAAAATTTCATTCTTTTTCTTTCTAATGCAGTTTAAATTTTTGCTCTCTAGCTGAATTAGAAGTATTTTTAATATATTTTTAAAAAGTTGTTTACATCTGTCAAACCCCAAAACCGCTGATTGCCACGCCCTCTTAAATCAAAACAAAAGACACATGCTACTTTTCAGCCTTATCAAATGGTTTAAATTGATTAAAATAATTTATTTTGATAAGCAACTCATCAAGGAAAGAAGTGATGTGAGTAGTTGTAGATGTTTGCTTACTTACAGCCTATTTTTTACCTCCTTAAATGCAACGGATTTCTGCTATCGTGCGCAAGTGTTTTACATCAAAAACATTAATAAAACGTTTACAAAAAGTTTTTTAAACCCTGTTAAGTAATAAAATGTTTAAAAAACGAAAGAGTTTGGAAAGAAATGTACAAAAATCCAAACTTTTATGGATTTAAATGTTAAAGTCAGACAATTTCAACATAAATAAATCAGCTTTAAAATCTAAGTTAGGTAAGTTTAATAAAGGGTATGTTTCTTTTTTTTTTTTTTAGATTCATTTGAATGTTTCTGTGAAATTTCTGACATTGTACTGTTCTTTTGTGCTTTGAAACAACATTAATTACATAAAATTAACGTAAAAACCCAGGTATTCACATAAATTTTGGTCGCCAAATCTAGGGTTTGGCTACAAAATTGTTAATATGTTGTGACTTGTGTGGTCTTATTCAAACATTTCTTAATACCAGGTTTACTAAAACAGTAGTTGATCAAAAAAGATACAAAATTATATGAAGTGTACACAATAGAATTTTATATGCTATGAGGTCTATTTAAAAAGAAGCACTTGCAAAAATATTTTGCGGAGTTATGCATTTGTCATTTACACCATAGTGGTTTTATGATTCCATGCATACATTAAATAATGCGACAGAGAAAGTAACCAAAGTGTCTGTGGCTTTAGCTGCTGCCGAAACAATATTTAATAATGGATAACCAAATGTACCAGTGACTATCAATAGTACCTGGCTAAAACGAAGCTATATATTTCTAAATGGTGTTGTTACGGCAGTTAGTTTGGACACTGGGAAAGTTGTTGATGATAAAATATTATCGCAGAAATATTCATGTAATTTTAACAGCGATGTACATAGCAATGAGTGTTCGGCAAGTTACATTGAAAATAGAAGGGGAATGGAAATTGAAGAGGTGCACTTTTTTTATGTATCTCTCATCGCTCGCAGACATTACACAATTTACGATATACACAATATTTGGACTATATGGGAACTCTAAAGCATACAAAGCAGTTTTAGAATCTAAAGATATGTCAAAAATATAACAAAGTATTTAGAGGTCACTAATCTTGAACGTTTATCTGGATGCTTGCTTGATAAACTCAAAATATTAGTCAAAGCGGAAATAATTTTTGGTGTATAACTCCAAAAACTGTATTTGTGCAATTGGGAACTTCAAAAACTATAGTACATGAAGCTATATATACTTATATAATCAAGGCTTCATTATCAAATCAAAAGTTTTAGATGTATTAAACATTCAACCCCTGAATTTTACAAATGTCGAGCATTGCAAAAAGTAGATCATCCGTGTATTAGGTAAGCAGAATAGTCATTTTTACAATGAACCAAAGAAGCTAGAATTAAAAACAAACAATTAAAATGTAGGCAAGAAGATGATCTTGCAGATGACACTAGCAATCCAAGTTATAGTTCTGGTATGCATTAGTTAATAGTTAGTTTTTACTTTAAATCACTATTTCTCAAAAGTGTAAATTTCAACACAAAAGGAACATTTTTGAAAAAACTACTTATTTTACAGCCTTGAAACTTTGCACATATGTTAACACTATACAAATAAATATTTTAATGAGAGATTTTCTCAAAAAAATTATTCAAAAAATATTTATGGATTAAAATGTAAAAGAATTTCCATCGTTTTAAAAATTTTGACGTGTTTGTACATATGAATTTTTTAAAAAACAACTAATCAAAATTTTAAAAAATACTTCCATTAAAATAATAAAAACAATACAATGAATACACACAAAAAAAATTCATGACTGTGCAACCAGCCAATTTTTAAAAAATGTTCCTTAAACTTGGTCATTTTTAACATTAAGGAGATAGGGAAAATGCTGCGTGAAGTGACCCCTTAAAAAAAAGAACTTGAAATAAATATATAATACTCATATGGACTTATACAAGGTTTATTACTTTGATATAAAGAAGTTTTAGGTTGTTTTAGTTGTATAATTTTTTAAGATTTAGATTTTAAATCTTTAAATGCGTTTTTCTCCGAAACAGATTTTTCCATATTTTATCGCATGACAAACATGATATTTCAAAAAGTCCTAGAGATAATTGCATGAAATTTAGCATCATTGTTTATTATTATAGAATACATGCTGTGCACTATAGAATAAGAAAAAACAATATATTTACCTTTTTTATGATTGTTTTTCTTTGTGATAAATGCACAATTTTTGAAAAAATTTTGTTTTGTGCACTTTTTGACCCCTATAATTTTGTGATAAATTTAAATTATTCAAAGATGATAGAGCAAAGCATAGATAAATGCTTTCTGAATAAAATTCAAAGAACTTTTTTTTTATCTTATGCATTAGAATTAATTTTACAGTGTTTGCTTCTATGTGCAAAAAATGCCTAATTTTAACCTAAAATTTTCCATTTTCTTTAAAAATATGTTGATTTTTTGCTTTGTTATTTTTATAAGTTCTCTGTTATATTCGAACAAAAAATGAGTTTAAAAATGAATTTTCAGCATTATTTAAAAAAACTGTTCCAGCAACTAGTCAGGACCCTTAAAACGCGAGAAAAAAGTCGTTTCAACTTGTGACACAAGTCACCAAAAATTATGCCAACGTGGCTGTATTTGTAGTTTTTTTAAATAATTTATTTTAATATATTAATTTTTTAATTATAATTAAATTACTATATTGTCAACCAAAATAATCATGTTCATAAAATTTCAGCTCAATGGAGCGCTTTAAAATGTACTTTATTAACGATTGAAAATTCCACCAAGATAAATAATTACATAAATGTATAGAGAAGAGATTGTGAGCTAGTAGAGTTGGAATTGAAAAAGACAATGCTATATATATATATATATATATATATATATATATATATATATATATATATATATATATATAAGAAAGAGATATCAGATATTTTCCAAAAACTCAATTAATGTTTTGTTTTTCAATAAACTTGAAAGTTTTAGATCAAAATTCAATAAGGTCTTGTGAATGTTCTTGTTTCATCAATATTTATTCAACACATGCCTAGATACATATCTCAGTAAATAAAATGTACTGTAATAAACTTAATTTTGATGATTTATTTCGTGGTACCTTTTAACACAAAATTATTTTTTTAAAAAAATTATTTCAGTCCCATCAGCTTCGTTTTAAACGATTTTCTATCTATATAATTTCTACAATGTCATTTTCAAAGCATATATCTCATAATCACTCGCACACATCGCTTAGTCGGAAAGGAAAAATAATTGCTTTGAAAAGTTGAATAAAGTCAAAAATAAGCTTCAAAGCCATTTCTAATGAAAACGCAAGCATATTCATATCCCTTAAGCTGGGAGAGATAAATATATGGGATTCTCCTGGTAACAATTCTTGAGCTAACCCAAATGGAATTGCATTTTAATTTTACGCCAAGCAGCAACAAACTAATATTAAAACTAACACTTAAGCTGGCATTATAACTTGAAGGCTGAACTTCGTTGTTGAAATAAATGTGTATAAAACATTCCTTCTGGGGCTTTGTCGCAGGAGTCATTAGCTTTCAAGTAATTTGCTCCCATCTTCTTTTTTGCGTGCGAAGCAATTACTTCGACTTTGCTGACAAGTTACACTCGCTGTCGCTGAAATCGTGGACGGATTTCATTAAGTGGTTTCACTCCCCCTTTGGGAAGACAAGAGGGTGGTCTGGACAACAAAGAATGATGGCCGCAGGTCAGTGGAAAGGTTTTCGAGTAATCGATACTATCCTTGCTGCTCTGATCTGGAAGCAATTCTTAAAATTATATTCCATAATTGATATTCATGAAATAAGTTTTTTAAAAAGTATATATTTCCCGATTAAATATGCTTGGAGGTTTTGACTTTTGACACTCAAAAAACTAAAACAGAAACTTAATAAAACTTAATACAGAGAAGATAAATATTTTTGTAAAAAAGTACAATTAGGAAATGGCATAATGGATACGTAATTAAAACGTCAAAGAATGTAATTCGGAGTTTTTATTAACATTTAAATGAGAACGCATTTTAAAATTAATTCTAAAGCTCATTTTAGGAAATGTTTATTTAAAGGGGTTAAGACATATGAGCCCATACACATTTTTAACACATGTATAATTAATAAAATTGGTTAAATAATTTAGTTTCTTTATGGGAGGAGGTAGTTGCTTTTTTAATGTACACCAACTCTTCCATTTATTCATGTGCACATGTAGAAACATTCTAGCTGTTTGAATAATTTAACTTTCGATTGAACAATAAAACTGTGTTATGATCCTTGATCTTGATTTAAAAAGACAGGAGTTTCTAAAATGAAAGTTTATTTAGCTATTATGCACATATAACTCTAAGTTCCTATTCTTATTAAGTCCATATTAGTAGAATCCTACTAAACAAAAGAAATATGCTTTCCAAATTTCAGGTTTGGATCAAATGCGGGAAGTAATATTTCAAAAACGGATTTTTTTATGTATAACATGCAACACCCATTGAAAGTTGATTCCTACGAAACTCGTTCTTCATAGAACTCTACTCAACAAAAGGAGCATGCGTGCCAAATTTCAGGTCTGCAGGTCGAATAATTTTAAATAAAAAACGAGATTTTTTTTATCTTTAACATCCTCGTAACCCCTCAAACCCCTTGGGAGTCGATTTCTGCAAAACCCATTCTTAGCGGGTTTCTACTTTACAAAATGATCAAATCCACCAAATTTTAAACCTCTCAGAATAATGGTTCCGGAGATATCGGCATGTGTGAGTGAATCGCATTTCTTCTATATATGTAGATATGTAACAGGTACTAATCAGTTATTCTATTAATCCTCTTAGATAAAATATTCCTTAACTGTGATTTTAGTATAAAAACCGTCATCCGTAGAGATGACCTGATTTTATGCAAATGTAAATAATATTTAAGTGCCTGGCGTTTAGTATGTGAGGTTAATGGTTAATCGTTGATCTTAAAACGGCTGGGTGGTCGAGAGTCTTTAAATTAATAGTCGACATAGAATCCACCAGAAATTGATAAAGTAAACAACCTTGAAACTGACCGAGCTGTCGGGATTCCAGAAAGATCACATCAAAGAGCCTTAACTCAAGGTCAATGCTTCTCAAACTTTCACTATTGACGACCTAATTTTCAATCCTAATATGTATCGTGCCCCCTTAAACAATAGTAATGTGCTTTGGCTCTAAAACTACAATGCGATCTAAATTAAAAACAGAACAAATTGACAAGATAAGTATTACATTTAGCATTTGTAACTTTTAAGTAATATTTATTTTAAGCATATTTCTTTTAAGTAATAGAATATTTTTTGTTATTTTTCTTTTCTCTAATTTCTAAATGGGGACAGATGGCAAAATGATATTTAATTAAAAATTTATTTTCTCAATCAACAATTTCTAAAAATATAAATATCATTAGAAAAAGAGTCTAGTCTATGTTACTCTCTGTCGTATCCATCAAATTTGGCAATAATATTTAAGGCGAGAAGACTTCAAAATGTTTTAACCTGGGAGAGCAGGCGCGCACTCGATATTAACGTTAATAGTCACGACAGGTGACACAGCCACACCAAAAGGTTTTTGATTTTCCTTTACAATTATTTTTATTGTGAACGATAAAAATCACAATTACACAATGAAGAATTTACCAAAGAGAAAATATACTTATCTATTTTCAAGGACTTTCATTTGTTCTTTGATAATTTGAGAAAGAATCCATTAAAACTGAACTAAAATGCTTCAAAGGTACGTAGCCATGATAAAGGACATAAATCACAGACACTTTTTGCTAACATTATAGGTATGATAATTGAAAGCAAAACCGTCATATTTTCAAATTATTGTAGTTTAGCTGTCCTTTAACTTTGAGCACTGCGCAGCCGCTCCCGCGATATAAGTTTATTCAGTATAAAAATACGGTTGTTGTAAAAAGCTTATTTCATCATGCTTTACATATTTCAGAATACCCATAAAAATAAATCTTAGCTAAATATGCCTTTAAGGACAGAACTAATCATACCAATAAGTTCTAAAGCCAAACGATGAAAATGATGACTGACGCACATTTGCTTTCTGGGTGAAAAGGGAATAATTCTTCCTTTTCCTTCTACAGCTAATGTACAACATTTCAATAAAAACAGTGGTGAATTTTTTATCTTCCTAGAATTTTTCCCTGGGTCTTATTATTGTTTTTTTTTCTGAAAGAGTAGTATTTTAGGTTTAAAAAGAAAATGTAATAAAAAAATCTCTCATCGTGCCATTACAGTAAATCAAACAAAATGGGGTTTTTTGGTTATAGGATCAGATAGTTAATGAACGTATGAAAGTGGAAACTTTTTTAACTTCGCCAGCTGATATATATAAATTATATCAGTGTGAATGCTTTTTTTATATGTCAGAAATTATTTTGTTTATTCCATTCCAGAAATTAATTTTTTAAACCTTTTATTTCCGATATGTTCACGCCTCCCTAGGGGGCGCACCCCACAGTTTCAGAAACTCTACTCCAGGTAAGTGAATTTCAATAATCTTGTACTTTCGGTTAGGGGTTAGGGTTTTAGATTATATCCGGAGTAAAGGTATAAATATGTATGTTTCATTAAGTGTTAAGGTTGGTTAAGCTCATTCAGTGTTAAAGTTTTAAGATGATGTGTATTTCTCTTTCGAACCATCTTGCACCCGCGACCATCAGGCCGGATATATATACATGATTAAATATTTTTTTCTAAAAATAATTTATAATTTCGTAAAAAGGAATTCTCGCTTTTCTAGAGAATGTCCCAAGTTCATCAATTTACGTATACCGGAATATATGGCTTGCTAACTTTTTTCATAGCTATTTCTTACTATGTACGAGGTGCTAAAATGATAAAGGAGTGCTACGCACCAAGTTACCGTTAATGTTCGCCAAGATGGATGATAACATTACAATATTGGTTACCTTGCTGTTTTTAACGTGTGGTAATGCAGTTGCCATGAAGATAACATATGTTATAGTCAATTTTTATTAGGTTTTTTTGCGGTAACTCTATTAATTTCAGATGTATTTAATTTATTTCTTTTTTTTTTTAAAAAAATATAACCATGTTCATTAAATTCCTTGAACCATTTGAATTATTCCGTAATCGCACCAAACAGCGCTTGCCGCGTAGCAGTCCTATATCAAATTTGTTCCATGTACGCATACCGGGTTTCATGTTTAAAGGTAATTATTTCTTTGGGGAAAAATTGTGAACTATTAGAAAGGAAAAGAAAAGAAAATAGTACACCTAACTTTTTGGATTTAAGCATTTTCTTATGTTAAGACAAAAAACAAAAAGAATATTAGAAGGAACACTTGATTTTTCTTAAGCATTTGCTTCCATTAAGTCTATTTCTAACAACAATATTTCCACAAAAACAACTTGTTTGCAAGAAGTGAAACTGTTATATATATATATATATATATATATATATATATATATATATATATATATATATATATATATATATATATGTAAGGGTTGATATATTTAACGATATACATATCACAATGTCTGTGTACCATTTTATTGCACATTTCCCCTTGCAACATAAATATCTTTTTAAAAGAAACCATACGTTAAAAGCACTCAGTCGCAAATATAGCACACACGCTCTCTTACTAAAACGGTTATTTATTTTTAGTTACTGTTTGTTAAGAAACCATTTACTTGATATAGTTATATTTGTTACAAATTTTATATGTGACCTTTGCAGAATCTATTTTTGATAGTACGTAGCACTGTATGTAATGTAGATACTGCTTTTTAAAGCGAAACATATGTTTAATGTATTTGGGGAATGCTTCTCTAAATTTATAACACAGTTTTTTTTTATTTTTATTTTTCTTCATAATTCATGTGGCTTTGATGTTATCATAACCTGCACTTTTTCAGCCGCATAATAAGTAATACATCGTTAACTAATTGTACTAAGGTATAAATAATATAAATGAAACATTAGATTTTAATTTATATGTTTTTCCAAATCGATAAGGCACTTACTTTATTGTGTAAAATGTAAATTACTGTTTGTATGTATTATAAATAATATATATGAGCAAATTCTAAATCTTGTTCAATGAAATTCTAAATTCAATTATTGTTCAATGAATTGATCTAAATTTTGAAAACATTGTGAAAATATTTTAGCACGAAATTGAGGAAACTGAAATATTTTTTCGGATGAAAAGAATTTCGTGTTACAGGATATTGTAAAGATATATATATATATATATATATATATATATTAAATATATATTTTCCATATAAATTTTATATATATATATATATATATATATATATATACACTGATCAAAATAATTAAAGGATGTTGCGGTTTTAGGTTGTTCTTGTGGCTGGGAAAATTTTTAGCTGATTGATACATGGTCGACAGACGTAGTAGGTTATATGAGAATAAATTACACATGATTGGCAGAAAAAAATGCATTTTATTGCGCATTTGTGTACTAAAGGAAAAAAACACAATTTGTGCGTGTGAGAAAAAAAGAGTAAGAAAAGGTGTTTCCTTCAAAGGAAATCATTTTCAGTAGGGGTTATAGTTTCCACGGACGGCCAGCAACTTTGAGCACCTTTGAGGCATGGAGTCAATGAGGCTATTAATTACGAGTTGGGGTATTCTATCCCACTCTTCCAGAAGAGCTCTTTCCAGTTCTCGGAGAGTTTGTGGGGGTGGTTACTGGCCAGCAACTCGTCTTCTTAGAGTGTCCCAAACGTTCTCTATTGGATTCATGTCTGGAGAACACGCTGGTCATTCCATTCGTACGATTCTTTCCTCGAAAAGGAAATCCTCCACCAGGTTGGCACAATGTGGCCTGCATTTATCGTCCATTAAAATGAAGTCATCTCCGATTGCTGCAGCGTAAGGGACTACAATATGTCTGAGGATCTCATCCCTATATCGGCGAGCAGTCAGAGGTCCATCTGGAATGATGTAGAGGTCTGTGCACACGTCAATGGAGTAGCCACCATTCACCAACACTCCCCCACCGCCAAATCTGACACTTTCGTGCACGAACGCAAGATTATTTCTACTGCCACGGACTCTTCAAATGAAAATACGCCTATTATCCGGATGAACAGAAAAAGGGGACTCGTCAGAAAAAGAACATTGCTCCATTCATTTCTCCCCCAGTTCACATGCTCTGTTGCCCACTCTCTGTGGTTGCGACGATCCATTGATGTTAGTCTAACACATACCATCGATCGGAGAGCATACAGACCAACACCATCGAGCCGGTTTCGGATAGTCTGAGTTGAAACCGTGGTGCCAGTAGCCGAGCGAAGGTGTTGTTGGAGAAAAGTAGCGTTCATATTTCTGTGTCTCCGAGCCATTAACACTAAATAACGATCTTCATTCGGCGTTGTTGCCCGTCTACGACCTTGTCCTGGTCTTTGGCCTGCACTTCCAGTCTCCAAAAAACGGTTCCAGACCCTGGAAAATCCCACTTTGTGTCACTTCAAGGGCTTGCACTGTTTCGGCTTGAGTTTGGCCCTCTTCTAAATTACCAACAACTCTCCAAGCTTCTGAATCGGTTAAATGACTTCGCTGAGACATCGTATTCATCGAAACAAAGCAGTCATTGAATCCCGATAATCCTTGTCTTCATTTCAGTTTAAAGTCAAATTTTATTCGCTGCCACTTAAGAGAGGTTTTTGACGTCGCACTTAAAATTAGCATACTCCACAGTTTGAAAATCAGAAAAATTTGCATTTGTGATTTTCTTCTTCCGTTTTCGGCAAAAAAAATTCGCTTATATCTCTATTTTATATAAAACTTACAATATGCTTTAATTGTTTTGAGCAGTGTATATATATATATTCAACAACATTACTTTTATTAGAGTGCATTTTATTTACAGATGAATATTTATATAAATTTACGTGCATAAAAACATAGATATGTAAATATATGCATGTACGTAATACAAAACAGTGAAACAAAAACATTCATAATAGGAAATTTGTTGCAAAACTTAACAACACCAAATTCTCCACAGATTTCCGTTTTCGTCTGTTGTTTTGATTAACAGCCTTAAGTAGTTCCATCTTCATTTTAAGCAAAATAGCAGTTTACTTTCCTTTTGACATCTTTGCCATTTTTCTTTGTCCAAAGCGTGAACCAAAGTCACAGATTTTTACTCATACTGTAACATACTCGTCACCGAATTCCAAACTCAACTGATGAGAGATGAGATGTTTTGTGTAGCGGTTATGTGGTGGAGGGGGAAAGTAGTTTAGATAAACAACATTGACTTGTGTCTAAGGTTATTCCGAGGGTATTTCAATTCCAATTTCACTTGTTCTACAAAACGTATAAAACTACCTCTCTTTCGTTTCATATCTCTCATAAATACCTCCTGTACAGCTCGGGTTTTTCGTGTTTTGTTCATTCCCAGAAGGGAAATCTTTTCGTGTTAAGGATAGAAAAATGCATAAAAATACAGAATGGTTTTTTGGGACCATTGTATTACTTCGTGCTAGCCAATATTTCATCTTATGCGTTTTCGCGTTAAACGAATTTCACTGTATGTTTTTTGAAGTATGTTAAAACAGGTTCCCCAAATATTTCTTACAAATTCATATATATGTATATCGTTATGTATAAAAGTCTTCTGTGCGTGTGTTTGTCACTAAATTCCTCCTAAACGGCTGGACCGATTTCGATGAAATTTGTTGCGTGGGTTCAAGTAAATTCGAGGATGGTTTAGATTCACAATTCGGTGCGATATCGCAATTAATTAAAAAGATATTAATTAAAAACATTCAAAAATACAACTCAACATTTACCTGCATTGTTGTAACAACTCTATAGTTATGAACAAGTAATATAATACAAATTTTAATCAATTCCTACTTAGATCAACCAAGAAAAATTTATTTAGCTACTTTTTATTAAATATTTGCAATTAATATAAACATGTATATACATATGACAGAATCGCAACATTAAGTGGTAATTAATTTTTATTAATTATCATTAAAGTATCGTATTGTCATCTAAAACAATCGTGTATATAAAATTTCCTTTCAATTGAATGCTTTATTTAACACGTGAGAAAAAAATCATTTTCAAATTTTGACATAAGTCGCAAAAAGGGTCGCTAAGTCGCCAAAGTGGCTGTATTTGTAATTTTTTAAATAATTAGTTTTAATCAATTAATTTTTATTAATTATAATTAAATATTATTGTATAGTCATCCAAAATAATCATGTACATTACATTTCAGCTCAATTGAGCGCTTTAAAATGTATTTTATTAACGATTGAAAATTCCACCACGATAAATAAATAAATAAACAAACAAATAAAATATGCATCGAGATCAGCTAATAATAGGAACTGAAAAAGACGTAAGTTGGTGTCGAAAACTAATTTTTAGCCAAACGGGCCAAATCCCGTTCTTTATTACGAAAATGCAGACGATTCACGCTTTTTAGCGTTTTTAGTTAATATCTTTTCAAATTATCTTTATATATGTAATTCTTTTGTGCGTGTTTATGTAACTGAACCCCTCCTAAACGGCTGGACCGATTTTGATGAAAGTTTTTGTCTGTTCCATTGGACTCGAGAATGGTTTAGATGTATAATTCGGTTTAGAAATGTTTATTTAATTATTTTTTTATTTATAAATTGTTGATCTTGGAATGTTTTACATTGGATCTGGCAGACTGCGCTACGATCGTAGTATCTAATATTCAAAAAACTTTTAGTACAATTCAAGTTGGTAAAGACAGTTGGTGCTGTGATCATTTCAGGAAAATATTTTGTCACTTCGTGTTATTATTTTGTTGAAATAAATCGTGTGTTAACTAAATTATTACATTCAGATGTGATTAGTGTTTGAATTTTTACTCAATTTTTCTCAAATTTTACTCAAAACGGTCCAGAGTTTTAAAGCTTATTTATAAAAATTTGGAATTTTTGAATTTAAGATGTGTGTACAGGACAACGTCTGTCGGGTCCTCTAGTATATATATAATGCAGCTATATTTAAAAAAACCTTTTGAAAATACCCGCACAAGATAAGAAATTATACGTATAAGATTTCAACTATCTCAATTCAAACTGCTAAAGTGAGGGTGGGGGTATCAAAAATTAAAGAAAAAATAAATAGTGAATAATGCCAAACATAAAAATTGGGGAATTAGTCACTAATCATCCACTGTAAGCATCAGCGTCTCATATTCTCAAAATTTCAGTGATTTCAGGTGGTCGCAGAAAAAGAAAGCCAAGGAATTGAGGTCCGCAGAACGTGGAGGCCAAGCAAAAGGTTCACCGCGCCCAAGTTCACCCCTGGGATATGTAGCATGCAGGTGGTTATGCCCCGAAATCAAAAAAATGTACTAGTGCACCATTGTGCACGAACCACATGTCCTTGTGTGCAGTGGCCGTTACTTTCTGCAGCAACGACGGGAGCATGTGCAGTAGGAAAATAAGTTACAGCTTAAAAAAAAAACTAAAAACCACCATTTTATAATTAATCGAACTAATCTGTAACTTAATATTTTAGTCATCAAATCTGGGAACAGGATTTGGAATAATTCGCGAAATGCGGAGTGGGATCTGAAAATTGAAAATCATCAGTGATGAGGATCTTCATACGGACAATGGAACAAAATTATTAAATTATTGTATTGTCCTCGGTCCTGGACAAGTGAGCAAAATTTCGAATTAATCTGACCTTTTAAAGAGGGTAAAAATTAAGTTCAAAGATTCCGTTACATACAAGTGAAGTTTATAAAAGGGTGTTAACAAGGCATTTGGGGGCGAGGATAGCCTAGTGGTTAGAGCATCAGACTCCAGACCGGAAGGCCTGGGTTCGATGCCAGATGCTACCAAATACCCACCGAGTACACGTGGAATACATGCTCGTTAAATCTGTGGGTACGAAAGTCTTGTGGGCGTTTGCAGCAGAAATCCCGGATGCAGGGGGCTGGAGAATATTTCCCTCCTCTCCAGTTCCATGCCTAAATTGTGGACGTGGAGATAGGTGGTGTTGCCATCTATCGTATAGAAGTCCAACCTGTCTCAGACTCTGGCAACTTTCATTTCTTCCTTGTGGAAGGACACAACAACAAGACATTTTGAGCCATTGAATCATTCAGGAAGTATCCTCGTCCAGTTCAAAGTCCTCTCGACAGCTACTGTTTATCCCGATTTTCCCCTACAAAACATGGTTTACTCTTCCATGTCCTATGGTAATTTGTCATCCCCATGTAATTCCCCCTCTGAATTGGTCAGTCGAATTTGACATAATCATGTATTGTGCGACTAGAGCTCGAAACTACAACTAGACTAGAATAACACATATCAGAAGTTCCCTGCCATTCTTACCACACATTTTTTTCTGTCACGTTCAGACAACAGAAATTCTCATACAAAAATCTATTTTACAATACCCTACAATATATCCCCCCCCTCCTTTTTTTTTCTTTTTTTTACAAAATCACTCCGTATTTTATTACTTTTTTTGTCCCTAGCTTTTAATTTTTATATCAAAGATCTCTTCACATACATTTCCCTTTTTTCCCCCTCACACTATTTAAGTCATTAATCGAACCAAACGCGGTTTCGCGAAACGGGAGTTTAAAAAGAGAAATGGGTTGAGAAAGAACAAATAATGTATGGGGAAAAAAGTCTTTTCAAAAGAAGTGAAAGGAAAAGAAGAGAAGGCGGGAAGTGATCTAACCCTCCGAAACTTTTTATCTCTTATTTGGCAAATGAATCGTGGAGAGAAACTAGAAGCAGTTTTAAAACTTTGGACGATTAGAAAACCTCTTGCTGATGCGTGTATTTTGTGTTTTATTCCGTCATTTACTCAGCCATTTTTTCCCCTTCCTTTCAAACTCATTCGCAGGTTGTTTTCTTTTTATGGTGGCTAATGGTGGCTTTTTAATTTCTTTTTGTTACGATATGTCAGGGTAGTTAATAGTAGAGATTTAAAACATTTTTTTGCTGCTTTAATGATCGTGAAATATATGCGAAAAGAATTGCAAGGGTGAAATATTTTATATCTTTCTTTGGATCTTGGATTCTTTGGTTCTTTGAATGATAAAATTTAAAAACAATAGCGATTACCTTTTTTTTTATTAAAAGTTCTATGATTTTTTATCGTTGTGAATACCTTGTTGTATGTCATGAAATTCATTAGGAATGATTTATGACTGCATTGGAACATCGACAGCTGTCAGAGTGGTTAGTAGAATGTTCCGTGATGCATCAGTTGTCTAGATGTTATTATATGTAACGAACGCTACATATTAACCATTTTTCAATGATTCGTTCTGCCCGTGTTAGATACCATTGCAAATACAGAAGGTCATTCACACTTTTTGGAAACGATTTTGATACTCATTTTCTCGTTTGTATTTTGAGATAAGGCTTTGGCAACTTCAGAATAATCGTCTGCTATTGTTTTCTTTTGATCAGAATGTAAACTAAAAGATTTATTTAAAAAATGGTTCCTAAAGTTGGTACATGGTTTGAAGGTTACGTTACTGCACTTTCGAAGGAGACGCATTTGTATCAAGAAATTATCTAACAGTGTAGTGCAAGAGCTAGCAACGTCAGAAAAACAAGAATTTTAGAAAAGCTGAATTTTTAATATTTCTTTATCTATGCCCTTTTTCGAACATCGTGCGGGCCATCTGGCTGCCGGTAAACGTTGCGTTAATTAATGCGCTTCATACTTTTACAGGTAAAAATATTGATTTTTTTAAATAATTTTAAAAAGAAAGGTTTTGTTTTCACTTAATTTAAAATGTTATTAACAACATGAATTTATTAATGCCAGACATTTTTGTTGTTGAAAATAATGTGCCAGATGCCATTTTGTATGAAAAAAAATCATTAATTACAAACCATTTTAGAATGTTTGTAATTTTAATATTATTTTATTTATACATAAATAAGTACACATTTAAATTGCCAGACATTAATTCGGTTGCTTACTTAACATACAGGCCGATTTATACCGCGGTATTATGCCTGTCGTTAGAGCGAGACAGTGGCAAAGTAGGTAGACGGAAGAGTGACAGGAATACTTTCGAAACAATTTTTTTTTATTTTTATATATTCGAGGATCAATGTAATAAAAAATTAATATTTAAATTCTAATTAAAATAATATTAAATACTTGATTAAAATATTTATAACAAAAGGGAAAATATCGTTTTTTAAGTATCATATAAATTTAATTGTATTTGAATAAAAGGATTTTATAAAAGATGAAGGAAAAATTGCCATTGATACAATAACAAAATTCTCACTTTTATTTATACATATTATGTTTATATGGTCAAAATAATTTTTTCATGAAATATGTATTTTCATTCCGTAAAAGTGTCACAAATAACCGATGCATCTTCATAGTCGTCATCATTATCACGGCTACAAAAATTATCAATATCATCATAATCATCATCTTGCTTTGTGTTTTGGTTTTCTAGTAGTGTTGGTTCTTGAGCAAAAAAAATCATTATTAGGTTATCATGGTCTAAATAATAATTTACTCTTTCGATTTATCCTATTATAAATAATACTTTACTTTTATGACAATGTCAGCAGCTGATGACGGAAACTGTTTCAGCAAACCAAACGAAATTGTTTTTATCATCATTGACGATCCACCCGGAAGCTAACGGCGATCAAGATGGATTTTTTTAAATGAGCATTTTTCCAAAACTTTGTCACATACCGCACTCTCAATAAATGCTGATATAATTCAGCTATACATGGTGGTAAACTCGAGGAATCGAAACTTCGACATTTCTTTTCGAAATTATCATCGAGTTCTTTTTATTGATAAGTTTTGGAAAATAGATAGAAGCGAACATCATTAACATTTGAAGAGTTAGGCACCCCATACATGTGACATATAAATTTTTCCAAAGTGGCAAATATACGTTCAAGTTCATCGTCATCATCATTTATAATCTCTTTACATGCTAACTGATACTCGACAGATTTTTCGAGCATCTTGAAGGGCCTTAGTTTACCTTTCCGAAAAAATGCTGGGGTATAATAGCACCCTGTTATTGCGTGGAAACATGGTAGAGCTTTCGATAAAGAAATACAAAGATCTTGATTTAAATCATTGATGCTTATTAGACGTTCATGGTTTCCTACACCCCATTGGATCTAAAGCTTCAAAGATGCATTCAGATGATCCAAATTGCCAAGAAATATAATCAGAATATCGGCTTGGCAGTTGCAATATTATACAAACTATCTTTGCCTAAACTTTCATCAAATGGATTAATATTATTTTCAAAAATTTCATTGAAATCAGAGAGTTGTTTGTCATAAATGTTAGTTCTATTTGGTTGCAAATGAGCAGATACGTCTTGTAATTGCTTCAATCCACAAACATCGAGAACGTGAGAGATTATAGTAGCTCTAATACTGTGACTTTTGGTCCAGCGTTGACTGGCAGCTAAGGAATTAGTAAAATGTGCAATACCACTTAGGCATCTAGCCGTTTCAGAATTGATAGACTCTCCAGTGTAAGATCAATCGGTATGCTCGAAAATGTTTTGTCGGTTCTTTTTATTCCAAAACATCCATTCATGAAATCATTTTTTAATCCAGGATGTGTTTCATCTACTTTATTTAGATTGTCTAAATATTTAACACACCATCGAGCATAATTCGGTTGATTTACTACGAAAAATAAATTGGTTATTTTTGGAATAACATATTTGAACATTTCGAAATCTCCCATGCGTATGCTTCGTGACAGGGTTATGTAATAGTTTACAAGCTGAATGTAAATAAAATAGAATTGAGCCGTTTTCCCATGCTCACCTTGTCTTGTTTCTTCTACGAATTTTTGATATGCAGATAATACTCCCGATAATACATTATTAGGTAATTCTATTGGCATAGACGAGTGAGAATCTATAACTTATTGATAATGAAGGAGATCGTCGATATCTTGTTCCTTCAGGAAATTGTATTCAATATTGTCCAAAAAATGATCAAAATGTAACATTTTCAAACCAAGAGCCATCAACGGATGCAGACGTTTGCAACGATTAAAATTTTTACCTTCAACTAAACCGTTCACTGAGCCAGAAGCAATAATATTACTCTCAATCATCATATGAGATAGACCACACTCATTTATAAAAACTCCTATGGCTTTGAAGAAAGCCATCATTAAATGGAATGAACCAAGATGGATGAAAAGATTATTGAATTGCGGCTTTGACGTTGATTGGATTTTATATGCTATTTTAGCTATTGCCAGGTCATAAGTAACTTGCACATATGTTTGATTACATTCCTTTCCAACAAATTGGGCCTGTTCCATTGTATGTGTAACTACCGCTACATTTGTCGGTGAAAAATTAATATGTGTAAGATAAGATACTTTTTGTTTGATACTAGAATCTTTAATAATTTTAGAATTAAAACATGTCCCCATTGGGGTATTTGGCACATGCAAGAAGTGTGAAAGTAAATATAACAGATCTATTGTTTCTATCAAAGGTAAATTTGCGGGGAGAGTTGGTTCATTCTCAACTGGTGTTAAATTTTCTAACATTTGCAATCGATGATTAAACGACGGTAGTTCTGGAATTTCCTCGTTAAAAGTCCATCTTCTTTTGTTGGTGGTAGCGGTATGTCAATATTTCCACTTATACTACTTGAATTTAATTCAATATCGTAATCATGACTTACATTTTGGTAAATGATTCCTACGGTGTCATGTAAAGTGTCCTTTCCAGTTAAAGTATCGACGTATCTATCAAAATTATCGAATGCTACACCTGTGCTTAATGACGGACTTTGAATAATGTCAGGAGGGCAAATTTGAGAACGATTTACGGATGAGATCGTAGCTTCAGTTTCTAGTTCTTCCAGCGTATTGTAGTTACAAAAATGTCCAAGTCGATTTAAAATATTAATCATTTTTCTACTACTTGTAAGACTTTTCACGGTCATACCCAGTGTTATGTGCTTTGATGGCTTAACAGTACCATTACTTACACAATAAATAGCATCAAAAGCCAATGAATTGCTTAACCTATGACAATTGACTCCATCTCGGCGACGAATATCTTTACCTCCAATTAATGCTTTGAAAAAGCGATCTAGTTTTCTGGAATAGTATACTCACCATTAATCAAATCTTCCATCTTCATTACAGCAGGTAGTCATTGAAATATCCCACTTCACACGAATGGTGATACAAAATTGGAGCATTTGAGGTTTTTAGATTATTGGTTGTTTGTATTAATTCTTGATTTTGGAATTTGGTAACCCATTCTGTTATTTTGTCATACACTTTGGCATCATTGGAAGAATGTAAACTTTTTTTACCTTTAATTTGCTTTCGATCTCAAATTATAATGTTCTATAATTTTATAACATTTTTGTTTGTTCATTGATTACTTTTCAAAAAATAATGTTCTATAATTTTATTATATTTTTCTTTGTTGAGTTGAATAATATTTGTCTCAACAAACGTAAACATATGACTTGGGACTGACGTCGTCATGCGCCGCTAACATGCCCTGCAGCAATTATCGTCTCCAGCAGCCAATGATTGATTAGTATGTAAAATAGTTAAACTATCGGGTTGGAGGGAAAGTTCTGTCGTATTTTAAATAGACAGGTGATTTTTCTTGTAAATAAAAAAAAACATCTGGCTAGTGAGTCATTCGGATTTTTCTTTGTTTTTTAGCTGTTGTATAATGTAAAAGGAGTCTTTTTTTACCGTTCATCATTTACTTATAATATTTAAAGTGAAAAAAATGTCAGTAGATAAAGCGTATTTACGACACTGCATTTTGTATGAATTACAAAAAGGAAGCAACGCATCGGTCACTCTTCCGCCTACCTACTTTGCCACTGTCTCTCTCTCTACGACAGGCATAATACCGTGGTATAAATCGGTCTGTATGTTAAGTAAGCAACCGAATTAATGTTTGGCAATTTAAATTTGTACTTATTTATGTATAAATAAAATAATATTAAAATTAGAGACATTCTAAAATGGTTTGAAATTAATGATTTTTTTTTTCATACAAAATGGCATCTGGCACATTATTTTCAACAACAAAAATGTCTGGCATTCATAAATTCACGCTGTTAATAACATTTTAAATTTAGTGAAAACAAAACCTTTCTTTCTAAAATTATTTAAAAAATCGATATTTTTACCTGTAAAGGTGTGATGCGCATTAATAAACGCAACGTTTACTGGCAGCCAGATAGCCCGCACGATGTTCGAAAAGTCATAGAGAAAGAAATATTAAAGAATCAGCTTTTCTAAAATTCTTTCTCGAAACCGTTGCTAGCTCTTAGACTAGTGTAAAAATCTCTGTTATTGTATTTCACAGAAGATTATTTATAATAACTTAAATTCAAAAGGAAAACAAACATCTGGCTGAAAGTAAAAAAGAAAACATGGCCGCAAAACGTCATCTTAAGACTGTTCAAACACATGCACTTATCAAGTAAAAAGTGAAATATAATATTAAAAGAAAATCCAACGACTCAAAGATTCATTGCATTGAAACTAGGAATTTCTCTCGGAATTGTTATTTACACCATTCATAAAGATTTAAATATAAAATGGTTTTTAAACATAAAGTTCGTCTCCATTTTTAAAAACGTATTGCAGAAAGATAAACAAATTGTAGAAAATTATATAAAAAAAGTCTCGCTGCTGAAAAATGAAATTTTTTGGTAATACTCAATATGACGTGGGCTTTATATAAGTGACTGTAATAAAAGCTCAAATTTCTATTGCTCAAATGAAGGAAATGACAATAGGAAATGAATCCGTCAGTGTGAAGAAAAGGGTCTAAAGGGATTATTGATAGTTGGAGGATTTTCTAATAAAGGCAAACTAAAAATTTAAAAAAAATCTCAAGTAAAGCCAAATTTAATTCTGTCTACTATCAGCAGAATATTTTAGAATCAACTTTTGAAAAAGATGATCCAACCTTATATAGAAAGGACATAAATGCAGTTGAGTTTCATACGAGCAAAGCCTTAATCTAATCACAAGTCTAAGTCAACTGCCACTTATTTAGCAAAGAAAGAATCAGAAATATGAATAAAGTGTGTCCCATTTGATGAAATAAGTGTGACATCACCCTACATTTCTCCAGTGGACTTTTGTGCTTTCGGTTTATTAAAACTAGCCTTACGAAAATGGCAGCTAAGAACACACTGAATGGACTTTGCAAAAGGGTTCGAGAGGAATGGAGTAAAATTTGCATGGCAATACTGAGAAAAGTTCACTTTCATAAGACATTCGAGCTAGAGCTATTGTCAAGAATCATGGTTATTAGATAGAAGCAAGTTGGCACAAATATGTGGTATTTATAGGAGAAAATTAACCATCAAAATCGTTTCCACTCACATAAAGTGCGAATGACCTTTTGTACTTTAGTAAAGCAAAAATAACTCATCTGAAACACTTTAAACATTCGTAATAGCTAACGGACCAAAACTTACAATTTTCACACTACCGAGTGATTTAAAATTAGTGTGACCAATTTTAAAAGAATATAACCATTTATGATGAATTTCTCTCATTTTACAACTGGTTTTATTTTAAAAATGAAACATTTAAATTACTAATCTAACCATTTTTATTAGAGGGAGTAATTTATAGTACTAAAACAAGATACTCAAACCCAGAACGAAATTTTACAGATTTTGAAGAATGGTTGTTCAAATTCTATAAAAAATAAAGCATTTAAAAATCAAAAAAGACATTTTCTACTGTACTACTATCTAAAATTCAAAAAGAAATAAAATTTGGCTCATAATCAAGAACTCCAACTGAAAAAAATGTGAACAAAAGAAGTCCTTAATGAAAAGAGAGAGAGAGAATTATCACTGTAGAAAATACTCTGCCTCATAAACCTATGGCAAACAAATTACAGATAAAGCAATCGACAATTTATTCGCAGATAAAGAAAAATGACTACAAAAAAGTAATTTTTCTAGATTGTCATCAAATGTCTGTTAAAACTGTAGAAAAAACGAAGAAAATGTTCCTGTCCTCCGTATTTAATGTTATACAAAGGTAGATACAAAACATGGATAGCCTCAATGATGCACTGTTTCATCTGTCATTCACAACTAGCGAAACGAAGACACAATATATTTTACGCAAAAAACGTTGAAAAGATGCAGCTGTTTTGCAAAATGCAAGTTGGTCGTCAGGTGTTATGGTATGGATGGAAATATCCTTTCAAGGTTTAACAAAATCTATAGAACCAAAGGCTAAAACTGATCCCAAATACTACCAGAATATAGTTTTGAAACACTTGATCGGAGAAAGTAAACGTCTTTACACTCAAGGAAACTTTTTTTTTCACCAACATTGTGCAACAAATCATACTGCAAAATCACAACTATAAAATAACTGATATATAAAACAATAAATTTTCTTCCCCCCATAAATGACTATCACTATCCCCTGTGTGTTTTCCTTACGATTTTTTTTTCTTATGTGGATACTTAGAAAAACAATCAAGTAGACGTAAAGTAAGAACATGTCAAGGGTTTCGAAAAGCAATTTAAGAGGAAGTTGGAAAAATACCTCAAAAATGGTTCAAAAACACTTTTAGCTTAGCCAAAACGCTTACGTAAAGTGTTCTGTACTAGAGGAATTCACATTTAAAATTACATGTAAATAAGTTTATCCAATAAAAATTTATGATCCCCTGAAATTTGTCACACTATTTTTTAATCAACCGGTATGAATTCTAAATGAATAAGAATCTACTTTAAAGAATGCATAGCTTTTAATTTCACATTTAAAGGCAGACACTTGAATCTTATTATGAATCACCTCTTTAATATACATCTGCATTGTATTTTCGAATGATTGAAAAATAAAACTTGCCTTTATAAAATTAAAGTAAAATATCACATTGTTATTTTAAATAATTTTGTTCGAGTAAAACCGACAATATTCGTACTTTTTTAAAAATAAAGTTTTGAAAAAATTGTATGAGAGAGAAATAAATCTAAATAATTTAACTATAAATTTAATTCAGTAGGGAAACTTAATACATTTAATAATTTATGTTCCATAAATTTTCGTCACGTTCAATTGGATGAATTAGCAGATGTGTCAATACTATTTAATTTGTCCCAGGAGAAAGTATTTGAGCCTTAAAATATAATTGCACAATGTAGTTCGAGTATTAAATATAGTATTCCTTATGTTAATTAATAAATAAATCATAAATACATTTGGTTTCATTCCTAACATTGATAATAGAGCTTTGAAATATTAGGAACGCCTCAAAACATTATGGTGAATTTTATTACTTGACTTGAAATCTTCAGACATTTAATTTAGTGCATTCTTCAATTAGGTAAAAGGGAGAATATATATAAAAAATAAAATACTTTGATGCGTAAGTTATTAATTTTTAAGAACAAGAAATACATATATACAATAATTTCATCTCGGATAACGTCCTTAATAAATTGCAATGTTTTATATGAAACATTGTAAATTATATGAAACATTGTTTATATTAAACATTGTAAAACATGACAGAAAAAAATTAAAAATAATACTAAAATTCTGGCTACAAAAATGAAATAGTGCTATATCTGTGAGATTTTATAACAAAACCTTGCGCAACTTAAAAATTATAATTGAATCTATGATTAATACGAGTATATATTATTTTTAGATCTAAAAAAATTGTACAACCCTAAATTAAAATTTTTATAAAAATAAAATATTAGATTGCTACTAGAGTTTTTAGAATAACATCATTCCATACATGTGATAGCAAAAATATGCAAATTTCATTCAGCCAAATGTATCAGAAATGCTTTCAGTTGATCCATTATTCAAAATAGCAATATCCGTACTATTTTCTATATATTGTAGAAGTCCTACACTTTGAATGTGAGTTTGATGAGGTTTTTTGGAAAAGAGAGTGCTTGGATATATCAAACTGCATTTTAAATGTAAGGTTGATATTTGGTGTACTTAGGAAATGTAACTTTGTAATGCAAAATAATAAATATGAAACGTAACTATCCATTTTGCAGAGTAGGTCATAAAGTTAACTATTATTTGGATTTATAAATATTAATGTATTTCTAAACATCACATACATAGCACTCGAGACATGATTATATGTATTTATTTATATGTTCCTAACTTAGAATTTGAGTTACCTTAAAAGTGGTGCATACTAACTAAGGGAAGAATAGCTACTATTTCGCTTGTGAAATTTTAAACTCTTTATCACGGCAAACAATTAATGCAAATTCATAACATTTATAAGGAAAGAAATTCACTGAGCATTCCGACGTAAAATCTTACACTTTGTTCTCTTGATTCAGTGAGAATATGAAACGAAATCAAACGTAAGATATGCTAGAAACAACTCTTCTGCAGTGTTTTAAAATTATAGTTTATTTGTTGAAAATACGGGTAATCGTATAAAATATTTTTCTGGTAATTTAATTCTAGTTTCGGGGTATGACAATAAAGAAGTTTATTCTAACGACTAGAAATATTTTCTGGGCAATGTTGTGTTTGTAGTATGTCGAGTTGTACTAAAACATAACGAAAAAAATAATGAAATAATATTATAGAATAGAAAAATTATATATATATATATATATATATATATATATATATATATATATATATATATATATATACACTGCTGGACAATTGATAAGGACATATCACAAATTGCTATGTAGCATAACATTAAGCGAGACATGAGGCCTAGTAGGATAAAATATAGTTGCCACACTGTTCAGACAATAGAATAAAGAATATTTATTGTTCTAGAAAGTACAAAAGCTGTGAAACATCTGAAAGAAAGAAAATGTTCATTTGATCTGCGTACGGAGAAATGAAACAATGCATCTAAAAGTCAGCAGGCACCTTAAAGAAAGGTATCAGTACGGGAAATGTCCACCGTGGAGTGTGGTGCAACATTCCACACGTCGTACCATACTTTGCACAACATTATCCAGCAGCTGTTGAGGCAATTTATCTCATTCCTCTGATGACGGTGTTCTTGTTTGTCGCAGGATAGTTTCGACCAGAAACTTGCCTCCCCAAAGCATCCCACACATTTTCAATGGGGTTTAGATCTGGCAAACGCGCTGGCCATACGTGACGTTGAATACCCTCGCTGTCTAGACAATCCTGAACAGCGAGTGTTCGATGACATGTTGCGTTTTCCTCCATAAAGACAAATTTATCACCGAAAGCACCACGGAAAAGACGAACATGATGAAGTAGAACTTCATCAATGTATCGTTGGCCCGTCATAGTCCCATTCGCAACCACATGCAGGCGCGTGCGGCCATTGATCATGATGCCGGCCTACACCATGATACTGCATGTCAGATATCGGTCCTTTTCCTGGATATTTCCTAGACGATAAGCAGTACCACTCTCGCGCCAGATCAGTTGGCGTCTACAATCCGATGACAGACTGAACCTACTCTCATCTGAGAATAGTACGCATGCCCAGTCCTGTTCAGTTCAATTGTGATGCTCACGACACCATTGCAAACGGGCAGTACGGTGCTATCTGGTCAATGGGACACACACAACAGGTCTGCGTGCGTATAGTCCTCCTCCCCTCAAACAGCTGCCAACAGTTTTTCGGGAGATCTGCTTTCCTGAGGCAGCAAGAAACTGATTTGCCACCTGCTGAGCTGTGGTGCGCCTGTTCCTTTTTGCTGATAGGACGATATATCTGTCTTCTAGAGGCGTCGTACTTCTAGCACGACCTCCCCCGTGCCGTCTACTACACATTCCAGTAGTTTTAAATGACTTCCACAGCCGTGAAACAACGCTGTGAGCGATGTCGAACTCCCTGGAAACATCTGTTATTTTTCGCCCTTCTTCGATCTTTTCAATATTTCGGTCACGCATAAAATCATCTATGTGATGTCGGGAAGACATGCCAAAAATTTTAAGTTCGTCTATTAAATCTTTCCTGTAAAACATTGACTTGAAACAACCACTGTCCACACGTGTCAAAACCTTTAAAGCTCTTATGAACGCTATTACGTGATGAACAGACGTGGAAAAAAATTTGCATACTCATACTTCTTCTTACTAATATCCCGCACTTATTCTAATTTTCCACATTTTGCTTCCTTTCATTTTGTGGTTGCTATGGATGATAGTGTTATCCGACCTTAGCAATTGTCCAGCAGTGTAGTAACTGGAAGAGCAGATTGAGAGGGATCGAATGAGCCAGGTCCGAATGGACTGTGTTGGCTCGGGTGTCGATTTATGGGCCAAAAAGTTGTAGAGAGGATGGGAATGCGTCCCAACAGATCCCAAGCATAATAAAAGTTATTACGATCCCCCAAATACCAATCCACTAGCACCAAAAAAGTGACATATTTTTTTTCCATTTCGTCATTTCACTAAACTAGTTAAGGGATTAAACTAATTCACTTACTTACAACAGGGAAAATACATCAAAGATACGTTATTGTAACATCTTGCGTAAATTGATCCTCTCCCTTAGGGATTTGATGAAATCCCTAATTTTATCGTTTCCCTACGACAGATACATGATTATTTCGGATGACAATAAAAGAATTTAATTATAATTAATAAAAAAATAATTGATTAAAACTAATTATTTAAAGAATTACAAATACAGTCACGTTGGCGACTTAGCGACCATTTTGGCGACTCGTATCTCAACACTTTAAAATATTATGTCACTTTTTAAAACATTCAGTTGAACTCACTATGCACAATCCTTACAAAACCTTTCTTAATTAGTATTTCTTCTGTATGTTAAAATTCGCTTTTTTTTACTTTAATTATTTTCTTATATCTTCTCAACCTAATTGCTCTCAGACCATTATCATTTTATAAACACTAAAAGTTGCTCATTTTAATATCACTGTAAGACACGGGTGTGTGTCAAGGGCCCTGGTGTACACACGCGTCTTGCGGAGGGGGGAAATGTAATAATTCCCTCTAGCATTCTTTTAATTAACTCTTTTAATAATATTGAAATAATCTTTTAGTTATTTGGTTCTACACTGACACCTTGATTTTAATCTTAATCGAGTACTCTTATTGCATCAGACATCCTAATCCCGCCCATTCTATCAGATCAGAGCTGTTATTACGTCATAAGTACTTGCACTATAAAAGCCGATGTCTCTGGAAACCTCTCTCTCTCTCTCTTCGATCATTTCTCTGTGGTCATGTAGCGGCCGCAGCGCGCTCTGTGTGTGTCTTTGTCTCTGTTGTGTCGTCCATGTTTGCTTCTTGTATGTGTAATGCCGTCTCTACTGGATCTTAATGTGTTCCCGCTTGTGAATAAAAAGGAATTTCGATTTCCATGAGTGCCTCTTCGATACTATCGTATTAGACCATGCTCCACGTAACATAGAAAATCACACCACCGGTCACACCCAACCATTGGTTCTCCATTATTTAATCAATCACTCGCCACGTCTTAAAATATACTTACCACTCAACGGAATTGTTCTAGAGGCATATCATATATATATATATATATATATATATATATATATATATATATATATATATATATATATATATATATATATAAACCTGGTGGGCAAAAAATCCGTAAAAGTTTTAAAAATTCATAAAATCCGGAGAAATGAACAAAAAAAAAACTGTTTGCAGGATTAGCATTAGTATGTCACGGGATTTGTTTTAAGCTAGAAAAAAAATAATAATTCGAAAATCATCCGCTCGGTGGCGCTGTTACAAGCGTTTGTGGTGTAAATATGCAAATTAGACGGCTATAAAAACCTTTGCTCTCAATAAATCCACACTCATTTCCCCATTACAGACAGTGAATGTGAACAAGGATGCTTAGTGCGCTGGATAAAGCTTTGTTGGTGAAATTATTTTACATGAACGAGGAATCAGCGACCATTGCCTTGCGTACATTCCGAGTTCAGAAAAATGTGAAGAGTAGAAAAGGCCCTTTAACACCTGCGGGTCTCTTAAAGCTTTTTAAACGTTTTGAGGAAACTGGATAGTTGGAGGATCGAGCACGAGCCGGACGACCATGCTTGAAAGAAGCACGTGCACCCTGCATTGCTGTCGAAATGGAAGCGATTGCGTCCGAAGCAGCTTCAGGGACCAACAGTGCTCGTGAAGCTGCCAGACGATTGGGCTTACCACCATCATCTGTCCGCAATATTCTTTGTCGAATCCTCTGTACCCATACAAATTGCAATCGTGCCATGAACTTTTGCCAGCAGATACCGCACAGAGAGAAGCATTTGCGAAGTGGGCCTTCTCTAAAATGGAACAGGATCCCACCTGGGTTTTTAACATCTTGTGGATAGATGAAGCTCATTTCTCGCTTCATGGTGACGTTAACAACCATAACTGTCCCATTTGGGTGACTTCTAATCCACGTGAGTACACACAGAAGCCATAGCATTCCCCAAAAGTGACAGTATGGTGTGGTTTCACGGGTTCATTTGTCATAGGACCCTTCTTCTTTGAAACGCAGTATCCAGTAAATGGATGGATAACGAAAACGGTAAATGCTCAGCGTTATCTAATGCTTCTGCGGGAGACTGTCGTGTCATGTTTAATTCAACGAGGTCAGATTTCGAATGTCACGTTCATGCAGGATGGAGCAACCAGTCACACTGCTAACCCGGTTAAGGCATTCCTGATACATACGTTCGGGGAAGACAGAATCGTTAGCAGGCGCTGTCACATCTACTGATGATTGCATGTTTGAACCCCTTTTTTTTAAAAAAATCATGCACACTTCTTATCAAGAATCGATGAATTTATTTGTAAGTAGTTTTATTCCTAATATCAATTTGAACTTTCATCTGTTTTTTATACTCATAGACTAACATTCCACTGTGCACAAATGTTAACTTTTTTTTGTAATAAAATTTGTTTTTATTTTCTAAATATGCAACATACATTTCATCATTACTTTTTGCACCGTTTTTGGGAAAATATCAGAAGAACGTTCATCTTACACAATTTTGTAGGGTTGTGGAACATATATCCCAATTTACCTAATGTCGCTTGCACTTCTTTACACGATTTTTGAAGTGATAACTTCTTTAGTGCGTTTTGCTGCAGAGTGAACTTGAATAATGCGTTTTAAAAAGCCAAGCATTGTTACGCTTGGGTTTGTAACACTCGTAACAATGGTAACAATACCACTGAATGATAACAATACTACTCACAATAATGCAACTGAAACTTTTGGGTTTAATGAGTCATGTATTGGAAAAATTTGTGTAGCGAAATGTAGAGCCGAAAATCGACAAACAATTATAATGGTTACTATTTATATTTTACCAAATCAATGTGTAGAGAAAACTATTGAATTCATTCATAAAAATTTAGTTGCATACACTGCATGAACAAGGATCAACTCTTCTGAACAAACTACCTATTATTTTAAGTGGGAATTTTATCGCAGAATTTTCAAAAGACAAACCAAAACCTTTAGTAGATTTTTTTTAAATTTAAATTCAATGTAATTATATCAAATGATCCAAATGAAAGCACGACGAAGAACGGAACAACGCTTGATAGAGTTTTTTAGATATTTAAATAATTTTGAATCAAGGCGTCTCAGGGGTGTTAAATTTTTTCTAGAGGTCTGAAAATATAAACGATTTTCAAACGCGTATAATTCTTTTAAATTTAAATTAAATTATTCGAATGTTTTACGTATTATTTAAAATGGAATGGGGCTTCAGAAAAGTATAAAATATTTAAAATATACTAATAATTTTAAAAATCATAAGCATATGAAAATTCTATAATAAATATTAAGTATTTTTTGCTTTGCGCACACCATTTTCTAAAATATTAGCCTCTGATGTATAGAACTTTATAGAATTATACAATGCATCATATCATTTAAACCCTACCTAATTTTAGTATTTTATATCTTTTGTATTTCAAAATATTTGTAAAATATTGCAATTTTTAAAATATTTTTTTTAATAATACATGTTTTTAATTTATTAAAATATGTAAGTTATTATTCTTTTTATATAAAAGTAGCTACAAAGTATTAAGAATACATTTGTCTTTATAAACCAACTTAAAGCTAGTAATTAAACCTACTCTTTTAGAAAATAACATGCGCGACGTAAAACTTAATAAATATTTCTTATAGAAAAGTTTTTTATGTTCATATGCTTATAATTTTTAAAATTATGATTATATTTTAAACATTTTATACTTTCCTGAAGCCCCATTCCTTTATAAGTAATGTGTAAAAGATTCGAATTATTTAACTTAAATTTAAAGAAAATATACCTGTTTGAAAATTGTTTATATTTTCAGACCTCCAGAGAAATTTAACACCCCTGTGACCCCTTAGTATTTATAGCCTATTTCAGTTACCATAAACCTATTGTTTCCTTCTTAGAATACAATTAATTCACAAATATGATTGTATATTTCGCAAAAAATATTATTTTATGAGTATAGACATATGAGAATATATAATTTTTTTATGACAATGCCAATACCCTCTTATTTTTTTATTCCCCTAACTAATCCCTGAAATGGCATAACAAAATTTGATGTTATCACACTTCTGTTTTGTGGTCCTAAGTGCTAACACTTTTTTTTTCTTTTTGCGCTGGGTTTCCTAAGGAACATATTTGCAGTGCGAAAATAGGAGTTGTGTGTATTTTACATTGAAAATTTAGTTTTTCCATAAGGGGACTTGGCACCCTTTGAGCAAACTTCTATATTTACGTATTTAAAAATTATATTTTAACATTTTATACAATGTTTCTATTCAAGAAAATGTTACCAGATGAAAATTTTCGTATATTATTCACACAATTTTAAAAATTTTAATTTTTGGAAGAAAATTGGGAAAATTTTAAAATCCTACTCCTTCTGTAAAAATTAATTTTTTGACCTGAAATTTTTTTTATAATATTCTTATGGATGTTCTTAACAACTTTAGGGATCGATTTTAGAATAACTTCATTCGTTTTCGAGAACAAAAATAAAATGTTGATATACAGGCTAAAAATCAACGAAAAAGCCAACATGTCTTACATTTTATTTTTTTTAAAAAAGTATTAAGTTTATAGCAAAATGGATCCCTAATTTTATTACATGCTTTATTTTTAACACGCAGGGAAAAAATTGAAGTGATTGGTAAATAATTGTCGAAGGAGTAGCATTTTGAATGCACTAAAGTTTCGAAAAACACAAACTGAGAAAAACCACTTTAAAGTATATAATTCTGAAAAAATAATTATTATAAGCTTAATTAAACTTAAAATACCACTTTAAGATATTACTTATACGTTTTACTTTAAAATAATTGCATTTTCATATGTTTTCAACCCACACATTTTTATAAATGATCAACTTTTAGAGAGTACTAATTGCACAAGAAAACTCAAGAAAAACTTTATTTTTTTTTCTGTCACGTTAGAAATTTTAGCTGTTTTTCTTCTTATAATATTAAAGTATTACATTTGTATGAAAAATATATCAGGAATAAGAACTGAAATTATAAAATTATTAATATAAAATGCCTTAATTTAAAAATTTTACATGCACACATTTCACAAGGAAGAAAAATTACATTATTGTATTGCCTCGGAAATATTCTGCTTTTAATACTACACATTCTTTTTTAAAGTTATTATTTCTATTTATAAAATAGATTTTTTTTTATCATAACGCATTTTTTAGCTTTTTTTCTAAAAAGGGGGCGTGGCTGAATTGCCGAATTTGTTTTCAAATGAAGTTTGATTCAACTTCTAACTTTCCGACATGCACAAGTGATATATCAATCGAAAGATAATAATGCAAAGAATAAGATTAAATGAAAATAAAAAAAAACGATACGTTTGTGATTTTTAGGGTACCAAGTACTCTTAAAGCATATCGTAGATAATTAAGTGCATTTCTTAAATTCTTCATTTAATCAACAAAAGTAATATAATGTATTAAATACTTAACATAAAATGAATCGTATTAATAATTGAAAATTTAAAGATTTTTGTACAGAAATTAATCAGCACATAATTAAATTCTGTGGAATTCTATTCTCGATGTGTATCAATACATTATAAATTTATAACTCATATATCCCGCCTAATTCCATTGTGATGTGCAATTTTAAAACGTTGACATAATTCCAGAGGTTACATCAAGTGTGAATGCAATCTTTTTTTTTTTTTCTTCTTTATTTCAATAGTTTCGAGTTTAACTTTCTCAAAAAATATTCAATCCTAAAACTGTCAAGTTTATACATCACAACATTAAATACGCATTTATCGTGATTGAATCATTCATTGTTTATTAAGTAACACTCAAAAACAACACAAAATCGTTTGTCGATGAACCTTGTAATTTTGAACCGCAATCAAGTGACGAGGGAGACACCCAAGCTAACATTCCACTTTACAAACTTTCCCACCATTCAAGTAGCCGCGATAGCCTAATGGTTAATATCGCAGACTCGTCCCTTCCATGTCATGAGTTTGAGCCTAATGCCGTTGTTGACCCGCCATGCACTGGGGGTCCATTGTACTTCGAATCTGTCGAGGTTTAAACGTCTTTACGTTGATGTTGAGTGGAAGTTAGGAAACGAGGTGTCCGATCAGATGTCGTCCTCGTCACTTGATCACGGGTTCCGTCGCCAATATTCCTCATGTAGCTTTATAGTGCAATGTCAATACGAGGTAGTTTTCAAAATTTCTCGGACTAAGCCTATAACGTGGACAACTTTTGCAGCAGAGCGACAATGATAACATTTCTGTGTTATAGCATACTTTCCCTTTTGTAAACAAATGTTTGTTCCAAATCACGCGATGGGTGACGTATTTTGTAGGCGGATGCATTTAGTCGTCCGCAATTGAAAGAAATTGCATTTGTTGAGCAGATGAGGAATATTAAATGGTGTGTTTGGTTGGGAAAAAGTGCTACGGAGACTTACGAAATTTAGAATCATGTTTAAGACTGGGATGCATTATCACGAACACAATCTTTTCGGTGGCATCGATGTTTCTGAGAAAGCCGGGACAAGTGGAAGATGATAAACGCACTGGACGTTATCTGACGTAAGATGAGGCTTCACACAATAGTAGAATCCGTTGTATATCCTCGGCAACATGTCAATGGATCCTGATAAGGGTCTTAGCATTCATAGAGGCTGTCAACATATTGTTACGAATTTTGTGTAAATAGTGTAAATAATTTGTATTTGGGTGTTTAATGCATTTATATTACTCAATGTTATATTTATTTCATATTAAAATTGTACTATTCACAAGCAATGCCGCCCCTTACGTTATAATGGTGATTCAATGAGAACTTGGCGAAATCTTGGCGGTAGAGTCTGTTGGCATCATTTTTTGCGGCCAATTTAGCGACTCTGCCGACCATTTTGGCGTCATTGGCGACCATGTTGGTGAGTTCAGAACCCTGTGGATTCTTCTAGAAAGGAGTGAATTTTGCCACTAAGTTCACGCTTTATGACGCGTGCGGATTTTTCTGGAAATTTCCATTAGGTTTATAAATAGAGCAATGTCTGCCGCAGGGAGTCAGTCTTGATTAAACCAGCGAGTAGTGAGGATTGTTTTGACTAGCGAGATTAACTCGGCTGTGCTTGTGAATAATCTTTACTTACGTATATTTTTAAACACTGATTATTGTGTTTGATTGCTGTTGAAGGTGTGAAGAACTTTAGATATTTACCCTGTGAATATTGTCGCTGAATCCTGTATTTAAATGATTGGATTTTTGATAATAAATTCGCATCGCTCTTAAAGAACTGTTTATTATCTTTGTGATTATTTTGCATAAAATCGTCAATCCTGGATCTACGTAACACTATTATTCCATTCATGTTAAATGAAGACTAATTGACAGATGATGTCAAAAGTGTATTGCAAGCCGAATTAAAGGCATGGCTAAAAATGGATTCAAAAAATGTTTCGGTGACTTTTAAAAGTCTTTTCATAAGTTGTTATTACTCAAGGCTCACGTTTTGAAGAAGAATGTGTTTCAACAGTTTAATTAGTAATAATTTTGAGTTACTGACTCAGTCTGGGATGTTTTAAATCCTCTAATGCGTATAGCTCTCTCTCTCTCTCTCTCTCTCTCTCTCTCTCTCTCTCTCTCTCTCTCTCTTTCACACTACTTAGTGAGGTCTTTGAGTCTCGACAAATATAAAATGCATCAGTCCATCAACATGGAGGATGTTTAGAGGCATCAGTACTCAACAGAAACGAGGCACACCACAAATTCGCTATCATGACCGTATTCGACACATTTTCCCTATAAAATAATTTTCGTTTGTTAAAATCCACAGTGGCAGACACAGCTGCTTTTTTAATCACTCAATTCTTAAAGCAAAAAAATAAACACTTCTTTTCAACTTAATTAAATTTTCTAGAAGATAAGAGGATAAATTTAATTTTACTCGAGTAACATATATTTTCTCTAAATTTACATTAAAAAAATACTTATTTGATAAAGAAAACACCTGAAGTTAAATTATTAAGTAACTCCCGAAGTGCCGTGTTGGTTTAGTTCATCGTCTTTCGAAGATTTTTTTTAAGTGGTTTTCCATTTTTATAATGTTTTTTTTGGCATTTACATGCTTGTGCCTTTAAGTAAAGTCTGAGGGTACGTAAAGATAATTACATCTCCCTGTTTTGAAGTATTTTCTATTGTAGTCTTGAAAATATACAATGTTCGATAAGCTGAAGAAAAAGGATTGATACATATCATTATATTAAGCAAAAAAATATACAGCATTAGAATTATTTTTCATCTTAAAATGAGATAATTTTAATAACTTAGTTGACTCTCAAAAAATGTGGCTTTTAAAACGAAAACTTATTTAGATAAATAAAAAGAATCATAATTGTATTATGTGCAATTTAATTGTTTAAGGTATCTGACTATGTTCGGAAGCATGATTTTGCAAAAGCGCATAAATGGATAATTTTCATGATATTTAGTGTCACTTAGATTATAATATATGCAAAAAATTGTTTGAGGGACATTCTGACAAAAAAAATTTATTTAAATATAATATTTTGGCAAAAAATTAACTTAGAATAATCTTTTTTTCAAATGTTCTCCTTTTGTGAAAAATGCTTCTATTATAATAATATTTTGCCTGTATATAGCTCAGACCTCTGTACAGAGGCTCAACTAGAATGTTTGAAATATGTAACTTGTAAGTGGGTTTAGCCATGTTTTACGACAACACAAGGGAGAAATTTTAAGGAAAAAAAACGCCGATAATTATTTCAATTGGTTGTAACTCTAAAAATAATGTGAATTTCTCAAACATCATAGTTGAGCCTCTGTACAAAGATTTGAGCTATATACACAAAAAATATTAGTATAATAGACGCATTTTTCACAAAAGGAGAACATTTTGAAAAAAGGTTATTCTAAGTTAATTTTTTGTCGAAATATTGTATTTAAATATTTTTTGTCAAAATTTCCTTAAACCAATTTCATACTTGTATTCTAATCAATGTGCCACTAAATATCATGAAAATTATTCTGTTCTGCGCTTTTAGACAACAAGCGGCAAGCTATATGTATAACTAAAATATAAGCAGACTATGATATAATTTTTATTGTTAAACATGTGCTAATGATTTGGTAAGAAAATATTGAGCTTTTTATATTGTTTAAGAAATTGTGTATTATTTCTTAAAAGTAATATTAAAATACTCGGTTCTTATAGATTTTACCTTTATTGAAATTGATAAGAAAAAGCTTTGTTGTTTTATTTTTCCTGTTTTATCAAAAAATATTTTGTAGCAATTGACTCAGGAAAATGATTATACAATAAATGAGAATGAAGTATTTAATTTTTGGCAGTATATTCAGCATCAATTTTTTGCTGTGTTGCAAACTAGTTATCATGGGATTAATTTTTGAAACATGTTTATGAACTAAAAAATATAAATCACCATTATTCTTAAAGAGGAAAACTGACTGCATGTCAGAAAATCTTTAGAAGGTTTCTTTATTATGACATATTGAACCATTTATTCCACACATTCGATAGATTAAATACCTTGAAATCTTAATTCCCAGGAGCCAATATTCATATTTTGTATTCGAGTGATAAAATTAATGCATTTTACAGACAATTGGAGATATGGTACAGAAATTTATTGCTGAAAAAACCCATAGAACTTCTTGCAATTGGAATACAAATGTAAAAACTTACAAGGCTGAGGAGAAACACTAGAAATTAGTTTTCGCAACAAGTGAAAATTATGTAATCATGCTGGAAAGTAATTTTAAAGTGTATTTTATTTCAAGTTTTACAAAAGTGGATAGTAAATTTTCTTTAAAATATTTCCGAAATTATCTCTACTGCGAAAGAAAAAACCTTTGTAAAATGTTAGAGAATGAAAGGACAGTTGTGCAACTAATAACTGTGTGAATTCTGAGTAGGATTACATAATAATTTTATCAGTTCAATGGAAAAGCGTTTCGTACGCTGCAATTCGATTTATAATAGAATATTAAGTAGTAAAGGACAATTTATTCAAAAATTATCTTGTAACTACAACGGCTAAGAGAAGGGCGTTAATAGTAATCTCGTTTGCAATTCAATATTGATAATTCCTCTTTTTAATTCTTTGTCGATAGGATACTGTGGATGGAACAGTCGATTGCGAGTTATTTCTTGAGGGAGATTATTTTTTCGAGAAGCAAAAGCGTTTCGTTCGCATTTTGTCTACTTTTGTCAGGCAGGATTTTCTGCTTTCGATACTTTGAAGACAAAATATAGATGTCAAAGAAAATATAAAAGAGGAATGCAAATATAGAACTTTATTCCTGATAGCAAGCTTTCTTGAAAAAAATTTGTTCTGAAATGCAGGGCCAAGAGAAGGGCAATAATAGTAATCTCATTATCAATTCAATATTGATAATTCCTCTGGTTGTTTTTTTGTAGATATGATATTGCAGATGGAAAAATCGCTTGCGAGTTATTAATCTAATACAATGTCATGACTACAGAATTAAAATGCTCTGGGTGTTTTGAATTCCTAGTACTTTAGGTTTTATATGTATTGTTGTGGATTTTGCGTGTATTTTGTGTTGTGGAATTTAAGTATAATGCAATGAATAATTTTTTTCCTGAAAGTTGCAGTTACTGGATAATTTAAGAATAAACTGTCGTTTACTGCTTCAACTTCTATTCCAAATCTAATTGCAGCAAATGACACTAAAATTGATATTCATAGAAAACTTATAGTACAAGTAAACAAAGTTCTAACTCAATTTCTTCCATGGACATTTACGATAGTCGATGGCTCAAAACCAATTATTGTCATTGATTTGCTTTATCCAAAAAGCAAAATAGTTGACTTCAAAAAATGTAATGAAACAATTCCTAAGACGGAAACTAATGTCATATTTAAAGATAAAGTAATTCAAGAACCCTTTCCTAATATTACTGTGTTTAAAACCTGCAAGATACGCTTTTAAGTAATTATAATAATCTTTTACATACAGACGAATCTTTTGTTAGCAAATAATATTCAAGATAACAACATGAGAAATGTGATTGTGTGTGTGGAATTAAATATTCTCCAGTCATTGCAAAAGTTAGACGCTTGGCTGTGGATAAATTAGATTCTTCGAGAAAATAATGTATGATAATGGCGCAATGAAAATGATGATTGATTATTGGGTCACAAATAATGAAAGTTTGAGAAGCACTGCCGTAACCAATTTCATGAACTAGCATAATTTGGGATGTAAGTAACTGATAAATCCCTAACTGATCGATCCGTGTCCTGCGATAAAACTGCAAGTTAACTAATGACCCAAAAGTCTAAATTTAACGTCAGAAGGATAAGGTTTCTAAACAAATTAATTACCTTCCTGCTGAATGTATAACTCAAACTCAGCGTTTTTCTCCCAATTAATGTATATCTTGTACCGTCATTACCATCTTATCAATCTTATCGTCCATCGACAGAATTACATGCTGGTTTGAGCCTTAAACTACTACCGGGCATTAAGGAGGAAATTGCTTCTCAACCATTGTATACTGGCTAGAATTTTCACTTTCGTATTCCAGCGCATATCGCTACATTGTGGTGCACAGTCCAGAGGTCTTCAGGAGAAACAATTTTACGTAACAACCGAAGACAAAGTGATTCGTTGAATATTAAGGCGGAAACTGTTGCTCAACCATTGTACACTGGCCAGAGTTTTCACTTTCGTGTCCCAGCGCATATCGCTACATTGTGGTGCACAGTCAGGAGGTCTTCAGGGGAAACAATTTCACGTAACAATCGAAGACAAAGTGATTCGTTGTACTTTGGAATAAGATACTGAAATAATAGACCACGAGCCATACCATGTCACTCGGAAGGTGTATTATTTGTAGAAAAAAAAGAATATGAATTGCTTTTTTGATGAATTAGACCACGAGAACCTTAAACTCCCTGGACAATTTGCTATCTCAATAAATGATGACAAAACTGATACTGGTTTCTCAGTGAACTCAAATGTCAATCTACAATAATTAAATACGTATTTGTTCATGCTCCAATAGCAAGAATAATGTTTTTACATTTAAACACTGAAACTCATCCCTTTTCTCAACTTAGTTAATCATTTCTTCATAACCGTACTACATGACCATATGATGTGCTAAAATGCATTGATTAAATATTCTATTTTATCGTTTAAAATAACCAGTACATTTTAAAGGAGACAGAGTCAAGCTAACTTACCTTGAGGATACCAGGGCATGCTAGAAAGTGTAAAATGTCAAAAAGAAGACTTTTTTTTTCATGAGACATAATATCATTAAATATTTCCAATAGAGCTTAGATTTCTTTGTGATCTTATTAATGATACTTTTATTGTTCTGTAGAAATACAAAATTAATTTTTTTAGTTAAAAATTCTTGTTTTTGTTTTAATTTATGTTGGATAAAATTTTTAAAATCTCATAATACATGCGTATGTTTAGGTACCATTTTTTAAAAAAGTATCTCTGAAATAAGTTAAATATTTTTGCATGTATATAAAACAATACTCAAAATATAATTAACCTATTTTTAGTTAAATTTTATGACAATTTCTTTAAAAAAATTATAAAACGTTTCAATTTTGGAAAATTTCTATTTTCCCCCCTTTTTCACACATAAAACTATTTTTTTTTAAAAACTATGTGCTACTTCGACTAAAAAAACAGGTTCACTATATGCACAGGTGTCCTGTATAGAAATTTTAGAAATTCAGAAGCATATTGTGAAATAGTGCTTTTTCAAATGTATATAAAAGCAAAAAATTATGCTCTGGAAAAAGAGTGAAAGAAGTAAGTATTTGTTAATGTTTGTTTACATTTTTGTCAATTACTTTTTTCATATTTTAAGGTTATTTTATCAACGAACTAGTAAGTGTTATACATTTTTAGATTCAGAAAAATATGCACTATTTTTAATACTAAAATTTAAAAAATTGATTTTATGAATGTGTATGGAGTCCTAGTTATCTTAATCCAGTTGAGTAGCTTTTTCATAAAATTATCTTTTACAGTCTTGTTCGATACGACAAATAAGATTTAATCTATTGCTATATAAACTTATTACGTTATGCGCAGTTAGCATGATATGCATGAGTTTTTATCTACAGATGTTCTGAATTGTTGTTTATGTTTAACATACTTTGTACTCTACAATAATTATTCCTCCCTTCTACTGATGACACATGTTGTGCGATGAAACTTTGTCCACTACTAGCGAAATATATTGATTCGTAAATAATCGGAGAAAACTGATGTAAGCACAAAATGAACTTCTACAATTGAAGAGCGCTTTCATTTATTGAATAATGAGAGCCAACTTATGTATGGGAAAGAAAGAATTCACGATAAAGGAAAAGCTGTGAGAGTAACATTTGAGGTATTTTTTTCACTCTTTTGAAATGTATATCACTATTCTGATCTTTCTCATGATTTGTTAAATGAATATTCAGTAATGTTAAGTTAAATTTGTTGTATTACATACTTAGTGTGCTCAAATTAGAAGAGTATTTGCACCATTGTGAAATCACATGTCTTAAATAAACAGTTGTTGCCACGGTAACCTAGTGGTCAAGGTAACGAACTCGTGACCGGCATGTCATTTTCGAGCCTAGTACCGCTGAAGACCATCCGTGTGTAGAGTAGGCGATGCACGTTAAAACTGTCGAGAGCTCAAACGTCCTTGTAAACTCGTGAGTCCTTTTCCGACCGTGTTCGAATTGTGACAAGAAAATAATTGCAGACAGGATTTGGTCCCACTGTTTATTCCATACCTTCTATGGGACATTTCTTAAAATCAAGAATATATTACGATGTTACAGGATTAAGATACATCGTTCAGCCGTGTCTACTTTTCACGACCCCGGCTTTCTTCGTCACCCTCTCCTCTCTCGTTCCGAGCTTTTTCTCCCCCGTCCTTGCCAGATCCTTCTCTTTATATCGTTTCTCGTTCGACCTGTTGCCAGGTGCAGGCAGCGGTTCCTTACAGTCCTCCCGTCGGTGTAGTGTGGAAGTTAGCAGATGGAGTACCAGCTCAGGTGACACCCTAGTCACATGACCGTAGCCAAAAGCCATAGAGTAGCTGAATAGTTTACTCTCTCAGATAAACAGTCATTTAAAAGAACAATCATTTAAAATCTATACAAGAGCATATTCTTTGATTTATTTAGGAATGGAGGGGGGTAACATGTTATGATTAACTATGTATTTTGTTTAAATTTCAATGATTATTGCTCTAGAGCAGGTATGTCCAACACATGACCCGCCAGTACGTAAGTTGCGACCCGCCGACTCTATTAAAAAAAAATTTAAAATATCAGATTTTTAAAGTTTTTTTCATGTTGAAATTTATTTTAGGGGAAATTTATATATATATATATATATATATATATATATATATACATATATATATATATACATATATATATATATATATATACATATATATATATATATATATATACATGTATATATATATATATGTGTGTGTGTGTGTGTTTGTGTGTGTGTATGCAATGTATTTGCCTGTTACCTGCTCTTGTTTTAAAATAAATCCCTTTTGATAATAGAAATGTCCTTTAGATTAAAGTAGATTTATATTTTATCAAACAATGATATTTGAATTTAGTATAGTAAATTACTTTTCTAATAAATTTCGAATTGCATTAGGCATATCCTTTACTATGGATGGTACATGATTCTCTGTGTAAGCGACCTTCGTTTTTCTTTCACCTTTTCTGTTTGGAGTGCCCAAAAAGCATGAGGCAGTCAGATATAGGCTTTTCAAAGTTTAAAAAAAATATTCAGGATGGTTAAGATAAAGAGAAATGTATACTTAATAGTTTGCACTATCAAATTTCAACAATGAGTAACGAAAGATCAATTCATTAGGAACGCTGTAATTTTCAAAAAAATGGCAACTGTAATATTTGAAACATTATTTGATAATTGCATTATATTATATTATAAATACATTATTATATTATCTATGTCCGTATAGTGGAAAAATAATGAAAAACAATGATAATAATTCATTCCATTTTAAATTTTCACTCCAATAAATGTTTTTTTGTTTCCAAATCTCATATAAAGGTACATATTTTTATGTGCAGCCCGCGGGATTATAATGTTTTTCCGAAATGTCCAGTAAGATCATTTGGATTGGACACCCCTGCTATAGAGTCTTGTGCAGTACTTGTGAAATTCAATGTGTTCCTAAGCCTGTGCAAAGAAGAAGTATAATGATTTGAATGTCGAATTCAAGTGCTGGAATTTAGATTGCGGTGTCTGATCACATGGATGATGCGAACTCTTTTACATTGCTGGCAACGAACCATAGTTTTTGTTTTCATCTCCAAAAAACTTTATCGTTGTTCCTATCAACTATGTCGCTTATGTACAATAAAAAATATTATATTTTCTTTCATTTCGGGTTCTCAGATGTTAATATCTAGTAGCTTAGTTAGAAATAAGATCAGGTTTACTATAGCTGCAGATATATGTTTATGGTCTAATCCTCTTTGTAGATCCATGCATGAATTCATGTTAATGTATTATTTATATTACAGCCGGGCAATGCACCTTTAAACAATGTATTATTTACATGAATCCTGTGAAAATTACTGTCAAACTGAGAAACTTATAACCTCAAAATACATTACATTCGTAATATGCTTATCAAGTGAAATCGAAGGGATTTTTCAAAATGTATAAGCTTATAGGACAGGGGTGGCGAAACTTTATTGGTCAACGTGCCATTTTTCCTAAAGAAATGTTTAAGGTATCCGACTACATTCGGAACCGCGATTTTGCAAAAGCGCATAAATGGATAATTCTCATGATATTTAGTGTCACTTAGATTAGAATACATGTATACAATTGTTTTAAGGACATTTTGACAAAAAAATTATTTCAATACAATATTTTGGCAAAACATTAACTTAGAATAATTTTTTTTTCAAAATGTTTTCTTTTGTGAAAAATGCTTCTATTATAATATTAATATGCCTGTATATAGCTCTCAGACAGATCTCTGTGCAGAGGCTCAACTAGAAATTTTGAAATATATAACATAGAAGTGGGTTTATCCATGTTTTACGACAACAGAGAGGAGAAATTTTTTAAAAAAAAAAAACGTCGATAATTATTTCAATTGGTTGTAACTCTGAAAATAATGTGAATTTATCAAAATTCCTAGTTGAGCCTCTGTAAAGGAGTCTAAACTATATACAGGCAAAATATTTTTACAATAGAAACATTTTTCACAAAAGGAGAGAACATTTGGAAAAAAGATTATTCTAATTTTTTGCCAAAATATTGTATTTAAATATTTTTTTGTTAAAATGTCCTCAAAATAATTTTATACATGTAGTCTAATCTAAGTGACACTAAATATCATGAAAATTATCCATTTATGTTCTTTTTTGAAATCAAGGTTCCGAGCGTAGTCGGATACCTTAATGAGGTTTAGACGTGCCATCAAATAATTTTAAATTGTGATCTTTGGAAAAATAATAAATCTAAATACTAAAAACTCACAACTCTTTATTTATTTCGAAAAAATACATTCTGCCCTTTATAGTAGTAAATGTTTTAGTTATACGTGTAATTCAAATTAAAGTAACATTAGTGTGATTCTGCTGCTGATTTGATGAAAATAACTTATATTAGGCTTATAAGATGTTATTTTTGGTAAAATGCACGTTGAATTAGAGTCATTTGCCAAACAGTTCCTAAACGATATTTTAATACTATTCTTCTCTGAAAATAATGACTCGACGGCGTGCATAGATGAAAATATGGTTAAAATAGCATCCAGCTTCTTCAAGCAGGTAAATGTATTTTGAATCGAATTCCATGTTTTTCCAAAATGTCATTATTAGCATTTTACTTATATGGCTTGTTAATCTTTCTGTTTCAATAATTCCAGCGTTCTCCTTTTTTTAACAAATTTTTGAATCCTTATCGAACTAGATTAGAAACCAATCAGTTGCATTTCAAAATTTTCTATTTCCAACCAATCGAATTGGGTCTAGTTCAGTTTATTAAATGAATTCACATCAGGGTACATAAAAAAAAGTTCGATCGTTTCATAAAATTCTTTAAACTGAGAAAATCTTGCTGAAAATTGTGACCGATCACTCTCGTTTGTCCGCAATGCTTCATATTGAACTTTGTTATTTTGAATTAAAATGCGAACCGTTTTGATTGGTAGCGTGCCCGAAATATTGTGTCGCGTGTCATTGATGACACGCGTACCAGTGGTTCGCAATCCCTGTTATAAGGACCACTCCTCTCAAATGTTACTTTTCAGTTTTTGAACTTTAATAAAGGCCAACTTGTCTATCAATCGCTTAAACACTTTATTTATTAATGTATAAACTACAAATTATGTTATGTTCATTATACTGAATAAATGTGAATATTTACTAATCGAGCACCTAATAATTATTCAATAATATTCGAAAATTAGATGATGCTGGTATTAGAGCATCTAATTGATAGTTTAATTCTCTACTAAATGAAGTATTTTGTGCTCAGAAGCGAATTATTGGTGGTGGATATTGTTTTATCGACATCATTTGTACTACACATTGTACTTTCATATTTCTCATGGCAAAAGAAAATGTTTTTTTTATACTTTATACTACAATGAAAAAGATATGAAACAAACATTTATAAAAGAAAAAAACTTATTATATATATATATATATATATATATATATATAAGCACTAGTTTCTTTTAACAAACTAAATCATTCATAGCGAAAATAAAATGTATTAAAACCTTGCTTACAATTTTAAGATATGCACAGATATAATAATTATAGCAAATTATTCTTTGAATAAATTCGGTTTATAATTCAATAAATTCAATTAATCTGGATAAAATACTGTGCGAAAGTTTATATGAAAAGTGTCCTTTAAGGTGACTACAGTCGAAACCGTGATTTTGAAAAATCATATGAATGAGTAAATTTTTGAGAGATATTTAGAGTCACTTGAACTGCAATATACATATGAAACTGTTTTAAGAATATTTTTACAAGAAAAAATTACTTTAAGGTATCCGACTTCGTTCGGAACCGTGATTTTGCAAAAACGTATAAATGGATAATATTTATGATATTTAGTGCCACTTAGATTAGAAAATGTATATAAAATTGTCTTAAGAGTATTATTGCAATAAAAATTTATTCAAGTACAATATATTGACAAAAAATGAACATAGAATGACCCAATTTAAAAATATTCTCCTTTTGTGCAAAATGCTTCTATTATAATAATGCTTTGCCTGTATATAGCTCAGACCTCCGATAGAAGCTCAACTAGAATTTTTGAAATATATAACATAGAAGTGGGTTTATGCATATTTTATGGCAACAGAGGGGAGCAAGTTTAAGAAAAAAACGCCGATAATTATTTCAATTGGGGGTAACTCTGAAACTAATGAGAATTTTGCAAAAATCGTAGTTCAGACTCTATGGAGAAGTCTTTACTTTATATAAACGTAATATTTTTTTTAGAAACATTCTTTATAAAAGGAGAACATTTCGAAAAAAATTTATTCTAAGTTAATTTTTTGTCAAAGTATTGTACATAAATAATTTTTTGTAACAATATCCTTAAAACAATTTTATACATGTATTCTAATCTAAGTAACACTAAATATCATGAAAACTATCCATTTATGCGCTTTTTTAAAATTACGGAATTAAATTAGTCGGATACCTTAACGTAATTTTTGGCCATGAAGAATGAATGACATTTCAAAATATTTTCCTTTTTTTTTTTGAAGAATAATTCTATGATAACATTTTTCCCTATATGCAGTGAGACTCGTTGAACTCGAGACAGAGGGGAATGAAATATATTTTCGTGTTAAGGGATATTGCAGAAAAAAACATATATTCAACACAATTAAGTTTATAACTTTATGAGAGAACACATTTTATTTACATAGGTATGTATTTATTTAATAAAAATCAATGAAACAAAAACATTCATAAGAAGTTAATGAAAATTAAAACAAACTTAGCACAAGTGCTTCGAAAAATATTTTAGTATAGAATTTTTTAGTATAGAATTGTTTAGAAATTGTTCGATGCTGTCCATTTTGTTTTTCATTTCACCAACGCAATGTGCGTCTAAATACCTGTGCATACTTTTTTTCATGATGTTCTTCATTTCGGATGTTTATGTGTATTTGTAGGTGAGGAGTTTGAATGTTGATTAGATAAACAAAATTGGTTCATGTCACAGGTTATTCCAGGGGTAGTTCAAAGCCAAGCTAGCCTCCATTCAACGAACTATGGGAAAACTACCTCTCTCTTGTTTCATACTCTTGTTAAATTTTGCTTGCGGGGCTGGTGTTTTCCGTATTTTGTTCATTCCCAGAAGGAAAATACTTTCGTGTTAAGCAATTTTCGTTTCGAGTTAGGAGAAAAAGTGCATGATTACAGAGAAATTTGTAGGACAGTTGTATTACTTCGTGTTAGCCCATATTTCATCCTAAGCGATTTTGCTTTAAACGAATTTCACTGTATAGGTAGGACTGTACAGAGCCTGAACTAGAAGATTTGAAAATTTTACTTTATTTTAAGAGTTGCAATCAAATAAAGTAATGGTGTTTTTGTTAAAATATATCTATTCCATTTAATAAGTATATGAACATATCCTCTCCTAAATTGGATGTCTTGGCTATATTCAGGCAAAATACACGTATCATCATTATAGGAGCTTTTCTTTTCATAAAAGAAAAATGTTTTAAAAATATGTCAGTTTTTGATTTTTTTGCCAAAAAAATTACACTTAAATTATTTTTATTCCAATAATACTCTTAAAAAATTTATATGTATTATTCATTTATACGCTTTTGCAAAATTACTTTTCTGACCGTAGTCAGTTACCTTAGAAAAAGTTAACTAAGCAAAAAAAAGGTGCATTATTTTTTTTTACTTTAATTAAACATTGTTCTTATTCAAGTAATGGTTATGAATGGACGAAAAAGATAAACTCGATACAATGTTATCATACATGCTTGAAAGAGTAAAATACCAAAATTAAGAAACTTTGTTTATATATGGTACATATATTTTTAAAAATTTCCAATAGAGCTGAGATTTTTGTGTGTGTGTGTTCTTAATAAAGATATTTTAACCATTCTGTAGAAGCACAAAAATAATTTTAGCTGATTTTTTTCGACTTAATTTAATCTGGACTTAATTTTTGAGATCTCATACTACATGCTTATGTTTAGATACCATTTTTTTTAAAAAAATTATCTATTAAGGAGACACAGTACGATTCAATTGACAAAGATCAGTCAAAAAATCAAATCAAATTTTTCTAGCCTAAATTATTCTTTCCCTACTTTTCTATAAACTCCAGCTCATAAAATTTGAAAACTCTAAACTTAAAAAATGCAGAATTGGGATAGCTTGTACGTTCGTATTTATTCACATCCCTTTAGCAAATAAAAATCTTAAACTTACTTATCTCAGAAAGATAAAATAACTAGTTTGTCTTCATTTAAAATGCTAAGGTTTTTTTTTCTATTGCTCCTAATGCTTTAATTTTTTTTCCTATTGTTAATAGTACATGTAACAAATTTTGATATGCATTTTTGAATCAAATCAATACTTAATTTTTAAAAAATAATTTAAATTAGAATTCAAATTTTTTAAGAAATTTTCAATAATGACCCATAAGAAGAATAATTGTACAAATACCAATCATCTCTTATCGCAAAACCCATACCAACTTCTGTTATACATAGTTTTGACGTACTTATAAATCAAATTTCATGCATGTACGTACATTTCTGTAGGGGAGGAGTAGCATTTTAAAATCACTTCACAATTTTTTTTTCCTTAAAAAATTAAATGGCTAACTTTTTATGAAATTTTGAGCACAAAATCTGTTTTATATAGTGTACACACATAGGAGGCAACCAAAAAAAATCGAAAATCCTTAAATTAAAAATTTTTGCTTAAACCGTACCATGTCCCCTTAAATTTGTAAGATATTTTTACACATATGTAAAAAAACACAATATAGTGAACTTATTTTCTAAGTAAAATATTAAAATTGTATTTGTTTAAAAAAATTATAATACCTTGTAATTTACATATTTTTACTCCACTTTTACATACATAAAACTATTTTAAAAATTCATATATTACTTATACAAAAAAAATGGTTCACAGGTATTATGTATAGAGGTATAAAAAATAGTGCAAAAGGTTTTTTTTTCTTTTAAAGTGATTCTAAAGGCAAAAAATTTTGCTTTGGTGAAAAAGAGAAAAAGGTAAAAATAATGTAAACGCACATCATTCTATTGACTAGTATGCTTTCCTGCCTATTTTGTATACCTCAAAATAATACCTTAAACATTCTCTAGATTTTCAATTTTTTTTCCCTTTGTTATAGCTGAACATGAACTTATTTTTATTAAACATATATTCATTTAAGTACTTGTTTTGATAAAATATTTCTTTACCATACAAATTATTTCACATTTATGTATAAGAAAATGAATTAAAAAACTCAATACATTGTTTTTGATAAAATGTTTGTATAATTTCTCTAAGAAAATCGTAAAACTCTGAACATTTAAAAATATCTGTTTCTTTTCGTTTTTATCATGTGTAAATAGTTTTTCAAAAAAATCAGATGTTAATTAGAGAAAAAGTAATATTGTTCCTTTCTTATAAAAACAAATTATTGGTTTACATACATAAAACCCAAGAGGAACTACTTTTTTTAAAATGTGTCAAAAGAGACGTCGTCGTTTGCTTACATTTTTATCCATTACTTTTTCATATTTTGTGGTTATTTTATCAACGAACATGTAAGTGTTATACATTTTTAGATTCAGAAAAAATTGCATTATTTTTTAATACCAAAATTTAAGAAAAATCGATTTTTGAATGTGTATGATGTCCCGGTTCTCTTAGCACATTCCTTAGTAATAATGACAAAGCGAAAATGAATAAAGACAAGAATTTCCATTTACAAACATATTTATTACAACATAGCCGGGACAAACAGTCCATATGTGACGCACAATAATAATGATATCACAAGAGTACAATGAGTTGTACATGATTCCGGCAACGATATATTTCACAAACTGGACAGTTAAAATATCAATTTCATTGGTATGAAACAACAGTTTGTTAACACGAACTCAAAATTAAAACATTCTTGTACATGAAGTAGTACAAAGAAAATGCGAGCAAACGCATTTGTCACACAAAATGACATTTATGATATATAGACAGTAAACACTTTCATAGAACATTAATAGAAATAAATATTCGAAGCATAGATTCTAGGAATCTGATTGCACTGGCTACTTTTTTTGTTTATAAATGCTCTAAGACAAGACATGACATCAATTATTCCGTACCATTCAGAGTACGAGAAACACTTATAAGTTTAAAAGAAGTTTAACGACAAATACATTCATAAATCCATGTGATTACATATATTTAAATTAAAAATGCTGTAAATAAATCCAGATTGAGGTTTACCACTTCGCTATATTATTGTTAAAAATGTCATCTACATATATAAAAAAAAATTATGTTTAAATCAAATTTAACAGCACCATTTTCTCTTGAAATGAGACAGAAATTAACAAAAAGTTTTGTGTTGTTGAGAATTTCTTTAAAAAAATTGCTTTCTGCATGTTATTCGAAATGCAAAAGCAGAAATAGTTATGCCGTTTCATAAAACACGCAATTAAAAATCGTGCTCCAACAATTGTTAGGAGACAGCAGCAACATGTTTTGACAAAAATATGTTTAGAACAAATAGTCCACACGTGACTATTTGTATATTCATTCTTTCAAAATAGCGTGAACTATGCTTAGAACATATTTACACTAAGTTCACCATATACGCAACAAAAACAACAGTAACAATAGCCTCAGTTGAACATAAGCAGCAACATTTAGAACAACATCTAGGCAAATAGCTTATAAGATCACATGCATTTTACAATACATATAACATCCACTGACGAACATGTTTCAAATATCCCATTCTACGTATGTATAACTGAAATAGAACACCTATAAAATGTCATTAAAATTAAATATACTGCTTCCATTCGTCGCAATTGAGTTCTTTCTCAGAGTTAAAATGAAATTAAATATCAAATAAATGCTTTGTTTTATCAGAATCAAAAACTGGTTGGAACAAAGCCATTTATATTTCTCCATTAAAATGTCTATACCTTCTACCTAAAACTCAGAGAAACTTGTTCTACATACTTTGTTTTTTCCTCTCACCTGTAGCAACTCTAGCAGATCAGCTGTCTTTCAAACCTTAAATTCAACGCCAGTGTAAGGCACTTGCTGATTTTATATATAAGTAACTATTTGTGTATATAATAATTAGGGTGATCATATATTTAAGTTAATAATTTTATTTTAACCACAAAAAAGTTTACAAGAATTTTAACTTCCTTAGTTATTAGTAATTAGCTAGGGTTAAGATTTTTAAGCCTGATGTGTTACAATTCTTTTGAATTTGTTTGACTTATTAAGGTATCCAACTACTTGCGACAACTTTTTTCTTAAAAAAAAGGAGATATGGTGATTTGCTTGTGGTTTTTAGATTTATTTAATACATTTTAAGAAAAATATGCTAAAATTTGGAAGATAAAGGTAAATTATTAATTCAGGTAAAATTGGTAAAAATATACATTTTTTTAACGGGGCTCATTCTTCACAAAATGCTTATAAACAAATTTTCAATTTGGATGTGTTGCTTTTCTATTCATTTTTTAAATGACCTTCAGAATGAGAGATATTTTAATTTTTACAAAAGCTAGAGCACTTTATGTTAGTTATTATATGAAATTGCTTTAAAAAACAGTTATTATATTCACATAAGGGACTGTAAATTTTGTAAAAAAAACAGTGTTTAATAAATCTGATGGTTAAAACTCATTATTATACGAAAAACTCACAAAGTTAATTCAGTTAATTATTTTAAAAACTTTTTGAGCAATCACTCTGCCCCCGTTTGATCATTTTCAAAGAACCACATTTCGAGTAAAACGCATTTTAAAAAATGGTATCTTTCTTAAAGTAGTGGTATATCTGATTTTACTAAAACACTTGGAGTTCCTGTTCTACAACAAGGGAGATAATAAACTTTGTATTTTTATAAAGCTAATAAAATAGCCTATAAAATAAAATCATAATAAAAATTTGTCAACTTTTGGCGAAACTCACAATTTAGGGTAGTCTCTCTCGCATACCTTATAAATCCCAGATACCCCTTTAAATACTACAAAAAAATTAAATTTCATCTATACAAATGTATCTTTATTTCCCATAATCACTTTTCTTTTATTTAATAAATAATAGCATTATAATGAAATTATTATGAAAATATATATGTAGCAATTTTTTTGATTCACTGATTTGTCCTAAAATGAAATAACCACATAATTACTTTCACATATTTTAATATTGAATATTTATAGTAGAAGAAGCATAGAAGAGAATACATTTATAAATCTTTATTAATAATAAAAGAGTAATTTTTTTTCAAAAATACAATATCATTTTCTACTTTTTGCAGTTGAAGAGTTGTATCATTTAGATTTCGTATAACCTACTTCATTTATTCGATATATGATCACCCTAATAAAATCTTAGTAGACATAATTATGCATGAACATGAGGTTAACTCATGATTTATATTGTCTAGAGCTATATGAATATAAATATGTTGATTCATACAATGGGTGCAAGCGGATAATTCTGCCATACGCAAACATGAATTTTATAACGTGGTTTTCATAATTATATTTTTCAGTTGATATTGCACCTTTTTCTGTGTTAAATGTTTATATATTTTTATGGGTTGATTTTAGCTTTACATAAGTTTCAATATACAATACTGTGCACATAAATACATTTTTTTTTGTTTAAACATATTTGTTTACATTTTTTTCTCAAGGCATCAATTTTTTTTCAGAAAAAAAACAACATATTATGCAATCAACAACACACTTTCTCTCTAAATTGAAAGATAACTACTCCTCTATAAATTAAAATTTGCTGATTCATATAAAGTATTCATAAACATTAGAAAAATGTATCATAAATAATGTAATTTATTACTAACATTTTTCCTGCTTTGTCTTACCATTTTTATCAAAACATGAAAATAAATAATAAAAAAACACATGCGTTACATCAAAACTTATTATTTATTTTATCCTTTCTACTTAAATTTCGTAAAATAAAATACGCAGTACAAATCTAAAAAAATCATTTCTAAAAGTTCCCAAACATCTCATGCAATTTCAGCTTTTTTTTTCTTCGTAATTTAAAATATTGAGCAGTTAACATAGTTTCATAAACTCTTTATAAACTAATATAGGGCATGATATCGTAAACATCATTTTCTAATTTCAATGCAGATCAAATAATTATAGCACCTATAATATATTCTTCTATACATCAATCTACGTTATTCCTGTTTACTAATTCAATTTTTGGTTCTGTTAAATGCATGGCCTAATCTTAATTTTTAAGTTCTGTGAATAGATAATGTTTCCAAGTATCAGCATGTATACAATTTTGTACAGTCTTTTCAAATACATAAAATCTCAAGACACCCTTCCGATTTTTCGTATTCAAAAGAACGTAAAATGAATATGCTGTAATTTATTTTCAGCAGTTTAATTAGAATAACACTTAAGAATATCACTTATGTTGAGCAAATTTTCCATTCATTATTTTTCAACAATTTGCCAAAATATTCATCGAGTTGTACTTTGAACACGTTTTTGTAATAATAAATAACAAATAAATTTGGTAAAGAAGAAATTCACTGTAAATTTTTATATATAACTATAAACAACTGTGGCAAATGAAATAGTAAACAAATAATAACTTACTGGAGTACCAAAATATAAAATAAAAATAACCAATAATAATTACTTAATGCCAGAATGAACAAGTATGTATATATATATATAAAATGTCTATAGCAATTTTAGAAAAATTGAATAATAAACAAATCTTTTTTTAATTTATGTTTTTGATAATTGCAATTCTAATTAGTTGATTAACGCCAAAATTACATGATATGGTGTTAATTAACTAGTTGCATAATTATACTAGTTTGCTATAAAATATACTTGTTTAAAATTGCCAGCAACAGTTTTAGAATTAAAGTAAAATATAAAAAGAAAAAATTGTTCTTTTACATTGCGGGAATTAAGTGCCTGAATACATAAATTTCGAATCTTCCCCATAAAACTTCTATTAATTTGAAATTAGTACTCCTCGTTTTTGTCAAACATAACATAATATCATCTGATTTGAAAGTTTATTTAAATGAAAATATATTCATATAACGGAGATGAATAAACAATTTATTATTTAAGTCAGTCGTTTTAATATTTATAATAAGATCCCTTCTTCTAAAATACCACAAATTTAATTTCATCTAGATGAGGAAAACAAAAGAAAATTGTATAAAAATAAATAAATTAATTAATCCGTGATTACTTTTTTAGATTAAAAATAAGACTATAAATGATTTACTTCATTAAACAAATATATTTTAGCTAAGCTAAGTCATTAAGTGTTAACTAAACCTATTGGAACATCAATGCAATATTGATAAAATGAATAAATAATGACGTACATCGCAATTGTAACTAATTAATGCCGAATGAATAATACTCTGTAACATAAGAAATGCAAATGTATTACAGAAGAGAAATGAATAATATATTGTACAAACTAATTGCTAGATTTGTCGGTAATAAATCAAGCTGGCTGAGTTAAGTTAAAATGTAGCAATATAGATATTAAAATAATTATCCCATAAAAGAGAAAAAATGTCATATTTTAATTCAGTAAATTATAAAATAATATTTCTACCATGTGCTGTTTTTATTTGCTGTTATACACAAGCAAACACCCGGTAGATTTTCTTTGAATACTCTATATTTTAATATAGTATTTATAGAAATACAGAAACAATATGTGTGTGGGATTAAATTAACTCATCATCTGAACATAACTTTCCCAAGAGAATACGTTAATGAATAATACATTACGATATGTTTATCGAATTTCATATTAAATTCAGTTCACAGCAACAATAAAGGTACAATTAAGTAACAGTAACAGAAGAATCAATGTTGCAAGTATTATTTTCTTGATGTGTTGCTACATGCTGGTGTGCTGAAATTTGAAAATTCATTTTTAAAGTTTCATCATAGTTTATATTGTTTGACAGAATGATGCATACATTACTAAAATTCATTAAATTTAATATTATTTGTAATTTTTTTTTCTTTTTTCTTATAGTTTCATTAAACAAATTTAAATATTGATCAAGTTCAAATATTTTTTTTTAAGATTCAAAATAATATTTTTTTGATTTAGACTCCAGTTTTATAGTAATTCGTAAGTTTGTAAATATCATCACTTGTAGCTACCATATTGAAGCTCTCAAACACAGTGCGCATTTTAAAAATGTTAAAATAAATCTCAGTGTTAAGTAAAATAATTTTGTTAGTACCCCTCGATTTCAAAACAGATAGATCTAGCACCTTTTTCGAAATGAGGACTGTCTCAAAAATTATATTTCCAAATATCTTCCGTGTATATGATCAAACAAATTCTTACAACATCGCGTTGAGATTTCAGGTACTTTACTGAATTCACACATATCCTCTCACATTTCCTAAAAGGCTTATTTTCATCAAGATAAGGGAAACAATAAAATAACCAAAAGAAAGCTCTGGCATGAAATCTTCAAGAGAAAGAGTATTTGATTGCATTATCGTGTAAACTAATTATAGTCTGTCCGTGAATATATATTTCTCAGAAACTTAAAAGGAGTGCCAAGAAAAGGCAAATCATTGAAATATATTCATTACAGGCAAAGATATTATTCAATACTTACAAACAATATGACAACAAATTATATGTAAGAAATGAAATATAACGTCAGCTATTGACGATGTTTAAAACCCTTTATCTACCACTCACTATCACTGTCTTTAAAAACCACTCACTTTAATAACATAGAATAACAAATTTTACGAATATTCTGACAATACTTAGCAGGAATATTCTTTGGAATCAGTCTTTCAAGATATATGGTAGCAAGGATTCTATGATGAGTATTTTAGCGGGGAAGGCGAATAGTTTTTTAGCTGAAATTGCGTTTTCAGCGGATTGCAAAGACTATCATTTTTGTCCCAAAGAAGTATAGTCATTGTCAAAATTTAAGTGTCTTATTTTCTTGTATGTAATTGAGGACCTTAGAAAACGATTTGACTCATTACCTTAAGTGAACAGTGTATATAATTAATTTTACAGAGGAATATTTTTAATTAATTAATTAGCTTTAACGGATTAAATTTCTGAAAGTTGAGTATTTTGTATATGTATATCCCTTAATTTTCAATGTTGTGATCCAAAAAAATTATATTGCATGAAAAAAACTGCAGTGAATCATAATGCGGTAGATAAGGGTTAAGTAAATAAAATTTAGACAACAAATGAATTTACCTCAAAAATTATTTTTAAGTAACATTTTGCAATGCTTAAGTTAAATTACTTTAAATAAAAATATCGCACATTTAAATGACTAAGACCATGGTAAGCTAGTGGTCATGGACTCGTGGCTGGTACGGCATGAGTTCGAAACCAGTACCACAAAAGACCCGCATGTAGAGTTGTTGATGGACGTAAAGTATGTAACTTTAAAGTCCTCCCAAGGAGTGATGTGGAAGTTTGAAAAGTGGGTGCCAGCACAGATGTCATCCTTGTCACGTGACAATACTTTAAAATTTTGAGGTCCATCGTTTCTCTGTTTCCAAATTTCATTTGTCCAATAGATGCTTGCGTATTCGTTGTGGTGGTCATCGTATCCAAGATAAAAATCTGTATAAATTCGGTTAGCTCGAGCCAAATTTTATGATTTGGTTTTAAAAACAGTGCCTGAATTGAAAGATTTTTTTTAAAAAGGGGGAGGGAACACATCTATATAGATACATTGAAATACTAGTTCAAATAATTGTGTCAGAAGCAATAGTACTTCTCAAAATTTAAACTAATTTACATTGAAAATTTAGTTTTATTTTTCTGTTCACCAAAATATGAAGGAAAAAGAGAAACTAATTTTTATTTTATTTTATTTCATAAATGTTACTAAAACATTTATTTCCTTCCTCTAAGGTCTAATTAATTAATTAATTAATTTTTAATTATTATTTTAAATGCTTTTATTAGAATAAAACTGGTCGATTTGTGATAAATTTGGAACGAATGCACTTCGTTTATGCTGATATTAAAATAAATCTTTAAAATGCAAACAAGTTTTACAAAATCATGCTCTCAAAGAATACTAATTCACGAACAGGCTATCATAAATTTGTTGTCATTCTATAGCTTAGAAAGTTGAATTGATATTTGCTGGTTAATTTGGAAAATCTTATTTCAATTTACCAAGCTGATCGGGGTTGTAATCCTGGAGGAAAACCTGGATTAAATAAAAAATAAGTAAATTCCTTATCGTTTTCAGGCCAGAGACTCTATGATTTGATGAAAATGAGCTTTGACAAAACCCGAGCAGCATTGTTCGCGATAAAAAATAAGAATAACTAACAGAAATGATCACATGAAACACCGTGGTCATGGTCAGGGAGCGACAATACACTTTTGAGGGGGGAAGAGGGTTCTATACATCCATGAATACATATACAATGAACAATAAAGGGAAACGAAATAACATTTCCTCCAAAAATACGCACGTGTAAAGGAATCGAAAATCGTCCAAGTTATATCGATTCAAGAAGCTGAAGTTCTGTTTCGCAGAGCCAGCCTTTCAGACAAGGATGGCTCCATCATTGTGTGCCGACTACTCCGGGTTACTAACTCACTTTGATGTCCTTTTTAACTCTCGTGTTCTCATATTCGTCTTTCCTTTGAATATAAAAGCATTCATTCAGAAAATCTTCCATCGTTCGAAAGAAGTGACGGCGAACCCTGGAGAGGGAAAAGTCTTCATCCGGGTACAGCTGTAAAATAAGGAGGGTAAAGGGGAAAACATGTAGTGAAGTTCTGGTGCTTCTAAATTTTGGAAATTCGAAAATAACTATAAAGAAATTGATTTTCAAACAAAATCTCTAGGAGCACCATATACGCCGAGTAGGAATAGTTGTAAACATAAATATAAAATAAAGTTTAGGAGGACGGTAAAAAATATTCATATCTCTGTCGAACAGATTAAAGCAACTAAGATGAATAATTTATTCAGTTTATAATAATAAAATAGAGTAATACATTTTATTTGAAATACGTTTAATTGATTTTATCACGCGAGATTTAAATAAAAATTAATAAAAAAAAATTTAGATTATAAGAGATTAATGAAGGAGAAATGTATGTACACTGCTGGACAATTGCTAAGGACGGATCACAAATTTCTATGTAGCATAACATTAAGTGAGACATGAGGCCTAGTAGCATAAAATATAGTTGCCACACTGTTCAGACATTAGAATAAAGAATATTTATTGTTCTGGAAAGTACAAAAGCTGTGAATCATCTGAAAGAAAAAAAAATGTTCATTTGATCTGCGTACGGAGAAATGGAAAAATGCATCTAAAAGTCAGCAGACACCTTAAAGAAAGGTATCAGTACGGGATATGTCCACCGTGGAGTGTGATGCAACATTCCACACGGCGTACCATGCTTTGCACAACATTATCCAGAAGCTGTTGAGGCAATTTATCCCATTCCTCTGTGAGTGCACGGATGAGGGTGTTCTTGTTTGTCGGAGGATAGTTTCGACCAGCAACTTGCCTCCCCAAAGCATCCCACGCATTTTCAATGGGGTTTAGATCTGGAGAACACGCTGGCCATACGAGACGTTGAATACCCTCGCTGACTAGACAATCCTGAACAGCGAGTGTTCGATGACATGTTGCGTTGTCGTCCATAAAAACAAATTTATCACCGACAGCACCATGGAAAAGACGAACACACACATGAGGAACTAGAACTTTATCAATGTATCGTTGGCCCGTCATAGTCCCATTCGCAACCACATGTAGGCGCGTGCGGCCATTGATCATGATGCCGGCCCACACCATGATACTGCAAGTCGGATATCGGTTGTGAAATAGTCTATTGTCGTGAATCCCCATCTTTCGATAAGTGTTATGGTTTCACCAGCTGGTCAAGGACATGTACGATGTCATCGATTGTCTCTACATTTTTATGATCTACCAGCTGTGGAATGACCAGTGCGCGTGGCCATGGGGCCATTGTTTATTGTCTGAACTCAGGGAGTGAAAAGAGACAGTCGGGTCGTCATAATAGTAAAGTAGAGCCGGCGCCCCATTGACAATAGGCGAAGTTTATCTCAAAATAATCATGTCATCTTTTCTAGGGTTTTGTGAAGGTGATACTAGAAACAGGTGGTGTGATGGACAAGTGCGTCCAGATGTGGACTAGGAACTATGGCGCCTTGGGCCAGACGGCTCGGGTGTGTTTTGGCGTTGGGCAAGTGTGTCCAGATGTGGACAAGGAACTATGGCGCCTTGGGCCAGACGGCTTGGGTGTGTTTTGGCGTGTTATACGCCAATAAGAAGAAGGAGGAGGTCAAGAGAGACTTTGGTGACCTGCGAATAAGAAGGAGCGAGGGGCGTGTTGTGAACACACCCCTGGTGTTTAAAATGGTTCTTTTTTGAGGAGACCCGGGAAAAAAGAGAGCAGAGAGAAAAGGAAAAGAGAGTCCGGGAGAGAGAACGGACGGAAGGAGGAGGAAAGACGGAAAAGAGAGAGAGGAGACGGAAAGAGAGTCGGGGAGAGAGAGAGAGTGATGCCCGCCTTGAATGGAAAAAAGGGCTGAGTCCGGAAATTGGAGTGAAAAAGACGATGAACGCCGGTGGCGTTGAGTATGGGAATAGGAACTGAGTACACCGGCTTGGCAATATTACTTCATTAAGAATTGTTTATCAAATAAACAATATTTTTTATATTATATTAGCCTGTAATCCTTAATTATTGATGGATAGCTGCTCACGACGTTACAGCTAATATATACATATGAAATTGGTGGCAGCGGTGTTGATCTGGCATTTAAGTAAATAGATGCCCGAATCCTTTGTTTTAAGTGAAGAGCAAAAAATGCCAGCCGTGTGTGATTGTGAGGAAGCGAGTTTAACGACGCCTAATTCCTGGAGTTCCCAGCTGTGAGAAGTGCTAGATGCAAGTGTCTCCCGTTCCTGCTAGTGATGAAGTGTGCTCGCCTGTTATATATGAGATGTTTTTAACTGTAAGAAGTATATGATTCAAGCGTCTCGCGTTCCTGCCTGCGTTAGGAGTGCCGTTTTCCTAGATGTCCAAGTGTCAAGTGCCAGAATTCCTGAGTGTTCCTGTGTATCTTCTATAAATTTGAAGGTGACTTTTTTCATTGAGATTATTTTCGGGGCAGCAACTGAGTATTGATTTTGTATGTAAAATGTTTTAAATAAGGAATATAAAGACTAGGTAACGTTGGTAAACAATAAGAGACTAGAAAGATTTTAAGTTTTGTATGAAGTGTATAAATGTGCAATATTAGTGTTGTGGTTTTAGATTTGTGAAATTTAGTATACAGTAGTTATACTTGTTTTGTTGGCACAGTATTGTGTAGAGTATTGTAGTGGTTTTAGATTTGTAAAATTTAGTATACAGTAGTTATACTTGTTTTGTTAGCACAGTATTGTGAAGGGTATTGTTGTGGTTATAGATTTGTAAAAATTTTTTAGTATACAGTAGTTATAGTTGCTTTGTTGGCACAGTATTGTGAAGGGTATTGTTGTGGTTATAGATTTGTGAAACGCGTAGTATACAGTGTTATACTTGTTTTGTTGACACAGTATTGAGAAGGGTATTGTTGAGGTTATAGATTTGTGAAATTTAGTATACGGTAGTTATACTTGTTGAATTAGAGAACACTGATGTGTAGCTTATTTGTGTTTAGATTTGCGCATATGGGTAAAATATAGTTAAGTCTAGCTCTAGTGTATTGTTAGGTTACCTTGAGTCTTTGTATAATTTTTGTAAGGATTAAGTTTAGATTTGATTTTGTGTGTATTAGTGCATCATGACGTTTCTGTTAAGAGAAAGAAAAGACGTATTGTTAGAGGTGGCGAAGGAATTAAGGGTAGAAATTGATATTACTTTACCCAAGATATAATTCAAGAAAATAATCTGTCAAAGTAAATACTATGACGAAGAGTCAGTTAAATGTTTGTTGGAAGGTATTTTGGAGGAAAAACGGGAAGAACGTGAAGAACGTAAATTAATTAGGGAATTTGAGTTAGAACGATTGATAACTCAACTCAGAAATAAGTTAAATAGAAATAAATTAAAGGCAGGGAATAGGATTAACGATCTCGCAAATGTTTGCATTTTGTCAGGAAAACGTACCGCAGAAGTTAGTGAACCGGTTAATAAGTGCAGGCCTTTAATTAACCCGGTAGTTAATAAAAGCGTGGAGAACGCCACGTCTTGTGATTTTGAAAAGGAGAATTGTGGCCCCCCAGTGAGATGGACGAACGTTTCCCCTCTGTCTGAAGTAAGTGGGAGAGGGACAGAACAGAATAATCTATTTAAGATGGTGGAAGGGAAAGAATTCAACGTGTATAGAAATAGTAATTGTGAAGTGAAAATGAAGGCCGGGTTATGTGAAGGAAGGGTCCGAACTGTGGTGATGGGTGCACAGCGGGTAATAAATCCTGATAACATTGGAGATGGCTCTTTTGAATTGAAAAGAGATAAGGGAGTGGCGAACCCTGAAGGATTGATTTGTGAGAATAGAGCTGCGAGGAAAAATATACCCTTGGGACGTTAATGGGTTGTGAAAAGCAGTTAACAGTGGATCAGGAAAGTTTTCGAAATCATACAATGGCTAAGATAGCGGGACAGTCAAACCGTACTCTGCCTGCTGTTTGGTTAGGAAGAGTGAACCGATACCCGTACCCACGTATCAAATGTATAAAGTATGGAAATTTGAACAAGGTGACGAGAGCCGAGATTTATTTTTTTTAAAAGGGAAAAGTTTGGTAGAAAAGATCAACACGGCATCGTGGGTGATTGCATTGGATTTGTGGAAGTGGTATTTTCGTCGTTCTCTAATGATGAATTATCCGAAGCACACCACATGCGTTATGCCAGTTGGCATGTACATTATTACAAAATAGAGGTTTAAGTTTCTTTGTGCTTATTATGGATGTAATTTAACAACTCTGATTTTGAGGTTGTTAGAGCAGATTGGTGTATCGCGAATGGTCGACATAGACATTCTGATACAAATTTGGAAAAACCGTGTAAAGAAAAAAGACTTTGTGTTAAAATGGTTGAGTAGGGCTGGGTCGGAAGTCGGACCGACTAAAGGTAAATTAGAGCCATGGGCAAGTTTGTTCCGTGTAGATATAATGTAGATATAGTGAAAATTCATTGTATGAGCTACTGAGGCTTGTTAATTATATTCCCAATTAAAGTGTTTCCTCAATAACTAACGTAATGGAAGACAATACCATGAATTGTGAATAACCTGTTATGATGGTTGTGATAATGCTTGCTGATAGCCATAATTTAATTAAATTTAAAAAGTCTTAGTTTAAACTTTTACTTTAAAAATTTGGTTTTTAATGTTTTTTGCAAAGCTTGGAATGTATAAATGTTTATTTTGTTTATTTAATACCGTTGGGAATACCGTTGGAATAAGTAGATGGGAATGAGTAATTCGTAGGGTTGGTGCTAGGTGTGAATTAATATTTGTATGGGTATGTGTTGGTGGTGTATGGTGGAAGGAAATTATGTGTTATGGTAAATATTTTGTGTCTCTTAGGACTGTGTACTCTCACAGATGTTTAACACAATTGAATGAGCAATTGATGTGTTAGAATTATAGAAATATTATAATTTGAGTTAATTTCTTTAAAACCCTAGATTTTGAAGTGTGATGTAACTGTTTGAAATGGAAAAAATGGTCCAAGTTTCGAAATTTAAGTTTTTTTTTGTAAAGTATAAGTTTTATAGACTTTTGGATTTATTTGTTTAATTTACTTGTGATTGTATGTGTTTCTTGGATTGCTGTCCTGATCGGTCTCATTGATAAGACGACCCTTTGATGTGAAATGTTACGAACTGAACCAAGCTGAGGCCAGAGAGGTCCAGTGAAATGGACCTTTTTCAGGGGGAAGGAGTTGTGACATAGTCTATTGTCGTGAATCCCCATCTTTCGATAAGGGTTATGGTTTACCAGCTGTTCAAGGACATGTACGATGCCATCGATTGTCCCTGCATTTTTATGATCTACCAGCTGTGGAATGACCAGTGCGCGTAGCCATGGGGCCATTGTTTATTGACTGAACTCAGGAAGTGAAAAGAGACAGTCGGGTCGCCATAATAGTAAAGTAGAGCCGGCGCCCCATTGACAATAGGCGAAGCTTATCTCAAAATAATCATGTCATCTTTTCTAGGGTTTTGTGAAGGGGATACTAGAAACAGGTGGTGTGATGGACAAGTGCGTCCAGATGTGGACAAGGAACTATGGCGCCTTGGGCCAGACGGCTCGGGTGTGTTTTGGCGTTGGACAAGTGTGTCCAGATGTAGACAAGGAACTATGGCGCCTTGGGCCAGACGGCTTGGGTGTGTTTTGGCGTGTTATGCGTCAATAAGAAGAAGGAGGAGGTCAAGAGAGACTTTGGTGACCTGCGAATAAGAAGGAGCGAGGGGCGTGTTGTGAACACACCCCTGGTGTTTAAAATGGTTCTTTTTTTAGGAGACCCGGGAAAAAAGAGAGCAGAGAGAAAAGGAAAAGAGAGTCCGGGAGAGAGAACGGACGGAAGGAGGAGGAAAGACGGAAAAGAGAGAGAGGAGACGGAAAGAGAGTCGGGAGAGAGAGAGAGTGATGCCCGCCTTGAATGGAAAAAAGGGCTGAGTCCGGAAATTGGAGTGAAAAAGACGATGAACGCCGGTGGCGTTGAGTATGGGAATAGGAACTGAGTACACCGGCTTGGCAATATTACTTCATTCAGAATTGTTTATCAAATAAACAATATTTTTTATATTATATTTTAGCCTGTAATCCTTAATTATTGATGGATAGCTACTCATGACGTTACATGGTCCTTTTCCTGGATATTTTCTGGACGATAAGCAGTACCACTCTCGCGCCAAATCAGTTGGCGTCTACAATCCGATGACAGACTGAACCTACTCTCATCTGAGAATAGTACGCATGCCCAGTCCTGTTCAGTCCAATTGTGATGATCACGACACCATTGCAAACGGGCAGTACGGTGCTGTCTGGTCAATGGGACACACACAACAGGTCTGCGTGCGTATAGTCTTCCTTCCCCTCAAACGTCTGTTAACAGTTTTTCGGGAGATCTGCTTTCCTGAGGCAGCAAGAATCTGATTTGCCACCTTCTGAGCTGTTCCTTTTTGCTGATGGGACGATATATCTGTCTTCTGCAGACGTTGTACTTCTAACACGATCTCCCCCGTGCCGTCTACTACACATTCCAGTAGTTTTAAATGACTTCCACAGCCGTGAAACAACGCTGTGAGCGATGTCGAACTCACTGGCAACATCTGTTATTTTTCGCCCTTCTTCGATCTTTCCAATAATTCGGTCACGCATAAAATCATCTATGTGATGTCGGGAAGACATGCCAAAAATTTTAAGTTCGTCTATTAAATCTTTCCAGTAAAACTTTGACTTGAAACAACAACTGTCCACACGCGTCAATACCTTTAAAGCTCTTATGAACGCTATCACGTGATGAACAGACGTGGAAAAAAAATTTGCATACTCATACTTCTTACTAATATCCCGCACTTATTCTAATTTTCCACATTTTACTTCCTTTCATTTTGTGGTTGCTATGAATGATAATGTTATCCGTCCTTAGCAATTGTCCAGCAGTCTATAACAACTAATATATAAAAAGTAAGTCACTTCCTACTTCGATCAAAAAAGAAAATTTTTATTTTAGCTAATTTTTATTAAATAGTTACAATTAATATAAATATGCATATACATTTGACAAACTCACAACATTAAGTGGTAATTAACTTTTATTAATCATCATTAAAGTATCGTATTGTCATCCAAAACAAGTGTGTATATAAATTTTCAGGTCAACTAAATGCTTTAAAACGTGAGGAAAAAAAATCCTTTTCAAGTTTTGACACATGTCGCCAATTCCTTAAATATTTAGATTTAATCAATAGATTTTTATTAATTATAATTAAATTATTGTATTGTAATCCAAAATAATCATATATATAAAATTTCAGCTCAATTTAGCAATTTAAAATGTTATTTTATTAACGATTAAAAATTCCACGAAGATAAATAAATAATTAAATATATAGAGAGTTTGAGCTAATAGTAGGAATTGAATATGATAAAACGAAAGATACATAGAAGTTCTCCGAAAAGTTAAGGACATATATTTTATATTAATATTTTATTTAGTGAAAAAATAAATATTATATGTATAAACATAATTTTACTAATTAAAAAACTAATTAATTAAGAAACGATTTTAAAAGTCATGTATGTCCCGTCTTGGAAAGAACATGTCCTTGTTACATTTACAGTTTTCCCCGTGCGTAGGTATTTAAATTAACTTATCACAAGTATAATTGCGTTGTTAAAGATAAATAATGAAAGAAAGATTATTAAAATAATAGTGACAAATAATATTCATAAAGATTATTATCTGAAGTAATTATATTCCAAATTAGATGTCTAAGGAGGGATTAGGACATAGTACTTTACGATAGTTGCTTTAAGATAATAATTTATTCAGTTTTCATTCACAAAATCACATTGAATGAGTTAAAATATTTAGAAATAATTTCTTATGTTCTAAGTATTTGCCTTAAAGTAACCCAGACGTTACGTTCTAAATAAATAATTTTTGAGCCTACTGTATCATGATTTAAGATTTGTTTTAATACAGTAGGACGTCCGTTATCCGAACGTTTATTATTTGGAGCGGCAAATACATTCAGACTATTTTTTTTTGGTCAACTACATGTACTGTATATGAATAAGTTTTCGAGCAGTGCCATGATCAACAGTTGTTTCGCGTGAGTCCAAAAGTGATGGGAAACCCCAAGGTCAGGGTTATTTGGGGAATTTTAGGTGTGTGATTTGGTAAACATCTGCGCCGAATATTAGGTCAGTTTGTTTCCAAGTGAGGGGTGTATACGTGCTTCTTAGTTGAGTTGTAATTTGCTATGGTTCCAATTCAAAACAGAAAATCAACATTTTGAAAATAGAGACAAAATTCTATGAAGAAGATGTAGAAACCTGGATGGCATGCGATGCAGCAGAGTGCGGAATTCAAATGCTAAATGATGACGCGTTGCGATTTCCGTGCACGAAGAATCCAACCCTGTCGACGATGAAATGGATGAAGGCGAGGACAACAACAACAACAAAAGTAGCAAGGGTCCATCAAATGCTGAAGCGTTGTCTACGTAAGAGTCAGCTATGGACTGGTATGAACAACAATCAGAGTGCTGCTACTCAACTACTGCTGCTCAAGAGAATCAGAGATCTAGCAGTAAAATAACGAAGGTGTACAATGGTACAGCGAGAAATATGTGATTATTTTCCACAATAAAGGTAAAATTGCAACATCTTGCACCTATTTTACTTTTTCCTCAAGTACGTTTCCCGCATGTAATGATTTTCAATATTCGTATAGTGTCCGGTTTCATGTACTGCATGGATTGCATTCAGTTTTCGGTTATTCGTACAATCGCTTATCCGAATGGTGTCCGGTCCCAATTGATTCGGATAAACGACATTATACTGTACATTTTTTAAGATTAATCTTATTTTAAATTTACTGCCTGAAATCAGTGATACGTGAATCTTGGGCTCTACAGGAATCTGAAGGTGGAATTGTAGATTCCGATGACGCATCCCGAAAAAGTATTGTGTGAAATAATGCTGAATACTATAAACTAAATCTAACAGAAATTCCTGATCATTATGTAAATTAATGTGGAAGTAGAAGGCATGAGATAACACCTTCGTTGCCATCCACTTTATTCAACCACTATTCAGATTTGCGTCTATTACAGTTTTAAAGCTGTATTGACCAATTAAATCAAATGCTACTGTAGAATAAATGTTAATGCTAAAATTACAGTTCAGTGTAATAAATTCATAGCATAAAATTTCCTTAAATTTATTGGAGTTGAAAAAAAACAGCTTAATTATTTTAATTCAGAATTAGTTTGAAAACAGTAATAAAAATTTTACATGTTTCAAACACATTAACGCTAGAACGTCCGTTGGTATCAATTGGGCATCAGAGCCTGTTTACTTTATTCTCCTTTCCACATTTTTGCAGTAATTTGAAAATGCTTCGTGACTTTTAATCATTTCCCATGGTAATTACGTATAATCAGTTTCTCGATCTAGATTAATTAGGACTGATTTTACAACTAAGTATACCTAGAACGGCCACTGTTGTCATTTCGACAGAAAGCAATTTATCATTTTAAAAAGCTGTCTTTCAACAAAATATAGTCCAAGAAGTAGATACTATAAGTAATATAAACTTTCGAAGTCCTATCGTATATTTTTCAACCTTGAATGCAGTGTTATTTAGTTCACAGTGTGGAAATGAATCAATTCTACTAAAATTGTTGTGTCTAAGTGGTTCGTTTCATTTTCTTTGCTTATCTGCTCGTAACAAAAATTAATTCGATTTTCTAACTTAGTACAGAGCAGACACCCTGAAACGATGGCGCTTAGAAAAAAGTCTAAGCCCTGATGAAATTGCTAATTCGTTGCGAGAGCTTTCTGAGAATGAATCGGCTCTAATTTAGATTCCGATGAAGACATAAGTTTGAATAAAAGTGACTGCAAAGAATCTGAAGAAAGTGCAGATGTAAATGATAATACTCCAGTAAATCTTGATGTATAATTTGCTACGGATGGCACAGAATGGGCATTGCATAATGACAATGTTCCTGTCAGATTTGAGGCACGAAATGTTTTAAGACAATGCATTGGTCCAACATGATTCGCGAAACATAATGTCAACGACAGTTTTTTTTATGATAATAAGGGTCTTGATGTATGATAATTACATGAAATGATATTAAAAGGTCTTATATAAAGCTGGACTCTACTGAACAGTAGTCCGGCAATTATTTGGTTAAAACAATTACTTTATATACGAGGCGCGCATACAGAAAGTAAGTTTCCCGATGTTTTCCCCTTTAAAGTAAACGTAATTAGCCTTGTCAATTGCACATGCGTAAAAAATCTATAACGTATCAATCATATGTCAGCCGAACAGGTCCCGCTTCCTGCCAGTAGCGTGGTAACAGTGGTCTGAAATGTAAACTCTTATTCCTTCCCCCACCACCTGCGAGGCACGGTCGGGGATAAAAGTTCTTGAATGCTTAAAGCATTGCGCCTATTGAAATTCATCGTCAGCTTTGTCAGGTCTATGGGCTTAATAGCATGAGTAAGCAGATAGTTCATCGCTGGTGTAGGCAATTTTCAGAGGGTCGTCAAAGTGTTCATGATGAAAAGAGCAGTGGGCGACCGTCCCTCATCAATGTTGATCTTGTTGAGCGTGTGATGCAGCGCGTAATAGAGAGCCGTCGCTTCACGATTACGGAGCTGAGCAGCCACTTTCTGAAGATATCGCTATCCTTGTTGCATGAGATGGTCACTAAGCACCGGCTGTTCAAAAAATCATTAAAAAAAATTCAAAAAATTGAAGACGTCTGTCGCACGCTGGTTCCATTCGCAGGCGGGAGAGTTCCACGACAGAGTGATACAAAAGTTGATCCCACGATTCTCAACAAATGTCTCAATTCTGGTGTTGACTTTGTTGAAAAATAGCTTTAACATTGCTGTACTTGTTGCCAATAAATATGTTCCTGAAAGTGTGAGTTGTTCTTTTTAAAAAATAGGGAAACTTACTTTCTGAATGCGCCTCGTATTTTATATCATGGTGTCGAAACGTCCCCGGTGGACGTTTAGAGTAATCAAAATCCCGGAGTTTATAGTTTTAATATATATGATTTAAGTTATAGGTCTAATATTTATGAGGTTTTCTCCAACATTGAATAGAATATATTTCGGAGTGTTTTATTTTTATTTCTAAGAACTTTGCCTTTTTTTCTATTTTCCTATTCAAAGATCTAAGTTTCAATGGAAAGTAAATTACCTTTTGCTTTCAGATTCAAGATCGTGAAAAACTTTTAAATATTGGTTTAAGGTGACTTAAATCATGTTTTAAGTAATAAATAGTAAAAAACCCTGTTTTTCAGAATCCTCTTTTCCGTAAATTGCAATGAAAGACGCATTGCATCCGTTTTAACATTCATCATAATTACAACTTATAAATTCTTAAAATTGAATTACGAAGACAATTCTCGATATTAAAATGATTATTTCCCACTTAAATATTTGAATAAAAAATTATATTCAGAATCATTTTTCGTAATTTCCGAAATAAATTGCTTTAAAAAGAGGAATGAATTTAAATTACTTTGATAATGGATTTGAACAATACTTTATTTCCCAGCCTAAATACACATTTATTGCAATTTAAACATAACTGAAAGTTTTTGGAAAAATAATTTTTCACTAAGAGTTTTGTACTATGTAGTTCGCACAACATCAAATTAAAACAGTTAATGATGCACTGCAATCAAAACTTCCACATTAAAACACAACTATCTACATTAACTTCAGGTTTATAAATTCAGGAAACACTCAGGTAAAAAAAATGTGACAGACATTCATATTAACAAGTATCAATAGAAAAAGAAACTTAATTCAAAGAAGAAAAAAATTCAAAAAAAAATATGTTGGAACCTATATAGTAGAAGAGATAGTATAACATAAAAAAAATAAGTACGCAAACAAACACATGGCGTTGTAGAGGGCGCATGCATCTACAACTTTTTTCCCCACGCAAAACAAACTAATGTAGTAACTTGCTAAAACACGCTGAATAGGGATGGCGATTCTTTCCGAAATAGATCGATTCACAAAAAAATCGAGGTCTTAAAGATCGATTTCGAAAAAACTCGATTTTTTTCCAAGTCTACATTTACAATGTAAATATAAATCCATTTTATGAAAAAAACAAGAAATATACTATAATATATATATATATATATATATATATATATATATATATATATATATATATATATATATATATAAACGATCTCTTATCAGTAAAATCAGGGATTTTTTTTTGTTCTGGAAATTCTACACTTACAATTATTTTCATTTCCATATCAAAGTATGAGGTAGGAAAGAAGACATTCATTTTCTAAATGTGTTTGTTACATTAAAAAGTTTAGAAAATGAATAATATAGCTTATAGTTCCCAATGCTTTATATCTAAGCTTTTTAAAAACAACAGTCTGTCAAGTTTACTGGTATCTAAGCGGTTCCGCTCATTACTTAAGATGTTACCGGCAATCGAAAAAAGGCGTTCGCAAGAAATCGATGATCCAACGATACTCATATACATCCTGGCTATTGAGTGAACGTGATGATAAGTAGTTTTTTTGTTCCTGCCAATAAATTCATCCTTTAGCCACCAACACCGTAACATAACAGGTTTTAAAGGTAGTATATACAAGTAATTGTAAACAATTTTATGATGTTTACCATAACAGAAAAAAAAATCGAATGTCAATTTTCTAGGATGAAATATCGATTCAGTGCTACATATCGATTTAAAAGATCGTTTTTGTCTGCCGAAAAATCGATTATTTGATTAATCGATCTCAGATCGCCATCCTAACATTGAAGTTCTCAGAAGTGGTATGAATCTGTATCCATTCGAAAAATTTGTAGATACACAGCTAACTTACAGAGCAGCTGGAACAAGAAGTCAGAAAACTTCGCAAATATATGCAAAATACTTCGCCAAACAGAGTGCATATCATAGCATCAAATGTTTGTAAATGTCCATGGAAAAATAAGCGAAACTGTGTGTGTGAAGCATTTGTCAGTAACTACTTTGATAAGGAAAGGCACCGATCTACCCGAACTGTAGTTAGTCGAAGAAGTTATGCAATCTATTGAAGAACAAAGCCAATGACAGTATCTAAGATATTGCTCTTTAGTTTCGTGCTTTGCACTCAAAAGTTAGGTTAAAACTGAACGAAGAATATTTACATTCTTTCCATTTGTAAAGGTTGCAGTTATTTTATGTCAGAGATGGGCCGGCTTTTTGAGGGTACTGTCTACTTCTAATGTTTTTAAAACAGTTTTTCTCAAACTTTCAATATTAACGACCCAAAATTCATTCATAATTTTCATCACCCCCTCCATACAATAACAATGTACTGAATCCAATGATACTTTGACGCTAAATCTACAATATGACATTAAATTCTTAAGTGCCCCCTGCGTATGTAAACGTCTCACACAACCAGTGAATTAATTGCCCTGGACGCATGTATACGTCTTTCCAAAGAATAATCTTTTGCGAAGGATTAACTTACTTTAGAGAATTTGCATATTTATTCCTTTTCAACCCTTCCTAAATACACCACATACGCTCGCCTACTTGTTAAATGGTGGCATTGGGGGAAGAATCGCCTAATTTTTAATCGGCATTTAAGGGATTGATTATAAATCGTACAAATTATCAAGATAAGTGTTAATTTTTGCATATAATTTTATATATAACAAGCCCATGGGGTCACTGGTAATTATTAAATTTGTTCTTAGTATTGTTAAATTAATTATAAAATACATTCTGCAGTACTGATATATTTATAAGTGTACATTTGTTGTTAATTTTTTATGGTGTCATGATGTATTTTGTTCAGTAAATTAATATTTATTTTAAAAATAATCCTTTATTTTCGACTTTTCAATATGCTGGATCCCCGTCGCCGGGTTATCACGCGCCCCCCCAGGGGGCGCACCCCACAGTTTAGAAATTCTGTTTTAAGGTGTTGCGATCCACCCATTGACTTAGATGTGACTATTGTGTATTAATGTTGTATGTTTTCTTTACGCAACACTTAATTTCGACATTATACCGCTCTTGTGAAACATGCCATATTACTAATTTTACTACAATAGCACAAGTAACATAAAATTTTCAACTAGGTGAGCAACTCCTAGATCGTGGACGTATTCAATGTAGCAACAGAGGACATATACGGGGAATCAACGGATCTTAAACCGACGTATATGTACTTATAATTTTCAGCTGCCCAGTCCCGCGCCATCGCGGGGTATACATCAACGCTATAACTCAATCCAGTGGAGGCGTTGGATATTATCTCAACACCCAACCCCGTGCTTTTTCGGGAATCGCTGATCACACACACACGCATCAACATTCATTTTCCCCTTCAATCGGTGTTTGGGAAAAATGCATTTATACGTCTGGCTGCACATGCGTCATTGTTCGCTTCCAATAAAGGTATATATGTCGTCTACACATTTATCAAATCATTTTCTTAAGTAAGCACAGTCACATCAATTGTAAAAAGTTGATTCTCCAGTCAAGCAGAAGTCAGTGTTCTGTAAATAGTTTTTCTTTAGAATGCACTTCTTAGGTCTTAGTAAAGGCAGTCACCCCAAAATATCTTGGTGGTGAACTTATTACCCATCTTTGCTTTAAGTTGACGGCTATTCTGAGCATGTGGAATTTTGTCACAGTTTTCTAGTGTTTTTTTTTTCTTTTTTAAGAAGAATTTTTCTCTTGTAAAGATATTTTCTACATATACAGCTTGCTTCAGTGAGTTTTTCACACTCACTGGCACAACAATTAGAAGAGGGGGAAAAAGTGGTTTTTTTTCCTATACTTGGACTGGGATTATAACTTATTTCTGGAACCATAATTTCTATTTTCCACTTAGAAATCATGAAATACTTCACATTCCTTAATACTATGTCACCCAAAGTATCTGAGCCTGAAACTCTCTGATACACACTGTCTCCATGTGTTTCCAGTTTGACGGCACTCGTACACAAGTAAAAAAAATGTCTGTGTTACCTGACAGTAAAGTTTGGAGCTCAGTGAGTTGAAATTTTTCTATCGATATCTCAGACAGCAATCGATTTATTTGCAGACAAAACGATGAAAAATACGACACAGGACAAGGTTCGGAAAACTATAGCAGGCTTGCCACAGGTGGCATGCGGTGCAATTCTCAGCGTCATTCTACACTATTTTAGAAATTTATTAATTTTTGAGTGCATGGAAATTGATAAATTTGTAGTAGATCTCATTTAAAAAACATATTCATAAACGATGGCATTTTCTTAATTACGAAAATATCTGAAACGTAACTGTAGACATAAACTTACAGCTATTTTCTAAATTTTTGAATGTCACTGCTGAAGAGATTGAATTCTTTGAAGAGAGAGAATTGTATGTACTCTGCTTTTCGCTGCATATCTAAGTAAAAAATCTGTTCTCATATAAAAATAGTTCGAGACCTCAAGGAAACTGTTTAGCAATTGAATGCTCAGAAACGTGTCAAATTGAAAGTCACAAATTGTACCCTTAACGCAATATAAAAAAAAGAGCGATACAAGCACTATAGGTTTGCATTAAAACTTTTATTTATCTTTTTATTTAGATATAATGAAGGAAAATACTTATATTTTATGTTATATACTTCTTATTTTAATAAATATGCTTAAAAATTCATAAAGTATGCACAATTTTAATTTCACTTTTCTTTAGTTGAACAAATCGTAATATTTTATGCTGATTATTTATTTTTTTGTCAACAAACATCGATGAATGTTGCAAAATTATTAAAGAAAAAAAATATTTAACCTAAATTATTGACTTCTATTCTCTAGCTCTGAATGCATATTCGTGGGAATCGAGTTGTTTAAAACCTGTCCGAGTGTGTGGCACGCTGAATCATATTCGAAGATTGGTTTGGTACACCACCGCTAAAAGATTCCCGAGCCCTGGTGTTGGAGATTCCGATTGCAAAATATTATAGAGTTATCCCCTTACGAATATTATTTGATGCTGGTAAATATCCAGGGATAAATATATCTTACATGTATTTGATTCCTGAACTGATTCGGAAACAGAATAACAACTAGCATTCCGTGTTCAAAGACATAATCCCCTCGTGTGACCCTATTCAGTTCAGATAAATATTCCTATGATTCACTTGACTACTACTGAAAGCCCTAACAATAAATGACCAATTTATACATGTCTCAAGCGATGCTACTGCCATCTGGCTATTTGCATATTGATATTTTGTGCCTCACCTTCCCTTTCTCTCTCTCTCTCTCTTTCTGCCTTTTCAAACCTACAAGACAAAACAATGTTTGCCCCTACAATCTTAGAACTAAGTCAAAGAATTTGCTAATGTAAAGTTGCGTCTGCGTTCTATGATCAATGTTGTCTTATTATGTTCCAACATGCTGTTTAACTTTAAGTTAGATTTGTAGTAAATTAGTTTACGATTAAATGGTATTAAACAGAAAGAGAGAGACAGAGATAATGCTGCAAAATAATCCTACAACATATTTGAACCATTAAAAGTTAATGAAATTTAAGAAGGTTTTTTTCACGAATTTTATTTTTAATAGAAAACTACAAATTTATTTTTTCCTTAATATTTCGCAATTTATTTGGACACAATCTTTCAACAAAGATTATTGAATAAGTAAGGTCGAACTATATATATAAATTGTGTTAGTTATCACATTTAGAAACATACAGATTTTTATTTTTTACATATTTATGTTTTAATATTTATTTCAGTTCCTATACTATTAGTTCACTCTTTCCCTATATTATATATATATATATATATATATATATATATATATATATATATACGTTCTATTCACCCATTCAAGTTCGAATATATTTTTTAAAAATTGTAGTGGATGATACTCGATGTTATTACAGTTTTTCCAAATAAAAATTCAATTGTATGTTTTTATGTTTTAAATTTAAATTTATTCGGCGTTACTTCTGTCATATTTATAACTAGTTGCAACAGTTGGTGCCAGTACGTTTTTCTAACGAAGAAGGAATTGACTTTAAAAAAAAAAAGTTTTGTATTACTTGTTAAATATTATTCTAGGCTTAACATTGTATTTTTTTAAAACATGGGAAACTACTGATTTTTAATTTAAAATAAAAAAATACTTAAAATAATTTAAGAAATATAAATCAAATTTTTAAAACCTTAATGCTTACTTGAGTCTGAAATAAAACTCCTTCATCCACAAGAGCCTTTATGAACATTAAGCTCTGTTGTACGTGTACTTTATCTGAAAATATAACATGAATTGAAAATCACTGCCTATGAAAAATAACTGTCAAGTAATAAAAAATTTGGTTTACTTAAAACACTATTATTTCATTCTCTGAAAACTTGTTTCACTTTTTCGGCATAAACTAAAGATATTAATAATTAACTATGAAAGACTTACAGGTAGTTTTCAAAGAATCTACCATGTTAAATTTAAGTACAAAAATATTTAAATAAAAACCCGGCATATGTACAGAGCATGATGTAAGAAGAAATAATGTTTGAATGCAATTAAAAGGGTTTTGCAGCATTAATACCAATTCATATAAGGTTTTATGTCACATATGTTCTCAATAAACTACATTTTAAGGTCCTCATATATTTCAGTTAAATAGCCTAGAAAAATACAGCTTATATTTGTTTAAACTTAAAACATTGCATACTTAAAAATATATGAATCAGCTTGGTATTTCCGTTGAAATACTATCTTTTCTGCATAACCCGCATGTATAGTAATAATTCGACTTAAACTCTACTCCGACTTACGCGATTTTTCAATCGCGTCATTTTTTTTTATCATCATTAATGAAACTCAGACGGAACGGTGCCAGAGCCTGATGAAATTGGTAATTTGTTTAAAGAAATGGTCGATTTTGCCAGGTAAATAAATAGTGATAGTGATAAATGGATAGTGATTTCGTTCAAGCACTGCTGGATTCCCATAATCAGAAGCTGATAATGGATGAGCTCATAGAAATGCATGAGAGAGAGCAAGACATTCAAGAACATGAGTCTTTAGTCCCAGTTTAATCGGAAGACCGAATGAGGTTGCGAATTGGACAGATGACCTCAGTTTAATTGAAAAATGTTACACATTTTAGAAAATACATTCCTAACAAAGATAGTATATTTTCAACAAAAAAAAGGAGTAAAAAGATTTTAGAATGCTGCGAGGAAATTTTGAATTAGAAAAAGAAATCTTTGAGAAATCTCTCTCACTCTCTCTTTATATATAGTAACTAATATATATATATATATATATATATATATATATATATATATATATATATATATATATATATACTAGTTAGATTTTTTGAAACCTACAGCAAAAAAACTTCGGTTTGTGATATTGTTTTTGCGTTATTTAAGATTTTATTTGACATTTTTTTTACATAAATTATTATTTTCTTTGGTCTCTGGCCCCCAGTAAAAATAATTTATATGTATTTATTTGGGAAATCATACTCATATACTAACACGAATTCAACATCGCGTGAGACCTGCTGTGGTAGCCAAGTGGTCAATGTATCAGATAGTTGCTCGTATGTCACGAGTTCGAGCCGAGTACCACACACTAAAGAACCTCCGTATATAGGAGCGACGCACCTTAAATCTGTCGAGAGCTCAAACGTTTTCCCGTTGGTGTGGTAGTTAGGAGAGGGAGTGCCAGCTCAAGTGTTGTCCTCATCACTTGAACATGGCTCAAAATTACGAGGTCCGTCGCCAAAAGCTTTCATTTAGCTGAATGTATAGTGCAATATTAATATTCACTCACTCAGATCACGTAAGGTGTCGGGGTATTTCTATATGATGTAGAATGCCACGCCAAAATTCCGATAACTAGCCTCTTTAGAAATATTTTTAGGAATATTTGAGCCAAATATTAATTGAGAAATTTTCCTTTACATATATACATATAAATACACGTATATATTTATACCATAAACACACATGTATTCTCTTGGTACAGTTTTAAGATCTTTCTTTATTGTTTATAATAAGTAAAGTATTTGGCATTTGCAAATTAGTCTTTATATTTAAATAAATTAAAGCTATTGATTTAGTATTCAGTTATTTCTACATAAACAACATTTGTATTCCCATTATTTTTAAGCATATTTTTGTTAATATTATTTTAGATCAAGAATGAAATGAATCATGAAATAGAAACGTATTTCTATGTACAGTAATACTCCGAACTTACGCGATAGGTGGGACTGAGTGATAAACGCATAGGACGGGTATATTTTTCCCATATGAAAACCTATAAATTATTTTTATTTGGGGCCAGAATGAAGCAAAAAAATAATTTAGATAAAAATGCTTAATAATATTTCAGGTAGCATTAATACAAAAACGCGTAAGCTTATTTTGATTTACAAGCTTTTATAAAATCTGACAAAATTGCCTGCCAGGGCTCAAGGATTTTATTTTCATCCCGCAAAATTTCGTCGTAGCATGCCAATATAGTTTTAATTAAAAATTTGCACTCATGTATGTCTACTATAGTAATATGCTTGATTAATAAAATTCCCTGAATTAATATGTATAACTTAACTCAGTGTTGTAACAACTCATGATGGTCAAGGCCTACTGTGGTCAGTCTGATTCAATACCCCTCAGCGTTAAGTTCCCAAGCAAACTTGGTACTCATTTTATCGTCCCACTGTAGGGATGAATAGATAAGTCCACCTTGTCCAGCCCGGGGTTTGAACCTCGGACCTGAGGTGCGGAAGCGCGATACACTAACCACTCAGCCACTGAGCTTCGAATTAATAGGCATAATTTCAAGTAATCTGGTATTTAGGGAATTTATGGTATTACGAATGGGGGAAAAACTAAATAATTTCATTTAGTTCGAGTTTAATTTTTCAAAGGTATCAAATAAAATTCCTATAAAGTAAATATTTTTCAGTTGTTTTGTATTCATAGCATTTCCAAAAAATATACTTTTTATTTGGTGTAAATATCACCGAAATATATAGAATTAAAAATTTGCTATCGCCATATGCTTAAAACATTTACTGAACAATAAATAAGCCGTTTCTTAAACAACTGTAAATTACATGATATTAAGAACGTCTAGAAATATTCAACGTTCATATGTTTGCATGGTGTGCAACGTCGCACTCTCTGCAAAACGTCGCACTGTATATAACGCATTCTAATTCCTTTCCATTTTCATGTAGTAAATGTTCTGCGCTTTCTTAAAGCACGTACTTTTCCTTTGTTTAAGGGTATTTGAGAAGTTTTTTTCTGTTGTATTCTCAAACAAACAATACATACAAGTGCAGTACATTATTTTCAGTGGAAATACGCGCACTTAATTTGTTTTATCTTATTATCGATAGCTAGACGTTTTCACAAACTCTGCCACCTTTCGGTACACATTACGCAGAGTTTTCGGGTGAGTGAGTGAATATTAGCGTTGCAGTGTTCAGTTCACGAGGGCTTTTGGGGACGGACCATGTAGTTTTGAACCATGGTCAAGTGACGTGGATGACACCTCAGCTGGCACCCCCTCTCCTAACTTCTGCACCACACCAACGGGAGGACGTTTGAGGTCTCGAAAGATTTAACGTGCTTCGCTTCCCTACACTGTGGGTCTTTTGTGTAACTGGGCTCAAACTCGTGACAAGGTCAGCCGCGATCCGATACCTTGACCACTCGGCTTCCGCGGCCATCGCGGAAGTTTTGGAGAGTTGAGAGTTGTGTGCGTGCTCAGGTGTTAGTCGTCATTTGATAAAAGTTTAAATTTACGAAGTCCGTCACTAACAGCCATAGTGTAACTTTTAAATGCGACATTAATAAATAAACATTTAAGCAGAGCTTTATAAAAAATGCAATTTATGTTAATTGTATGCTAAGAGAAATGGTATTCTGAAAGGTATCATTAATAAGAAAATTCTTTACAGAAGTTAATTAAACTATTCTTAGAGCCATTAACAATAATCTCTCTCCGTTGTGATGAGAATTGTCCTAATTATTTAACTTGTTCCATTCTTTAACGTGTGCATAGAAACATGCTCACACCCGTCCTCACATATAAACACTCACATCCTTAAGTTAAATACATGTAAAATCGTTAATCAATTCATTGCAGCCTACAGCATAAAATTTTTATGATGGCTATGCAATTTAAAGTCGGGTTTTATGATTACAAGTCCTCTAAAAATGAAAAAAAAAAGTCCATTACTTACTATCTGCTGTTCCGTGCATCAAAAGGAATTTCTTCCCTTTAAACTTGTGAGCTTTTTTGACCAGGCTAGATTTTTCAAATCCTAAATAGTTGTCTTGAGGTAGAGGAGTTCCCATATATCTTTCAGTAAATGCAGAGTCTAAATTTATATTTAAAAAAAGTAATAATTAAAATGATATTAAATTCACTTCTGATTATAAAGACTTATTTTTCTGTGCTGTGATCTTTGGTATTTTATACATTAAATAAAGAATAGGATTTACACTCATTGCGTGTGGGGTAGGTGTCAAACAAATTATGTCAATCCTGCGTATTTTTAAGAGAAAGACACCGTGTTTTTCATAAATGATGTAAAGATACTGGTTGCAGTCGCTTAGACAAACGTTCACCTTTAAGGTATCCCACTGCGTTCGAAACCATGATTTTACAAAAGTGTATAACTGGATACTATTTATGTTTAGCGTCACTTGGATTCGAAAATGTATGTAAACTTGTTTATAAATAATATAATTGCAATAAAAAATTATTTAAGTGCAACATTTTGACAAAAAAAATATTATCCATTTTCAAAATATTCTCCTTTTGAGAAAAATGCTTCTATTAAAATAATATTTTGCCTCTATATATCTCAGACCTCTGTACAAAGGCTGAACTAAAATTTTTGAAATATATAACTTAGAAGGGGGTTCATCCATGTTTTATGACAACGGAGAGGAGTAATTTTAAGAAAAAAACGCCGATAATTATTTCATTGGGTTGTAACTGAAAATAATGTGAATTTTTTAAAAAAAATAGTTCAGACTCTCTTGAGAAGTCTTTACTTTATATAAGCAAAATATTATTATTTTAGAAGCAATTTTTAAAAAAAGGAGAACATTTTTTAAAAAAAGGTTATTCTAAGTTCCTTTTTTTTGCCAGAATATTGTATTTAAATATATTTTTTTTTAACTAATACACGCCACCAAAACAGTCCGGCAGTATGTTCGTAACATACTTCAGTTTATTATTGACATTTATGGCCGGACACGCAGTTGGTATATGTCCACAAGACAATGTTTGTCAATGATATAGAAAGGTATCACAGGAGCGCCTGAGTCACATCAAAGTTCTTCAAGACCTAGTCCATAATTTGGAGATTGGATCGTCCACTTATGAAGGTGAATTGAACAGCACACGCATTCGATGGAGTGAGAGGCACATTCGCAACAACTTTGGAATGAAATGTTGCAAGAACAAATAAGGATTGTATTCATCATTGCCTACGCGTATCCAACAGCAGTGCCTAGGACAGTGGCTCAATGTACAGCTTCGCATTTGAGGGGAGGTCTTAGGCTGTAGGGAGCCGAAGTCCGACCGACACCAAGTACGTACCCATTGTAATATCGCACTTTGTGCACAAAATCTGCTGTTGTAACGGGCCTATGATATTCTCCATTATGTTATTAGTTTTAGAACTTCGTAGACCATTAAATGTATAAAACTATCATTCCGTGGATAAATGATAGGATTTTTCACTATAAGGGAGGCCATTATAGCTATATCGCCTCTAACTTATTTTTCAATTCCTACTATTTATATATATTTCACTCATTCCCCATATATATATATGCGTATTTATTTATATATAATATATATAAAGAGTGTTTCTTTTCCAGGTATAGAAGTTTAAGTTGGCATCACTTTCCAAGATTGCGACCGATTTAACAGCTGTCAAGTGATTTATTCTCTGTTTGGTTTGGTAATTCATCATAACGATCATCAAGCAAGGCGTAGATTCGTCGAATGGGCCCAAAACGAGATTGCCGTTGTTCCCGATTTTCATAAGCGAATTTTGTTAAGCGATGAAGCGCACTTCTGGTGGAATCATTGGTCCGTACTTCAAAAACGATGAAGGCCACAACTTTACAGTCAATGGTGATCGGTATAGAGCCATGATTACTAACTTTTTCATTCCTGAATTGAACAATCATGATGTCCAGGAGCTGTGGTTCCAACAAGACGGCGCAACATGTCACACAGCTCGTGCCACAATTGATTTATTGAAAGACATGTTTGGTGACCGCCTAATTTCACGTTTTGGACCTGTGAATTGGCCTCCAAGATCTTGTGATTTAACACCGCTAGACTATTTTCTGTGGGGCTATGTAAAGTGATTGGTCTATGCGGATATGCCACAAACGCTTGACCATTTGGAAGACAACATTCGCCGTGTTATTGCCGATATACGGCGACAAATATTGCAAAAAGTCATCGAAAATTGGACGTCCAGATTGGACTACATCCGAGCCAGCCGTGGCAGTCCTATGCCAGAAATCATATTTAAAATGTAATGCCACAAGATTATCTTTTGAATAAAAAAAATTCATGTCAATCGAATAATACATCGTTGTTTTATTGCAATTTAAAGTTCTATACCATACCTCTAAAAAACACCCTATTTTATATATATATATATATATATATATATATATATATATATATATATATGTGTGTGTGTGTATACCTTTTTTAAATTTTCAACCGTTAATAAAATATTGTTCATTATTCCACTGAAGTTCAAATTCATTTTTTAAACTTCTAGTAAAGGGACACAGTTATTCTTGAGTTATTAATTCATTAATTAAATTTTATTAATTAATTTTAAATTTATTCTATGTTATTTCTGAAGAGATTAGAACTAGCACCAACAGATGTCATCAGTAAGATTTTCTAATATTTTTTTTTCCTTTGCCTCAAATATATTTTTTAAAAATTTGTAGTGGATGACACTTGATGTTGATACAAATTTTTCAAGTATCATTCCATTAATTAAATTTATTTTGGCTAAATTAAAAATTTTCTTTGTTACCCTAAATAGGAATTGGGTGTTTAATTTTTATATTAATATATATTACTTGTTGCGTTATTATTTACATTTCCAAATCACTGAAAAAAACTTCGGAAAATTCAAGAACAAAGTGGCAATTCAAAGCAATTTCAGCAAACTGAAATGTTATGCTGCCAATTTACCATGTTTGTTATCTCTCACTTTGAAATGCCGCTAGATACACCCTCAAAACATGTTTGAAATTCTCTTAACTCAGAAATAATTTCGCTAATATTAGAAGCTTAAATTATTAAAGAGCATAATATACCGTAAATTCTGGTGTACAATGAATGCACAACTCCAATTTTAAGTTGTTGTTTTTTTATACTGTAAAATTATTTGGATATAACACGCCGCCTCTTTCTTAAGGAACCTAAAATGTGTACGTATACAGTGTCATCATGTTCTGAAGTCATTTATTCTAGGTATTATCTTAGGATATTTAGAAAAATAGCATACTTATATATATATATAATTGTTCGAAGACTTTTTATTGTTCTCTTTTCTCAATTTCTTTTTACGATTTTATTAGGTTCTACAACCACGTGTTGTATTAGGCTTAACTTTTCAACTTGTGTAATTCTTTTTTCTTCTATTTTGTCGAAAATTTCTGCTGTACTGGGATGGTGGATCCATAAAGCATTGGTAACCCTAATTCGCTGGCATAATTCAGCGACAGCTTTAAAGATCATAATAGGTCTCCAGTTTAGTCCTATGACTTTTTGTATCTACATTTGTTGTGTTTGCTGAATTCCAATTTCTTACTTCTTTAGTACTGGGGGTTCTAGTTATTCTTCACTTTTATTTTATTATACTATATATATGTATATATATATATAGACATATATATATATATATATATAACTACAGCCCTTTAAGTTATTCAAGCAAGTAATTTCTGTTACACATAAACAGTATTTTGATCTTTAAAAAGTTCAGAATACTGAAGAAAAAGAATTTTTTTATATACTCATATCTTTTCTTATTTTTGAAGTTATCCTTTTTATACTGTGCACCCTTAAACTTTAATTTAATGTTTTGTGTTAACAATGCACGTTATATTCCCAATTTTGCGGTATGTTCCGTAATACATTTTATTACACTTCATTTTTGAAACTGAATCTTCATAAAAATATAAATAATGCCTAATTTTCTCTTCGAAACAACAAAACTTTTTCATGGACCAATGCTTGACAAGCTACTCGTGACAGGTTTTAACCGGATAAAAGAGCCTCCATTTATTTGTAAATTTTCTTGTGATAAATAATCATTTTACAACTAAATAATACTTTCTTATATTTACGTCACATATATAAAATTTGGTTCGATACTGATTACTCCTTTTAAAGTGAATTTTCTTATGGCGAAGAATGTAAATTTTTTCTTAAGCAATATCACATAACTTAGCTGTTCATTACACAAAACAACCCCCCAAAATGCTAAATTATTTGCTTTGTGAATACATAAAGGATTACGCAGTAGAATATTTTCTGTACAATCAAACCGTAAAACAAACCTATATTTTGCGTATCTCTATTTAGTAAACTTTTTCTACGAACCAAGAACATTTCATTATTTTCATCGTAAAATAACCTCCCAATAGCGAAGCGCATTTTCTATTTAACGAACTTTTTCTCGTGATTCGATTCCCCACACACACATTTTTAAAAGAATTCTGGATATTTTCAAATTAGCTTTTTTATTAGCACATGTTATTGTGATCAGTGGCCCTGAACTGGTTTAACCACACCCCTAACTCAAGTACTGCAATGAAATTGCCGTAACTTTTCAAACAAAATCCCAAGTAAAATTAACAGATTTTATCACTTTATTAAATTTAACAACGCATATGGTAGTGTATGCTTAATATTAATGGCTAGAAAATAATGTATGTTCAAGATTACTCTTTGGTTTAAAATTAGAATAAATATAAATGTCGATCAAAAAATTCATTAATTATATATATATATATATATATATATATATATATATATAATATATATATATATATAATATATATATATATATATATATATATATATATATATATATAATATATATATATATATAATATATATATATATAATATATATATATATAATATATATATATATATATATATATATAATATATATATATATATATATATAATATATATATATATATATATATAATATATATATATATATATATATTTAATGTTGAAAATGTATGTATTTATGGACAATGTTTCTTTCTTTCTTGTTTTTCTTGCATATTTATTTTTGATGGGCAAAAAACATATAGATGAATACATATTAATTAAAAAAAAAAAAAAAAATTTGAATAATTACTTTTTAAAGTTCTATATAGTGTTTATGAATTTAAAATATTTGGTCTCTAAAGTATATTAAAAGATTAATCACTATTTAACAAGTTTTCCATTTAACGAGAACTTATTGTCGATATTTATCGACTTTGTTAAGTAAAGGGTCAACTGTACTTTTACAGAGAATATAAAAACAAAAATTATAAAATATAATTTTATTACAATAATGAATCAATTTAAGAAGTCATCACTGAAAATTAAAAGTATTATTTGGGGGTTTAAACTTAAATAGTTTAAAGCAGTGATTTATTAAGGAAAAATTAAAATACCTACCATAATAGAGCCAACTAGTTACGGGGGCCACGGATATGGCACACTTGAAAACCGTATTTTCGCTTGCGAGAGCTAAGGCAGCAACGTAGCCTCCATAGAACCAACCCCAGATTGCAGTATGTTTGGGATGAACAAAAGCCAAGTTGTCTTTCAAGTACCTGTCAACCAAATGAACAAATAACAAAAACACATGTAACTATAGCATCGCATTTTTAAAATATCTTGGTGCTTAAGGTATCCGACTACCTTCGGAACCGTGATTTTGCAAAAGCGTATAAATGGATAATTTTTATGATATTTAGTGTCTCTTAGATTAGAATATTTACATAAAACTGTTTTAAGGACATTTTGACAAAAAATATTTGTTTTAATAAAGGGTGTGTTTTTTTGAGGTATAGAACTTTAAATTGCAATAAAACAACGATGTATTATTCGATTGACATAAATTTTATTTATTCAAAAGATAATCTTGTGGCATTACATTTTAAATATGATTTCTGGCATAGGACTGCCACGGCTGGCTTGGATGTAGTCCAATCTGGACGTCCAATTTTCGATGACTTTTTCCAACATTTGTGGCCGTATATCAGCGATAACACGGCGAATGTTGTCTTCCAAATGGTCAAGCGTTCGTGGCTTATCCGAATAGACCAATGACTTTACATAGCCCCACAAAAAATAGTCTAGTGGTGTTAAATCACAAGACCTTGGAGGCCAATTCACAGGTCCAAAACGGGAAATTAGGCGGTCACCAAACCTGCCTTTCAATAAATCGATTGTGGCACGAGCTGTGTAATTTGTTGCGCCGTCTTGTTGGAACCACAGCTCCTGGTCATCATGATTGTGCAATTCAGGAATGAAAAAGTTAGTAATCATGGCTGTATACCGATCACCATTGATTGTAACGTTGTGACCTTCATCTTATTTGAAGAAGGATTCCACCAGCCCATAAAGCGCACCAAACAGTTAGTTTTTCTGGATGTAACGGTGTTTCGACATACACATGTGGATTAGCTTCACTCCAAATGCGGCAGTTTTTTTTGTTGACGTAGCCATTCAACCAGAAGTGCGCTTCATCGCTAAACAAAATTCGCTTATGAAAATCGGGAACAACGGCAATCTCGTTTTGGGCCCATTCGATGAATCTACGCCTTGCTTGATGATCGTTTTGATGAATTGCCAAACCAAACTGAGAATAAATCACTTGACAGCTGTTAAATCGGTCGCCATCTTGGAAAGTAATGCTAACTTAAACGTCTATACCTGAAAAAAAAAACTCTTTACAATATTTTGGCAAACAATTAACTTACAATAATCTTTTTTCCAAATGTTCTCCTTTTGTGAAAAATGCTTCTATTACAATAATATTTTGCCTGTATATAGCTCAGACCTCTGTACAGGGGTTCAACTAGATTTTTTGAAATATATAACTTCGAAGTAGGTTTATCCATGTTTTACGTCAACAGAGGGGAGACACTTTAAGAAAAAAACGCCGATAGTTATTTTAATTGGTTGTAACTTTGAAAATAATGTAAATTTTTCAAAAGTCAAAATTGAGCATCTGTACAGAGGTCTGAGCTATATACAGACAAAATAGTATTATAATAGAAGCATTTTACACAAAAGGAGAAAATTTTGAAAAAAGGTTACTGTAAGTTATTTTTTTGCCGACATATTGTGTTGAAATAATTTTTTTTTTATCAAAATGTCCTTAAAACAATTTTATACATGTATTCTAATCTAAGTGACACTAAATATGAAAATTATCCATTTATTTGCTATTTTAAAATATCACGGTTCCCAACGTAGTCGGATAACTTAAATGTAAAAAGAATTATTTCCGGGAGTTTGAACGACTAATAATTACTTTGCCTTCATTAATTTGATTAATAAAAAAGGAATTATTATTTTTTTGAATTCTTGAAAAGAACCATTAAATAAATATATAGAATTAAATATTTTTTCGCAGAAAAAAATATGAAAATTAATTTTATAAAATAAATTTGGAATTAAAATTTTTTCGATTAAAACAAAGTAATTTTACTCCATTTTTTATACTGTATATACCACGTAAAAATAATAAATTTCAATAAAATTCCCTTCTAAGTGCTCTAGTTTTGAGAAATAATCTTAACAGAAACTATCTAGAACTTCAGGATACCAGAACACGCTCGAAAAAAATAAGCCTCTTTGTTTCTGGGGCATATTTCTTTAAAAACTTCCAATATAGCTTAGATTTTTTTGTGATCTTATATAATAAGGATATTTTAATCATTCTGTACAAATAAAAAATAATATTTTAGTTAATTTTTTTTGTTTAATTTAGGTTAGACATAGGTTTTGAGGTCTTGTAATACATGTTTATGTTTAAGTACCATTTTTTTTAAAAAAAATTATCGATTAAATACGTAAAATATTTTTTGATCACATATAAAACAATAAAGAAAATATAGGGAACCTATTTCATTAGTAACATTATAGTATATAAAGTTTTCTTAAAAAAATATAGAACTTTGTAATTTTGAAAATTTTTCTTTTTTTTCAGCTTTCATACATAAAACTATTTTTTTTAAAAAAAACAAAAACTATGCTTTACTTCAATTAAAAAAATCAGGTTTACTTTATTCATATGTATCCTGAATAGAAGTATAAAAATTTGGAACCACATACAGCGCAATAGTTTTTCTAAAGGTATACCTAAAAGCGAAAAATTATGTCTTGGAGGAAAAAAAGTAAACATTTGTAAACATTTGCTTACATGTTTGTCAGTTACTTTTTCATATTTTAAAGTTATTTCAAGGTATAAATGTTATATATTTTTAGATTCAGAAAAATATGCACTATTTTTTTTAATACTAAAATTTAAAGAACGAATTTTTAACTGTGGATGATGCCCTGGTTCCCATTTAAAAGAAAACAGTATTAACGTTTTCAGTTGCTATTAAAAATAAATTAATAGTTCCATATTTTTATCCTTAAAACAAATAATTTACTAGCGAATATCGAAATGTAAATATCCTCCCAAAAATGAATTCGCAATATTTTTATGTGAGGAATAAAAACAAATAAACACAATCGAATGACTTTAAGTCGTTGCATCCATTAATTATTTAAGTTAAAAAAAAGAACGTCGAAATTCATTTAGTTCCATTTATTAACGTTTATGTTTAAATGAATTTATAGCATCCTCATTAGTTTAAAATGGAAATAAAATACTCAGAAACATGAATCGTTCAAATCAACGCAGTCATTAACAACTTAAATATTCATAGCAAGTTCAAAAGTTCATTTAGATTACATTGTTGAGATGAAAATATTTCGAGAATTCTCTGAATTCTGTAATAGGCAAATGCTAGTGGTCATGATTCTCTTCGTAAGTGGTGAAAGTCTTTGAAGCATTTAATTAAAGCAATTAGAACGATTCTGTCGTTTTGATTGTTTGTTATAAGTTTTCTGATCGAAGTTCTCAATCGCAATGATTTATTTACTGATACTTAAATACTCTCTTTCAATTTTCAAAAGTCTCGAGTTGTTTGTTAGATATTAGTGAAAGACAATAATTGTTTTTTCAAATTATGATTTTTATCAATCAACATTTATTCTTCTTATTTTCGAATTTTTGTAATAGATTTGCTCTTTAGATGCATAAAATAACTTTCAAGCAAAATGTTGTTTAATGGATAAATATAATAAATTAATAACACACAAACAAATACGTTCTCGGCTAAGTTGTTACACTTCGAGGGGAGGTAGGATACATTTAAATGACCAGGAATCGTATGGGTATGCCAGGTTGGAAAGGATTTTATAACGCGGTAGAGAGCATTGAATAGGCGCAAATTTTCGATGCTTTATTTCTCTTTTTTTGACATAAAACGTAAGAAAAACACAAAGTTGGAAAGAAACTGTATTATTCTCGCTGACGTAGAGTGACAAGTGTTCGAATTGCCAATCGCTTGCAAGTGATGCAGGTATTACTTGTTGCATGGAAGTTCCGTTTGAGCATGTACTTAGTATGATCCAAAAGTTTAGCGGCAAGGCTTACCCTGAAGGATTGAAGGAACCGAAGCAAATTTTTCTTCAAAATAGTCCCCTTGGCGACGAAACGCTTCTGCCAGCCTTAGTATAACTTCTGGAAGCACAACAGTAAACCATTTTTCGCAACCTCCCGTCATGATTCCTGCGATGCTACATTCACTTCATCTGATGACACCAAACGGCGTCCTTGTAAATGTTCTTTCATTGATGGAAATAGATAATAGTACTACGGGGCTAAGTCTGGTGAATCGGGTGGATGTAGAAGCACGTCAGTGCGAATTTTGACGAGGATCTCTTTTACCAATTAGGATCGATGAGCTAGTGTGTTGTCAGGCTGAAGATACCACTCAGCACTCTGCAAGAACTAAGGCTTTTCCCGATGAATGGATTACTTCAAATGACGTCTTCGAGAAGTGTGTAGCCTAGACAATTCATGCATTTGTTCGGCAACGAACTTTTCGAACACATTCAGATTTTAACGCAACATTTTCCGCGTTCCCTGAAGTCGAAGGTCATTTAACGCGTTCATTGTCTTCGATGGATTATCGGCCCTTTTTAAAACGCCGATGCCAATCGTAAGTCTTGGATCTCGCCGTGGTAGATTCACCATAGACCTTATTTAGCATTTCCAAAGTCAAAGGTATTTTACTTAAGTGAAATTAATGTTCAATGTTGTTTAAGAAAATCCAACTTTCTTACATCGTGGAGCAAAGCTAACTATCTTCGGAAGATAACAAATACACTTACAGTTCCGTCACATGTCATGAACTAAACCAACCTAACCAGGTAGCGGATGGTTGGGAGAATCTTTTTCAAGTTGTTTAACTTTGGGTACTTGCTTTCGTTGCCAGCAATGTCAGCAGTCCCCGAATTTTTGGATTGCAATACATACAGCCTCTGAGCGGCTGAACCATTACAGTGCGTGAAGCATCTTTGCTTTCTCTGAGTTTTCTCCTACAGCCTCTCCATCTGCGTGCGAAATGAAGCTTTATAACACCACTAATCCTTATCGCAGAACCCTTCGGATAGCTTATTCAACTGTCCAATGAAATATTTGCATATTACCCTTTTAGCATACTGTAGAGAAATTTCGCATCGGGAGCCCGGCCTGTCTTACCCTCTGAACCAATTCTCCTAACTCAGGAGCCGATGATCAGCTTTGGGTGATCCAACCTTTTCCATGTCCTTACAACGGGAAGATACTTACGACCCAGCATGTGATTTCGTGTCATCTAAAGTATACTCCCCTTCCCTTGAAGTTTGTAACATATTAGATGGGGCACCTTGTATATATATACAAACTGAAACAGATTATAAAACTCTAATTTGAAACATATTGGTTAAAAATACGTTATAGATAAGACGTTGATATTTCTCAAAAAGATTCAATTGTAAATGAGAAAAAAGTTATTCAATCCAAAGTTTATGCGCATATATGTATTTCAATTTGTTACAACAAATTTTATATCATTTTTTTGTTTGATTATTAAAAGCTAGATGCATAAGTTTGTGTTTGGATTTTTTTTTTAAAAAATCAAGCTCTGCGTCTGTTTTTTAGAACACTGCACAGATTAACCAATATATAATAAATGCAATGAAAAATAAGAGAAACTTAACCAGTTATATCAGGAAAAGACAGTTTGTCTAAAGTACACATTAATTTAAATTACACATTTACGTAACAATTTGGAATCATTATCGAACTTAGTAAAAAATCAGTTTAAAATCTGGTCCAATTACAAAATTTTTCAAGCGCAAAATACTACTGTTTATTACTTCTACCAAAAATTTGCCATAAGTTCTTCAAAGAATGTCTTATCCGTGCCTTTCCCTACCTTTAACTCAAGCAATTACTTTAAGAAGTGCATTTTATACTGAAAACTAAAATTTCTATGCGTTCATTTTACCGTATTAAATATCCTTTTGCTACTTCTATCAAATATTTACTAAAACTACTTCAAAGAACAGCTTATTCATACCTTTAACAGTTACCATTACTCAAAGAAAGGTGTTTTAGACTAAAAAGTTAAGTGTAAATGTCCATTTTACCGTACCAAATACGACAAAAATTTATCAAGGACTAAACAGGGCAGTCTATCTCTTCATTTCTTTTCTTCTTAAAACAACGTCCGTAACATCCATTAAACATTCCTTAAAATAAATCATGTTTCTTAAGGCTTGCGCGGAAGAAAAAAAGGGGAGGAAACCTGAAGAAGATAAAGCGTGCCCTCCTATACAAATCAGATAAAGGTTGATGGATAGAAGGCACGGGGAAAGGCAAACAAGCTACGGGGAAAGGAAGGGAAAATAAATCCACCGACCTCGTAACTTCTATTTGATCTTCCACTTCTACCGATCCGAGCCTATAATAGACCTCATGCATCATCTTGTCGCCCTGGGAGCCGCTGCCCCGTCCGTCTATCCAGGCATAGATATGGTTGCGTCGACTGCTGAGGTAGCTGCCCCAGTGCAGCTGGAATTCAGCGGTCACCAGCTGAGATCCCGGGGCGCTGTCTCTGCGAAGTGAAATGGAAAGAATGTGTTAAAATTCGTTCCAGTGCGTTTGATGTTCGTAGTAAAAGTTTCTTTTTAAGAAAAAGTACTATGCACTCTTTTTTTTTTTGTGCCTTTTTTTATTTTCCCTCTCCCTACATTAGCTTAGGTCAATATTTTCATAATTCTCATGGATAGGCTGCAATAAAAGAAACGATTTGCTCTTATGGGAAATGAAATAAAATTATTTTAACTCCTTTTCAGCGAGTGAGTGAATATTAACCCTCTGGGCGGAACACCAATATTTATGTCGCTCTCAGAAACATCCGTCTGACAGACGGGTACGCATTTTTTATTATTATTATTATCATTCTCTTATTACCTTAAGGAATGTTTTAAAAGCCCTTATAGCTCATGAAATTCAGTAGAATTTATAATATTTAAGTCTTTATGAGGCAAACTATATTGATATACCTTTATCACAAGAATTGTGACTAGTACTTTTTATAAAATCTGATTAGAATTTATTTATATTTATGTAAAAATAATTAAAAATAACAATGCCAAAAGCGGAAAAACTACGGGAAAATCCGTATGATATACGGTGATAGATAAAAAAAAAAATCACATATAATGTGAGTTGAAAAAAAACGCCAAGTTTCTCTCACCACGTGATCCTCCCACTAGGTAGAGTCCAACTGAAGATGTCAAGGCAGCTCACCCCAAAAGTCACACCACAACGCTATCCACAGGTATCAAAGCAAATCATTTCCGTCCTAGAGATGGATGTTCCGCTTAGAGGGTTAACGTCGCACTATTCAGCTACACAAGAGCTTTTGGTGACGGACCTCGTAATTTTGAGCCATGTTCAAGTGATAAGGACAACACCTGAACTAGCACCCCCCCCTCTCCTTACTAGCATTCCACACCAACGGGAGCACTCGATAGATTTAACGGGTATCACTCCCCTACACGGCGGATCTTCAGTAGTACTAGTCTCGAACTCATGACACGATTCCGCTACCTTGACCACTGGGCTACCGTGGCCTCTCCTTTTCAGCGACCACGGAGTGAGATAATTATGAGATATTTTTTTGTCATGGCCACGAACTTGTGGCCGGCAGGCGATTGAAGAGCTTATTCGCGTTAAACCTGTCGAGGCTAAAAGTCCTCCCGTTGACGTGGTGGTGAAGTTCGGAGATGAGTTTCTCCGCTCATGTGCCGTTCTCGTCACATGAAATGACGATGTTACTTTGCAGTGTGTCATTAATAAACACTCTCTCACTCACTGAGATAATTCGAATAAAGTTTTAGAACAGCGGTTTTGCCCTCCAGTGATCGGCTGTTAGGTGTTATGTGCCAACTAAGTATGATCCAAGATACTGCGTCGTAGTGGAACTGGTATTAGGAAATTGTTGTAATTTTGCTTAAGAATCTGTTAAAATGAACTGCTAGCAATTGAAGAAAATTTTAAAAAATAACAGTGTAATCATTCAAACATATTTATTCTGTATATTAATATAGAACATAGGACTGAATATTGTACATTTTTTACTCACTACTTTTTAAATAATACAGAAAACATATAGATTGAAATGTAAAGTAGCCATATTATCAATTATTTCTATTAAAGTCATTCCCCGAAACATAGTGTTAGGACCTATGACTACTAATTAATTTTATTTATGATTAAAAAACATATGCTAAAATGGGTACTTTTGATACACGAAATGATAAAAAATATGTTGAGCAGTGCTAGATAAAAAAATATTTCTCAAATTTGTCTTATAACATTAAAACACAAATTAATTATTGAGAAATACAAGTGAATAAAAACTCCATTTAAATAAGAAAAATTAACAAAGAAAAGAAAGTAAAAAATAATAGACTTATCTAAAAATATGTGCAATTTTTTTTTACTCTGCAATTATTAATTTTATTTTAAATGAATTTACGCAGCAAAAAAAAAATACTAACAGCAATTTCTAGATATATCCGAATTTCGTTGAACTAACTAAATAAAAAAATAATTCTTAACTATAAAAATAAATAATGCTAGTTAAAAAAATAGAAAACCATTCTTTAAAAAAAATTTATCCTTTACAATGTCCTATAATGCCACGCGATAAGAAGAATTTATAACCAGTATCAATCAGTATGATATGCTAAAAATATATTTGATTCAATATTTTAGTTTGAACAACTAGTCAGTTATTATAAATAATTAATTAATATGGTTTCATTCTTTGAGTTATTCCTTGTACTTTTCCGTATACAGCACTTACTTTGATATCTGTTTTTACCGAATAATTATAAACAAATTGAATCTCTTTGTAGTTTAAACGAACGTAAGGTATTTTGGATATGGCTGTCATGGTAATTAATAAAGATTCAAATTGCGACCCACTTTGCAAGTGGTAGCGTATCGCGCTTCCACACCACATGTCCGGGGATCTGTCCTGGGAATGGGTAATTTCGACTCAACCTTTCATCCTTTCAGTGGGTCGATAAATTGAGTACCAAGCTTGCTTCATTACTAAATACTGGGGGTTTCGCTTCAGACTGACAACCTTATCGGGACATCAGCTCATGCACCTCAGTGCTCAGTGGTCACATATATGGGCACAGGAGATGGGCACAGTAGGCCTTGACCCTCATGAGTTTGTTTAGCCTCTGAATTTAGTTTACTTAAAAATGCAACTTGGGCTAACATTTCAGTTTTTGGAATTCCACACAACACTCTTGCATACAAAAGATCCATTTCATAATTTAAGGTACTCGACTACGTTTGGAACCGTGATTTAAAAAAAGAGCTTAAATGAATAGTTTTCATGATATTTAGTGTCACTTAGGTTAGAATACTTGCATAAAATTGTTTTAAGGACATTATAACAAAAAAAAAACTTATTTAAATACAATATTTTGGCAAAAAATTAACTTAGAATAACCTTTTCTCTATCAAAATGCTCTCTTTTTTATAAAAAAATGCATCTATAACAACAATGTTTTGCTTATATAAAGTAAAGACATCTCCAGAGAGTCTGAACTGTGATTTTTGAAAAATTCACATTATTTTTAGAGTTACTACTAATTGAAATAATTATTGGCGTTTTTTTGCTTAACATTTCTTTCCTTGTTTTAGTTTAATCTGGATATATATCCTCTTCTAAGTGATATATTTCAAAAAATTCTAGTTCAGCCTCTGTACAGAGGGCCTAGCTATATACAGGCAAAATATTATTAATATAGAAGCATTTTCTATAAAAGGAGAATGTTTTGAAAATGGGTCATTCTATGTTCATTTTTTGTCAAAATAGGGTACTTAAATAATTTTTCGTTGTAATAATATTCTTAAAACAATTTATATACGTTTTATAATCTAAGTGATACTAAATATCATAAATATTATCTATTTATGCAATTTTGCAAAATAACGTTTTCGAACGTAGTCGGATACCTTAATACAACTCTACGTTCAATGTATCTGTGCGGTAGAGTTTAGCGTTATCAAGAATCAATTCGTGTAAAAGTTGTGGGAATAAGGTAGCTTTCATTTTCTTTTTTTATTTTTAATGAGCGGCAGATTAGTGTTTTACCATTGAAGGCCAAGTAAAGGGTGTTTTTTTAGAGGTATAGAACCTTAAATTGCAATAAAACAACGGTGTATTATTCGATTGACATGAATTTTTTTTATTCGAAAGATAATCTTTTGGCATTACATTTTAAATATGATTTCTGGCATATGACTGCCATGGCTGGCTCGGATGTAGTCCAATCTGGACGTCCAATTTTCAATGACTTTTTCCAACATTTGTGGCCGTATATCGGCAATAACCCGGCGAATGTTGTCTTCCCAATGGTCAGGCGTTTGTGGCTTATCCGCATAGACCAATGACTTTACATAGCCCCACAGAAAATAGTCTAGCGGTGTAAAATCACAAGATCTTGGAGGCCAATTTACAGGTCCAAAACGGGAAATTAGGCGGTCACCAAACGTGTCTTTCAATAAATCGATTGTGGCACGAGCTGTGTGACATGTTGCGCCGTCTTGTTGGAACCACAGCTCCTGGATATCATGATTGTTCAATTCAGGAATGAAAAAGTTAGTAATCATGGCTCTATACCGATCACCATTGACTGTAACGTTGTGACCTTCATCGTTTTTGAAGAAGGATTCCACCAGCCCATAAAGCGCACCAAACAGTCAGTTTTTCTGGATGTAACGGTTTTTCGACATACAATTGTGGATTAGCTTCATTCCAAATGCGGCAGTTTTGTTTGTTGACGTAGCCATTCAACCAGAAGTGCACTTCATCGCTAAACAAAATTCGCTTATGAAAATCGGGAACAACGGCAATCTTGTTTTGGGCCCATTCAACGTATCTACGCCTTGCTTGATCATATTTAAAATGTAATTCCACAAGATTATCTTTCGAATAAAAAAAAATCATGTCAATCGAATAATACATCGTTGTTTTATTGCAATTTACCTCTAAATAAACACCCTTTTCATTCCCCAGAAGCTGGCATCTCTTTTTAGTGCCTCACCTTAATGACGGTTATCAACCACCGCAGGTAATTTTGACTCCTAGTTACCTCCAGTGAGGGAGGAACCTGAGATCTGGCAATGAGAAACCGTAATTATGATTGTAATTTTACCGAGAGCACCCATGACAAATTGGCATTCAAAGGTCTTTTACAGGCCGCATAACTATGCGTCATGGCTGCTGTCAATTTGTTACATCATGTAAATCCATAGAATTGGGCTGGGGCCGAACCCCCAACCAAAGGCGTAAAAAGCTGTTTCTTCGTTTTTCTATACATCAGGAAACTGCATACATACTCATATTATTCCATGGCACTTCAATAAAAATATTTGTTAATTGTTCTTTGAAATCTTATATACTAACTATAACTACAAACTACAATTATATATGCACTAAATAATATAAAGTTCTGACGCTTCACTTAATACACTTTTTAAAAGCATGTGTTATTGTGATTTTTGCTGATTTAACTTAACGTGTTTTTAATTTAACACTTCGAACCAAACAAAAAGATAATCTCCGTAAAATTACATTACAATGTTTCGTTTCTGGTTCAAGTTATATTAAGCTTTCCTTTTAAAAAAAGTTTAAAAAAATAAGATCTTTCCATTTCCTCTGATTATACAAACACGTTTTACTTTTATTTTTCTAAAATGGCTTTTAAACGCATCTACATTTAGAGAAATGCAGAAGAAATATTGTTAAATAACATCATTTGAAACATTTTAAATCGACAAAACGCAAATTACTTACGCAAAAACTATTAATGGATAAAGCAAAACTTCGTCTTCCTTAATCCCCGGAGGTAGAAAGAGCCTCACTTGCGCTTCTGAAATAATAAAATTAGGAATGTCTATACTATATAATACCAGAAACAAAATAAATAACAAAGAAATAAAATAAATAAATATGTGATTTTGTAACATAGAAATGTATTCATTGTAATGTTAATTGCATTAAATGGTAAACTTACTGTATCCTCCTTTTAAAGGTACTTGAAATGTTCGAATTTGCGGCAGAGTTCTTTCTTCAAGCATGTCATTCAAATCATCATTTGTATCCAATACATCTGTAAGAAATACTTAAATCTCAATCAATCCAGAAAAAAACCCCATAAAATAATTTACTTCAAGCATAAATATGTGAAAAAAGTAAATTGGTGACTATTATTCCAAATAGATATTTAATAAAAGAATATTGATGGGAGGGTTGTAAAAAATATTTTACTCATACACACCATGAGTATTTTATTATATTTTACAGTAGGAAAATTAGGATTTTCTTCCGCTATAAAGAAATATGGCGTATATTTTTTTTTATATTTAAGCCATGAACGATTGTCTTTCTTCCTGCAATTTTTTTGTTAATTGAATTCAGCTGTGCTTATTCCCTATATGTAATTTATGTTTCTAATTTCAATATATTCCATTAGTTCACGTTTTCCTGTTAATCTAAAAATAACAGACGACACATTGAAGTTTTAAATTTACAATAACAGATAGTCTTGCATATTTTTTTAAAATAATGTGTGTATATCAGGGTCGGTGGAAGCTGGAAATGTTGCCTTTGATTTAGTAAAGTAAAATGGAACAAAATATATATATATATATATATATATATATATATATATTGTGAATACATTGCACCGAAAACTTTGAAAATAGATTTTTTTAACAATGAAACACATATCAATATCGAAACTGTATTGTCTTAAAATTGAAGTTTGGTCCATCTGGAGTAAGAAGAAAAATTAGAACTTGTACATTCAGAGTATTTATTGTTCGCTGCCAAAGTCTTTGAAAAACATACTTGTAAAATTAACATATTTTGCATATTTATTCAACTTAACACTTACTTAACGAAATTTGAAGAATGGTTAACCCATTTTTTATTCCAAATCTTTTAATCATTATACGTGGACACATTATTAAGAAAAGTTCAGAAAACTATCCAATATATTTTATTCAAAGGAATTCTCTGTAAAGTGAGATTTTTGAAAAAATGTGTTCGTTATTGATGTTGATAGAGGTGTTGTTATAACGATGACATTCCTTATTTCATCATTCCACGCATTTCGAGATATTTCGGCCTCCATGATATACCGTTGAGGTACAGAAAAATTTTTAAAATTGTGTCTCAGTCATTTATCACACCATAGCTTTGAAGAACAGACACGTAATCACAGCTGTTGCTCGATCAGAGACAATCACTGACCGATGATGTTATTTTTAGCCTGATTCACGTTCGCCACGTTTTTTCTTTGGCGCCTGTACGGAGGCATGAAATGATCATCATCCTTTGATCTATATAAAATCATCCACATATTTGTATTTGTTTCGTGTCAATATATCCCATTTTTTTAGGTTTTCGGAGCTTCATTCGAAGTTTTCTGATAGGTTTGAATTTATTTGCATTTTGTTCTTTTTTTCTTGCTTTTGTGCCAATTTACAGTAAAATCTTGCGTATAACACGAATTTTTAAGGTATCCGACGAATTGCGACAACTTTTTGTTTTTTAAAAAAATGGACCTCTTTTACGGTTTTTAGATTTATTTAGTACATTTAAAAAAAAGGTTAAAATTAAGAAGAGAAAAATATATTATTACAACTAAATTGGGAAACAATTGGTAAAAATCGACAAAAAATTACATAAACGGGCCTGCTCTGTACAAATAGTAAATGAACAAATTCTCAGTTTTTAAATTTTGATATACTACTTTGCTATTCCTTTTTGAAATGACCTTCAGGATAAGAGATACTTTAATTTTTGCCAAAACTAGAGGACTTTATCTTAGCTATTATATGAAATTGCTTAAAAAAACAGTGATTATATTCACATAAAGAACTGTAACTTTTGTAATAAAACAGTAATTGATAAACATGAAGGTGAAAACACTTCTACTGCTTTACATAACGTACCCAAAACATTTCTGCAAATCTCTGTCCCGTTTGAGTTTTACGAAGAAAAACACGTTTCGAGTAAAATGCATTTCAAATTTTGACATCTTGTGTAAAGTTTTGGCATCTGTGCTTTTACTAATACACTTGTAGTTTTTGTTCTCGTGAATGGAAAATAAAAAAAAATATCTTGGTATTTTTATAACGCTAATAAGATGGCTTATAAAATAAAATCATAAAAAAATTGTCAATTTTTAAAAAAAATATATCATGATTTTAGGATAATCGGATGCCTTAAGATAAAAAAATAAGCTCGAAATTTATGGGTGCGAATTATACGACGAATATAAAAATGAGAGCTCTATAAGTAATATAAAATATAAGCATAGAAAAAAATTAGGCTTCTACATAAATCAAAATACTGCTTATTTAAAAGAAATAACATTCCTTATGAACTTAAAGGGCTGTAATTCTAGAAGTATTCAGAAATTTGAATAAATACCTCGAAAAAAGGCGCACGCTCATTTCAGACTCCTTCGCAAAAAAGGGGGTGCACGTTATGTAGCGAATGTACCTAAAAATTTTAAAAATTGCTGCTTGAAAGCATACGTGCGCATTATATGCCGGATTTTTGTGTATGTTTTCGTTTTCTGCAAATCAAATCTAATTTTTCCAAACCATCTATTCTTTGTAGGGACGTCAACGAAATTAAATTAAATGAATTGTTTTGATTTTTTCCACAATGAAAATTAATTAACATCATTCACTCTCACAAACTTGGACAAACTTTTCATAAACTCATTGCACGGTAATAGGACATTTACACTCTCTACTTTATAAAATGCATATTCTCTTATAAAAATATCAATGGTTTTTCCTTAATGAAGTTTTAATTACATCGCGTTTGTAAAACTTTCTTAATTCATAGTAATTAGTATGGTCTTCATTAATTAGCTGTATTTTTCTACACTCAGCAACCACAAAGGAACAAAATCTTTATCCTACAAATATTTATTTTTTTAATCTATTATCTCATCTAGTTTAGTAAAATTGAAAAATTAATTAACTTCTTTAAATCAATAAGACCCTGAATGGATAATATAGATAATCTGGATGCGTAAATCGTAAGCACGCATGTCATCTAACTCTGCGGCATGTAAAAAATTCCTTGAGTATTAATTTGACTATGGTGCTTTTGGCAAAATTAAATCATTGCAATTTTTAGCATCCAACGAGAGCTTGAATTAAAAACTCATTCAAGCGTCCAAATTTGCCAACGAGACGGCCATTATATGGTGCCACCATGAAATAGCTCAAATATTTTGAAGATTTGCCGTGTCTTTAAAGGCTAAGTTGCCAAAAAAATTGTAATTGGAGCATAGTAAACACAGAGTGAATTCTTGAAAATAACACATTAAAACATCTTTGTAAGTAGGAAGTTTATTAGACAGTAAATGTCTTTGTTTTTTCGATTATGAATTGAAATCATTTGTAGTAATTATTTAGTTACATCTATCCATTTTTTTACCACACTTTTCTAGCATTAACACACAAAATTCAAAAGGCATATTAAAACAAAAGTAAAAATTTTTACCGAGCAATTAATCATTTCCATCCCTATTGGTATAAACTCAAACACAAAATAATTTTGTTATTTAATAACTCTTGGAGTTAGGGATGTCAGAGTTTCCATAGTAACCTGAATACGTCACAAGCTGAAGACTAACCACGTGAAATAAAATCTAGACTTCAAACAAGCTAACTGCTCGTGATACTCCGACTTTCACCCACCCCTTCCATCCAAAAAATGCAGCTTGAAATCATAGGGGCGCGTTATACGCCGGGTTTTACCGTAATAATGCACGGCTTTTGTGGAGAAACTTTGAACTAAACTTAGGGCAGGTGCAGTTCCAAAACTGTATGGTTCTAAAGAAAGATAGTATCATCACACACAGGAAGACCATTTTTGTCTACATAAATTACCGAATTCTGTAAAAAAAATACTCTCGTCAACCCTATCCAACTTGTAGAGCAAGGGTGACAAACTCAAAGGCTAATTGGAACCAAACAAGCAAGGTCTAACTTTAGGTGGACCGCAAACATAGAAACATTCATAGAAACATAAATTTATTTCGAATAACACATTATAATAAAAACAGAAATTAACAAGAAAAGTTTAAGAATTACGTCCTGACCTTTGACATCACTTCTCTGCTACTATCTTTCCCATTTTGGAAGAAATTTTGATAATTTCTTATATATTATGGTGTGCCGATTTTCTGACCTAGCCGCAAATTTGCTCATCGTGGAATGCATACTGCTCGAAGGCCTCGAGTTTAACACCTCTGTTGTAGAAGATAACCACCGAATTCAGATGTTCAGGGTTCAAGGCCTTTGTTTTACAAAAGTATATAGCCATTATAACTGTTTTTGGCTACAACTTCATACAGCAGGGTATTTTTAATTTAGCGCTCAACTTAAACAGCTAAACAAACTGTTCGTTATTTTCTGCAGCCACATTAGATGTTATGGCATGCTATCATGTAGCTATATTTAACAACATATAAAAGACAGATCCCATAGATTCGAAAATTTTTGGACTTTCTCCCAAATGTTAATCTTTTATTTTGACCATCACGGTCATTAGATTCGGTTAGAGAAACCCGATTCAAACACTCCAAAAGACCATGTACAAGGACAAATGACTGATATAATGTATAGCCAAATTTGATTAGGGATATTTAACTCTCCTTACTTAGACTAATGCATATAAGCTATAGCACAAAGAGCCATTTTATCAGTTGCTGATTTTAAAATTCAATATTCTACGATTGCAAGCCATTCAGATGAAACCTATAGCCTTCAAACATTTCGTTGCCTATTCATAATACTTTATACTTTTCGCTGCAATAAAATCCGTCAATTACTTCGTTTTTCTTTATTTTAATACAAACAGTGTATTAAGTGTATAAATATGTGTGTGCATATCACTGTTGAAACAACTAGAACTAAATTTATCAACTAAAATCTAAAAGTTAAAATAATATCCAAATTATGTGTATGAGAATCGTATTATATATATAAAGTGGACCTCTCTCTCTCAAAAGTGTTCGCACACTTGTAATTTCCAATAAAATTTAAAGTTTTCAACTAATAAAAATTAATATATCGGAATTGTATTTTTTATGATATCTGAAACTTTTTCCTAATGGGATGACATAATTAATTTTTTAAAAATATATAGTATAACTATTATTTTTTAAAATATAAGTAATCAAAAAGCTACTGAAAAATTACGCCACAAAAAAGTTTTTGTACACTTAACAAAAATCATAACATAGCTTTAAATATTGTATTTCTTAACTTCGTACTTAGTAGGATATATTTTAGTGTCCACAGCAACTTGTAAACGTCTTGGTATGGATTTAACACTAGAACCGTGGCAGTTTCGGTATACCTAAAACTGCGTTTGGGATCAAATTGGCCCCAATTAATAAAAATCCGTGTTGTTATGTTTAAAGTACGCTGTAATTATTTAGCAATGACATTTATTCATTTTTGATATTAAATTGTTATAATAAGTGATAAAAAATAATAAGATTTTCAATATGGAATATTTTATACAGTTTATAAAATATACAGACAACTTGAGTAGCAATATTTAGTTTCTTACCAGTCGAGATTTCCTACACCGTTCATGCACATTTTAGGTAACTTCCTTACATATATTTTGTACACTTTCCACTTATCGGTATTTTATAGTCAGAACAAGTATCTACAGTTTTGTTAATACTCTAAAGTCTTTGCAATGAACCCTTTTACGCATCTGCGCATATTCTTAATGAGTATCGGATTTTGTCTGTGTATCTGACTTGTACTTTCTTTTGTGAATGTATGCACTACGCAACATTGCAATAAGTTGTTAAAGATATTCTCTCCTTGTAAGTTTTTTACCAGAAACTTCTTTGTATAAAATCCATGAATTAATCACTGCAAGATCAAAAATATGGTAGAATACATGAACTGTGTGGCTACTTCCTTGATCCTGCCTCTTCGCAGAATATTTCCGAGTCATTTTGTCAGCATCGTTGATACCAAATTTTTTTGAGTTATAAAATGATATTGTTTCTGGAAGCTTTTTGGGGTAATTATTGCTGATGTCAACTGTGGCATGAATAGAGCTCACTAATAAGACAATTTTTCTGGCTTTTCCCTGATAAATTGTCGAAGTAATATCATCAGGCTCCAGTAACAATGTATTGTATAACGGCATCTTTACTTTTTTCACAAATTCAGGTACTTCTTTCCACTTCATCGTACCAGTCCAACTAAGGTTCTTCGTTTGTAACATTTGGGACAGATTTAGTGTAATGAAAAAGTTATCTGTAGTGGTATTTCTTGCTTTATTTTCGGAAGGTTTTATCAAACGCAAAACGACGTATTCGGAGAGAAAAATGTTTACCGGACGTTCCTCATATTTACACAAATATGTAAAACCATTGAGCTTATATTTACTATTAATATCAGCGGCAAACCAGAACTTCATACCAAATTTATCTGGTAAACTTGGCATATATTGCGTGAAATGACATCTAGTTTTATACGGAAACAGTTGCTCATCAATAGTTAGATATGGTGTTGGTTTAGAAAAAATTATCGAATTTTCTACAAATTTATTCCAAACTTCAAAAACGAAACGCAATTTATCTGCTTGAAGGCATTCAGATTGTGTAGTCTTTTTGTCGAATCGCAGAAATTTCATAAGATCTCTGAATCTATCGCTCGCCGTAGTATCGCGGAAAAAAGGTGGACTCCAAGCAACAGACCATAGACTATTAAGCTTTAGATTATTTCCACCCTTTATTCCTCGATCATACAAAATTGATATAAAAGCATCTAAATCATCTAAAGTTGTTGGTTATTCATTTTTCCCCAGTTGCCGGTGAGCTTCTTCCTCTGTACAATTTTTGTTATGACGAAGCATAAGCTCATCTATAAGTAGCGCCTCCCTGAACTAATTGCATACCAATTTTCAATACTTCGCTTTGCATAACTGGTTGCGCCACTTTTTTCTTTGAAAATATTATCTTCAACAACTCTTCCACGCGTACAATCTTTAGATGTGATGCTTTCCCAACCCATTCCATCATTTCTAACAAAAGTTCCAGAGTTAATTTCATATGGATTTGAATCTGATAACTTTTTACGTTTGTTTACACATTGCTTTTTCTTTTTCCAAAAGTGATTTTCTGCTAGTACATTGTACAGGAAAATTAGATACGATATCTTAGGGGACTGAAAAAGCTTTTCCAACTCCAGGAATAGTTGATTTGCAAATTTAGTACTTATGATTATAATGGGGTCAAAAGGACCCATTTCGCGGTTTTAGGTATAAGTATTAAAAGCAAAGAAAATTATAAGTATTTCACGTATCATATTTTTACAGGTTCCTATTAGTATAAAAATAGGACAAATCAAGAATTTTTTTTTCAATTCCGTTAGTAACTTTTTGGGAAAATCGAAAACAAAATCGCTTTTGGGTCAAAATGAGTCCATCCGGGGCTCTAGTGTTAATCAGTTTTTTTGTAATTTCTGCATTGACTTTCCTCCATGCTCATATATAGTTATATTATTCTTAAAAAACTGATTCTGACATTCCATTAAGAACAATTCGCAAGTATCATAAAAAATTTACAAATCCGATATATTAATTTTAACTAGTCGGAAACATTAAACTTTATTGGAAACTGCAAGTGTGCGGACACTTTTGTGGTTCACTGTATATATATATATATATATATATATATATATATATATATATATATATATATACATATATTACTAATTAACGGATTTTTTTAATGTATCAAATTCTGAGGATTCAATTACATCCTTAGTGCATTAAAATAAATTTTATCTGATCCAAAATTTTTTAATTACAATCAACTGGCAAAAATAATGTATAACTTTATATCTGACTTTACAAATAAAAATTGAGTTTCACTTAGAAAGTTGTTTAAATAACATATAGTATTTTAGACTAGTTTTTTTTTAATTCTGCCAAAGCCTTTTTAAACAGAGATTACTTTTAATTATAACTTCATTTAATGCTTCTTCCTAGAATAGAGTTTTGATGGAGAAACCATATAATAAATATATCAAAATTATTTTAAAATGACGCTATAGAAAATAAGGGGAAAAAACAACTTTAAATAGGAGTACTCGCATAAACAGTTGATGACTTTAAAAAAAATTCAATAATATGACACCATTTTGCATTAAAAATTTTCGCTTAAAAATGTGTCGGGAGAGAGAAAAATAATTCAAATGTTTATGTCTTAAAAGAGTATAAAAAACTTTTAATTTTATTAACATCTTTTCGAGGAATTTCTTTCTCCTAGTTCATACTAAACAAAACACGAGAATATTAAGAAACTCATAAAAATATTATACTTTTACCTCAATTATGTTAGCTCTGAAGAAAAGATTCTGAATGAAATTAAACACCTATATGAAATACATTTCGGATGAAAAAAAAAGAAATCTTAATTACACCGAATTAAAAAACACACACACACACACACTTTTGTTTTAATTCTCATTCTTTTTGCATATGAATTACTAAATGTATTTAGTTTGAAGGCATTTTTAATTCACTTTTTTCTGACGTAATGTGCTGAGAGTTTTGATTAAAAATGTTAGGTTTCCTCAACAAAACAAACACAATTTCTTGTAACTGTAATAATTGTAAGAATATTAAACTTTAATTGTCTTTGTTAAAAATGCATTTTAGACAATGAGTTTATTTAAAAAGTACAATTCAGATTTCCGAAGGAATATTACCTATTTAAAAAATTTACTCTCTCAATAAAATTGTTTAATCTCCAAATAAACTGAAATGCATTAAAATATGAAATAAGTTTTTGTTAGAAAAGTAATTCAAACAAATAATGTAAACATATTGATAAAAACAAATAAAATATCTACATGATAAATTTTGCTTCAAGGCAAATGCAAATTTTTATTCAAGGCAACACTTTTATCGCTTTATCTGATAATTCCTTTTATACAGAGCATCTGGGCTTAAATTATAGAAAAATAAAGGCTTATTATAACGGAACTACCCATCAGATTGTAAAAAACTGTTCATCCATGAATTGGAAAACTCTCCGAGATTTTTTGGGGATAGTCCGATCAGTCGCACGTGCATGCATTATTCAGTAATCGCAGACGATAAACTTTTTACACTGACTTCAATAGTAAAGATGCGGAAGCTGGAGTTAAAGATGCAGAGAGTAATTGATTTAAGCAGTGCTTCTCAAACTTTCACTATTGGCGACTCAGATTTCAGCCATAATTTTTAACGCCCCCCCCTTATACAATAATATTGCTCTCTGGGTGCTAAGGCTACAATACGATCTTAATTATAAATCATAACAATTAACAAAATAATTATTAAATTTTGTATATTTGTTACTTTTAAGTAATATTTATTCTTAGCAAATTACTTTTAAGTAATATTTATTCTTAGCAAATTACTTTTAAGTATTAGGCTACTTATTGTTATTTTTTTCTCTCTAATTTTTAAATTGGAACAAATTGCAAAATTATATTTGATTAATAATTTATTTCCTCCATCATCCATTTCTAAAAGTAAAAATGTCATTAGGAAAAGAGTCTAGTCTATGATGCACTCTATCATATCCATCACATTTGGCATTAATATTTAAAGCGAGAAGATTTCAAAATGTTTAACCCAGGAGAGCAGGTGCACAATCCATACTAGCGTTAATAGTCACGAGAAGTGACTGACTCACCCCAGTTTTATTTTTTGGGGGGGTTGCAAATATTTTTATTGTACACGATAAAAATCACAATTCCAGTAAACAATTTAACTAAGAGAAAATATACTTACCTACTTTCAATAGACTTCCATTTTTTATTTGATAATTTGAGAAAAAATCCATTAAAAGTGAACTAAAATGTTTCAAAGGTACGTAACCTTAATAAAGGACACAAGTCACATACACTGTTAGCTAATTGAACAGGACTGATATTTGCAAGCAAAACCGTCATATTTTGTTCAAATTATTGTAGTTTAGCCGTCCTTTGACGTTGAGCTCGGCGCGACCGCTCTCGTGTTAGGTGTATTCAATATAAATATATGGATCTTAGTTCTAAGAAACGAATTGTGTAAAACGCGTATTTCTTCATGCTTTACATGTTTCAGAATACCCATAAAAATAAATCTTAGCCAAATAATCCTTCTACGACGTAACTAATCACACCATTAAGTTCCTAAGTCAAACGATGAAAGCGATGATGACTGGCGCAAATCTGCTTGCTGGGTGAAAAGTGAACACGTCTTCTTTTTCTTTCTACAGATATTGTATAGCATTTTCAATAATAATAACAGTGATAAATTTTTTATCTTCCTATAATTTTTTCTGGGTCTGAGTTTTGTTTTTTTCTGAAATAGTAGTATATTAGCTATAAAAAGAAAACATAATAAAAAAAATCTTTCATCATGCCATTACAGTAAATCAAACAAAATGTGTTTTTTTTATTTAGTTATAGAATCAGATCGTTGATAAACGTATGGAAGTGGAAACTTTTATTTTTGATAAAGTATTCCAGCTGATACATATAAATTATATCAGTGTAAATGCGTATTTTTTATATGCCAGAAAGTATTTTGTTTACTTCGTTCCAGTAAATTAATTTTTAAGGGAACCAGGACATGCTCGAAAGAGTAAAATGCCAAAATTAAGACCCTTTGTTTATGAGACATATATCATTTAAAATTTCCAATAGAGCTTAGATTTTTTTATGTCTATAATAAAGATAATTTAATTATTCTGTAGAACTACAAAAATAACTTTTTACTCCAAAAGTTTTTTTTTTTTACTACTTAATTTAAGTAATACATAATTTTTGAGAACTCGTAATATATACTTATGTTTAGGTACCATTTTTTAAAAAAGTATCCTTTTTTTATGCAAAATATTTTTTACACATATATAAAACAATACATAAAATACAGTGAAACCCTTTTTTTTAGTAAAAGTTTAGTATAGTTTCTATAAAAAAATTATGAAACTTTGAAATTTGAAATTTTTTATTTTTCTGCTTTTTTTATGCATAAAACAATTTTTAAAAAATTAGGCACTATTTTAATAGAAAAAAAATTAGGTTCACTATATGCATAGGCACCTTGTATAGAAGTATAAAAAATCAGGAATCATACAGTGCAATAGTTTTTTTTTAAAAATGTACCTAAATGCAAAAAAATATGCTTTTGAGAAAAAGTGAAAAAACTAAAAAAAAACAATATTTTCACATATTATACACTTAATTAGTATTTCCTTGCCTATTTTTATATGACTAATAATAATCCTTAACCATTTTCTAGAGTTACAAATGTAATTTTAAATTCATATGTTTTTCTTCCCTTTGTTTTAATTAACATGAACATAATTTTCGAGATCTTGTAATACATATTTTCATGTATAGGTACCATTTCTTACAAAAATATTCTTTGTATATACAAAAAATTTACAAATATATATAAAGTAACATATTAAACATAATGAATCTGTTTTTAAATAATTATATTTATATAATTGCATAATTTCTTAAAAATAATCATAAAACCTTAAAATTATGAAAATCTTAATTTTCTTTTTACATATAAAATCAATTTTCAAAAAATTAGACACATACTAAAAGATATTTTGTTCACTGTATGCACATGTATCCTGTTTAGATATATAAAAGGTTTCAAACAATATGCTACAATAGTTTTTTAAAGTGTACCTAAATTTAAAAATATTAAACATTCGAGAAAAAAATATAATAAAACTTAACAAAAAATTTCTCCTTACATTATAGATTTGATTAATATTTCCCTGCTTGGTATTCATTTTCTTCATCTAAATTCTGTTTATCCATTTTCCTTTTTAAAGACCTTCTTTTATTTCTGGCTTCCAATGACACTTTATTTACTATACGTTCAGCCTCAAAAATTCGTTTGTTATCAATTATAAGTAAGGCACGTTCCGTGTTGTATCCTGGTTTAATGCCCAGAGCTTCAAAGACTTTTATCCTACTTACATATCCATCGTTAAAACAAATTACAGCATCCATAACTCCAAATTTCAAAGTTTCAATGCCAACAAAAACTGTTTTAGGAATTCGCTCCCAAATACATTTGTTAAAACTTTCATTGGGATTTTGTGTTCTTCCATGAAGGCACTTTTTCAATAAGTCCTTCTCTGTGAGATCCCGAAACACTTTTTTTCACTTTCAATAAAATTGACTCAGGTAAAGAATGCTTGTGAATATAAAATTCCCCCGTAACAATGCTACGGTTATAACCGCACCAGCTATCCTCACCAAGAGGACACAAAGCGTGTTGAGGATTATCCTCAGTACTTAGTTTATGAAAATAAATAGCCCATATGGCTCTTTTCATGTCCTCCACAGATGACAAATTTTTACGGATTGCTAGCCCATAATAATGTTGGATTGAGTCCACTTCTTTAAGCGTTAGCCGTCCACGTCCCGAAATATTTTTCCCATCTGATAGCTTAATGCCTTTGCTCATTTTTAGAATGTTTCTCAGCCTTGTGCCCATACGCTTTTGCACATGGACAACACATTCTAATTTTTCAACTTCTGTGTCGCCATATACTTTTGCTTCTTTTATAGTAAGAAATCCTTTTGAGTCCCCATCACCAAGATACTGCGTATAACATGCTTTTCGTGATGTTTCAGATCGCTGAAATATACTTAATACCCCCGACATTCCATTCCCCCACTGAATCCTTCGTAATTTTTAGCACAATTTTCACATGGTTTTTTTACCCTTACATGAAGAACAATATTTTGTGAGAGCTTCAAAGTCGATAACCTTTCCGTTCTCAACAGACGTAGCACATACAACTCCGTTCAATGAAGAATAGCCTCTTTTATGCCATCCACAGCCACAGCTATATTTGAATTATTATCATTCGCTATGACTGCTTCGTGAACAGCTGCATTCATCGAGTCTTCACTAATTGTTTTTAAAACATTTAAAAACAAAGAATTATGGCGTTCAAACTTTGCAGGTGGTGGAGGCAAATTCATAAGCCCACAGAATATTCGAGCAGCAGCTCCACCTTTTCCAATAGCTCTCATTCCATATGTCAATCTTAGGTTAACATCATAACATTTATTTGATATTTTTGATGACATTGTACTCGTCGATTCTCCACAGTTGTGACAAATTATTTCCAAACTCACAGCTAAACCTCTACGACTTTTTAAATCTTCTCTCAGCTCAATTTTCTCTGAAGAACAGCAATATTTACAACATAAGAGATTTTTCATAAGGGAAGATAATAAATCCAGTTCAACGATTATGTTTACATTTTGAGAATCTTGTTCTTTTAGTAAATCCGGTATTTTAATTTTTCTCCTAGAAGCACTTTCCACGGAATTCAAAAGCAATTCTTCAGTCGATTTAGACTTTTATGTTGATTGCTACTATACTTCCTTCTGCCAAATTTTTTTATTCTTGGCATAATTACTCGTTTAAAAAAGTTAAGATACTTTTAAAATCTTATGAATATTAATAATTATAAGTAAAAAATAAATATTTCTTACGAATATTAATGTAAAATTAAGTAGTTGTATGCCACAAGAAACTTCGAAATAGACGAACTCGGTTCAAAACATTGCCATAAACCGAAATTTAAAGTAAGAAATTTTGTCACACAGCTTGGAACAATAGCTCACGCACAAGCGTGGCTAAAAAGTAGCGGGGTTAACATTCAAACGAAAAAAACAATCAAAATTTAATATAGATAAAACACAGGGGAAACTACATATTTAAAGTTCAAAGGGGCGTGTCAAAAGGGGCGTGGTCATTTATTTACATTTTTATTTTTCATATTTTAGGGCTATTTTATCAGCAAACATATAAGTATTATACATTTTTAGATTCAGAAAAATAAGCACTATTTTTTAGAACTAAAATTGAAAAATCGATTATTTGAAAGTATATGATGTCCCTTTTCCCTTAAATCTTTTATTTCCGATATGCTGCCCCTCCCCTTTAGGGTTATCACGCCCCTAGGGGCGTTCCCCATATTTTGAGAAACAATGTATTAACGGAATTTAAATCAGTCATGCGTGTTCAGCGACGTGTTCGAACAGAATGGAATGTCGACCCTCCAACATCAAAATATATCTGTCAATGGGAAATAACTTAAAAAGAGACGGAAACTTTGGTATCTCAAACTGGAAAGGATCCTTGAGGTTTCGTGATAGAAGCTACTGTTGATTATATGCGTGATTCATTTTGTCCTGATAAGTCTATTAGGCAAGCCAGTAACGGCATCCATTCCATTCTGTTCGAACACGTCGCTATACACGCGTGATTGATTTAATTTACGTTAACCAAAGTACGCACAGCACCTTTTACTGTAACGTCCACATCTTTACTAATGAAATTAGTGTAGAAAGTTTGTCGTTTGCGATTGCTGAATAATGCGATGACGTGCGACCGATCAAACTAGTCCCAAAAAGCACCAGAGAGTTTTCCAATCCATGGATGAATAGTTTATTGCATTCTGTTGGGTAGTTCCGTAATAATAAGCAATTACTTTTGGATACTTTAAGCCCAGACATCCTGCATTTACATCCAAAATAGTATCTAATCTAGATTTATCGAATGGATATTTACAGAATCACGTGTAGCCGAGTTCTGATACGAAGGCGATCACATAAAAATCGTAAAGTTTACAAACATCCAAAAGGAGCAGCTAAAAACGTAATTAATCATATTATAATTGCAATCTTAACGTGATATAGTAATAAATCATTTTTAACTCACGTTTTAATGCTAATAAGATATTTATAAAATCATTTTTAAATAAAAGTAATCACTGAATATTAAAAGAAATACCCCAGTGATTAGAGAAGTTATGTACATGTACACGCTGTGTAGTAATTCTTCAAAATTTCAGTGATCTACATTTGACAAGAAAATGGTTTAGAAGAAAAATAGGTTACATTATAGCACCACGGTCCCAACAAACTAATATGTATTTCCATGCACTTTTTCTCTTAACACGAAACGAAAATCGCTTAACACGAAAATATTTCGATTTTTAGAGCCTACACTTAGTGAAAAAAATGATAAAGTTTCTGTTTTATTGGGCTGTTTTACTGTATCATCGAAGTAATTCAGTGCAGTAGTCAATGGCAAGTGTGTAAAGCCCTAACTATGTTAGATAAAGACATTTTGGAGTTTCTTGAAAGCTCAAGATATATAATTAATACGGATTCCGAAGACGGAAGTGAAATTAATAATGCAACTCCTGTTCCCAAGTCATCCGAAATAAGGATCATCATGAAAAGTACGCTCAGTTATTTAGACGCACATTCCAATGGTGAAATGAATACCAAAATGTACGACATTGAACTATTTGCTAAGAATTTGATGCTAAGGAAAACAATGCAAAGAAAAATATCATATTAATTTCCAAAAATTCAATAAAAGTTATGTTTTACAAGAAAAAAACGTGAAATGTTTTTATTAAATTACAATAAGTTCCTTTTTGTATAAAGTTTCATTGATCTATACTAAGTACATGTTGTGACGGGACTTTACGAAATTTTCTATTAATCCTCTTGGTGAATCTTTGGTGGCAACATTTGAGTTTTTTCACAGCCATCCCTCTCAAGAAGAAACCTTGATATGCAGATTAACTAGTGTACATATAGTGGATGTTTAGTAATCGGTGTAGAGAAGGAGGAAAGGAAGCTGAGTGGCTTAACGCAATGCTGTTACGGTAAGAATCAGAATTTAGACGCATGATTATAGGACGGGCTTTAGTTATTGAAACTAATTAAGGAAGTTAGGATTCTTAGGATAACTTTGAGTAAAATTAAGCGATTAGGATTTCATGCTCTTATTCACAAATCATTTTGAGCTACGTTACATCACTCTAGATTTCTCCCTCTATAGTTAACTTGCCTTTGATTATTATATTTGGCAATTATAAATTGGATTTCTCATGGTTAGCTTGGGTTATCAGTCTTTACCTCCTACAGATTTAGGTCGAGCAGATGAAGAGATGGCTTCCCCAGGCGGGAGGCCATTATAATGTGTATGTATATTTCTATGGGTTTTTTTTGCAATATCCTTTAACGCGAGATTCATTTAACATGAAAAAATAATGCAGTATCCTCAGTTTAATGTTAAACGTTTGTCACTGTATATTATATTTCAAATTAATGAATGATCTAGTAAAGTTATTGGTTCTCTCGCTTAGAACTGGTATACCATAGATATTTTTGTTAACAAACAATGGTACATTAGTACGGTTTCCCTTCATGTCATTGTAAAAAAATTTAAATTGACTTTAAAGAACGGTTCACAGATTATATATTACAGCAGAAGTGCAACAAATAAAAAACTTTGATTATTTGCAGCGTTATTTGTTATCTGGAAAACACACTTTCCGAGATAAAAATTGGATTTTTCTTTTTTGTTTCAGTGAACTAGTCAACGGAATCACAGGAAATCTATTAATAATGCCTAAAAAATGAAAATTGCTAACTTACATTTTATACTACGGCAGTCAACAAAAATAGAACCTTTACTAGTAATTCAACGGAATTTTTATTTATAAATTTCTTCAAAGATATAAGATTTGTAACACTTTTATTTTCTGTAAAATACGCACAGAAAAGCATTAGTTCTTCACTTTTTTTATTCATAATAGTAAACACATGTAAAAAATAACTGCCTTTATATGATGGATAAAAGACGTGAAACTTAAAATTAATTTATTATTATTTAATATATATCCGTCCCATCATTTACTTTTCAAAACAAAGCCATTGTATCCAGATCTTCCAATACCTTTGAATGAATAAGCAACTAAAATTACGACTGTAATTCTGAAACAAGCGGTTACAAGTCAGGCTTAACTAGCTCGCCAATATTGTTGGCATAATATATTCACTATTCCATTGACTAATTATATGCAACTAAGTTGTGACGTTAATTTGCGGCGTTCAGTTGTTCTATCTCAAAGTACCAGTTTTGTTAGATAGGGGAAAAACTCGATTTAAACAGGATATACCTCGCGGAGATAGCCCTCTGTTATATTTTATTTGTGACTCCACTTTTATTTGGCATTTCCCGTTCATATTACTTGAAAAGTTTACAAAGAACGTGAAACAATTTTCTACGCACAATGTTTGAAGAAGAAGCGTATGGGCAATTGATCTCAGTCTTCAAATGAGAAATGTTCAAGTAAGTATTGTCTTATTAAATGAACAAAGAAGAATATAGAGTCGAACATCTGAAATTACTTTACAAAACCAGTTAAAATTCTAGATACTTATATTTAATTCTTTTTTGATTATGTTTTTAAAAATGTGGGACAATGCTTCAAATTGAGATACATTTTTTAAAATTATTTTTTAAAAAAGTATTTGAAATGTTATAAAAATATATCCATAATAATATATTTAAAAATGCTTCGCTAATGAATCTCCGTTTTAACTATGAGTCAACTCTTTTTTTGAATCTACATTATTCATCATTATTTAATTCAAGAGATAATATTTTAGCACTGAGAGATTCCTTCATATGAAATCTGAATAATGGAAGAGAATAAGGGATACGGAAAACGCGTGTGCTTATCGCATTTTCACAAATAATTTGCTATAGTTAATAAAAGTAATACTTTTTTCTCTGAAGAATTTTGGAAGTTCTCCGATTTTTACAGAAGAAATTAGACTAAAATTACTAGTATATTCTACTTCAAAAAATCAAAGTATTGTTATGAAGATTCCCGCTCAAAGATTTTATACTTTCATTCTAAGAGAACAAAACAGCGGTGACTTACGCGAAAAGCGATGGCGCGAGTGATGGTAATTTACTGTTGAAAAACAATATTTGAAATACAGGATAAATAACTCAATTTTGCTTAATAAATCTAAGAAGGCCTTCGCGCTTTCTACGGTACTCAGACACAGCTATCAACGTCTAAAATACAAGTATGTTTAGAAATTATTCGCCAGAACTCACTCGTCACTTCTCGACTCTTCACGGTCAAACCAATACTAATCTGCAGCGGTCAAAACAAGACTAACTCAGTTTCGGCGAGTGACTTCTTTTATATAAGCTTTACGGATTTTTCTCGAGAGTTCCGCTTGCGTCATATATTACGATTTATCCACCAATTTCCTGAAGAATCCATAGGGTCGCCATGTCACCATGGTCACAAAAATTATGCCAATTTAGCTCTATCGCCAAGATTTCGCCAAGTTTTCATTGAATCGTCATTATAATGAAATTAACGGCATTGCTTGAAAATATTACAATTTTAACATAAAATGATTACAACATAGAGTTATATAAACGTATTACACTTCTAGATATAAAATATTTGCTCTATTTTAAGGTATCTGACGATTTGCGACAACTCTTTTTGAAAAAATGGAGATATGAGGATTTTTTTTATGATTTTTAGATTTATTTAGTATATTTTAAGAGAAAAATCCTAAACTTAAAAACAGAAAAATTATTATTATTATTTAAACGGGAAAAAACTGATAAAATTGTACAAAAAAATTACATAAACAGAGTCCGCTCTGTACAAAAATTTTATGAACAAATTCTGATTTTTTCAATTTTGATGTGTTACTTTTTATTAATGTTTAAAATGACCTTTATAATAAGAGATATTTTAATTTTTACAAAAACTAAAACATTTTAACAAGATCATGAAAATGCTTAAAAGAACAGGGATTATATTCACATAAATGACTGTAAATTTTGAAATAAAAGAGCGATCAAGTGGTCAAAAACACTTCTACTGTTATACACAACATACACAAAATATTTTAGCAAATTATTTTAAAAACTTTTTAATCAATCGCTGTACCCGTTTGAGCTTTTCGAGAAAAATACATTTCGAGTAAAACGCATTTTAAAGTTTGATATCTTGTGTAAAGTTATGGCAACTGCTTTTACTAAAGCACTTGTAGTTTTCGTTTCACTGCATGGAAAATAAAAGACTAGTTATTTTTATTAAGCTAATAAGATGGCCTATAAAATAAAACCATAAAAAATTTCTAATTTTGAAAAAAAATTATGATTTTAGGGTAATCGGATATCTTAAGTATTATTTACTAAAAATTAGTAATATTTTAAAAACTAGTAATGTGGAATAGTGCTTTTTTTCAACTACTCACCAAAGGTCTGGTTGTAGATGGAACGTATTTCTATCTTGGGAACTCCTGGTCCTTGACATTCGAGAACGTAGTACTGGGAATCGGGACTGAAGATGACATTGAAGAAGAGACAGGCCTCTCCTTCTTCGCAGGTTAAGCATTTCGTGAAAGTGGCAGAACGAGCTTTCTTACCAGACACAGAAAAGAGATGGCGTTCTCCTGGACGGTTCTCCAATGTTGTCAGGTAATATCTGAAAAACCAAATGAATGGAATTTACTGACAGAAAATCGTGGGTATAATCAAAGGAAAAGTTAATGTAAATTCTAAATGTATTAAAAGAAAATTTTCTCAAACTTTTTAATAATAAAGCGTAGAACAGTGTTTCTCAAACCGTGGGCATGGTAATCCTATGAAGAGGGCGCGAGCATATTGAAAAGTCGAAAGCAAGATATTATTTTTTAAAAAAATATTAATTTTCTAAAAGTAAACAAACAAAATATATTCTAACATAATAAAAAAATTAAGTACACATTTACACTGATATAATACACTTATAAATATATCAGTATTCCGCAATGTATTTTGTAATTAGTTTAACAATACAAAGTTAAGGACAAGTTAAATAATTACCAGTAACCCATACATAAAATTATATGCAAATTTTAATACTTATATTGATAATTTGTACAGTTTAGAAATAATGTCCTAAATGCGCTTAAGAATTACTCGCTTTACTCCTTAATACTATCGTTTAACAAGTAAGTGAGCGGATGTGGTGAAATGAGAGGGGAGAAAAAATTAAATTAGCAAATCCTCAGAAATAAGTACATATTTCGAAAACACTGTGAATGTAATTTTATTGCATTCCAAGACTTTTAACATAATTTTTAAAGAGAAGTGCACAAAAAGGATCGTACTTCAGAAAAACGTATATATACGTCCGAGGCAATTAACGCACTGGCTGAGAGAGTCATTAAGAGGTTAACGCCGTATTGTAGGTAAAACGTCAAATTCTGTGTTATTGAATTCAATACACTGTTATTGTGTGTAGGTGGGGGTGGTGGGGCTTGCTGAAAATTATGATTGAATTTTTGGTCGTAAATACTAAAAGTTTCAGAAGCACTGTTGTAGAGGCATTGTTATATTCAGATATCCTTATATATCAAACATTCTGCACTTGTGTATTTCTAGTAATTTTTTTAATATCCTTTTTTTTAAATTGAAAAAAAAATATTTGAAAAAAATCACAATCGCGTATCATTAAGAAGATGAATATTAATGCATTTTAGCTGCCAAAAATGACCTGAAGATGAAAGGGAAACTTATAATTTTCAAAATTAAAAGAATGAACATAACAATACAAAACCGAAAGAAAAAAATCGTCAGGCCTTTTTCTCATTTATATCGTTATTGTTGTAGAGTTCATACAGGAGTAAAAGAACAAATATAAGATCAAAAAATCAAAAAGAAAGACAATTTTTACGCACTAAATACAATAACTAATGGAGAGAGACAGAGCAAAATTGAATCGTAAAAGTAAGTCATTAAATTTGTTTCGAATGTAGTGTTCAAATAGTCTAAGTTTTTGTAAATCCAATAATAAAAAAAAATTGATTGTTTAAGAAAGAATTTTCTCAATAAATTTAAGGAATTTTTTTTATCGTTAAACCTAATAAAAACGTTGGAATGTATTTGTGTCAGCGTTTCACAAGCTGTAGGGCTCTCCCCTTAGGGTACGTGAAACCCCTGTGCGGGGGAGGGTCGTTAGTTTCAAAGTAGAAACCAAAAAAAAAATTAAAAAAGAAAGGAAGCAAAGCAAAATACATTCCAAAATAATTAAAATTAAATACATACTTAGACTGATATAATATACTTATAAGCGTATCACAGTACTGCACAATATTTTTGAAAATCAGTTTATCAATACTAGGTATCCCACAACGTTCGGAACCGTGATTTTAAAAAGGAGCATAAATGGATAAGTTTTATGATATTTAGTGTCACTTATATTAGAATTCATGTATAATATTGTTTTGAGAACATTTTGACAAAAAAAAATTATTTAAATACAATATTTCGACAAAACATTAACTTAGAATAAGGTTTTTTTTTTCAAAATGTTCTATTGTGAAAAATACTTCCATTATAATAATATTTTGCCTGTATATAGCTCAGACCTCTGTACTGATGTTCAACTATGAATTTTGAAAAATGCACATTATTTTCAGAGTTACAACCATTTGAAATAATTATCGGCTTTTTATTCTTGAAATTTCTCCCCGTTGTCGTAAAACGTAAATAAACCCACTTCTAAGTTATATATTTCAAAAATTATAATTGAGCTTCTGTACAGAGATTTGAGATCTATACAGGCAAAATATTACTATAATAGAAGCATTTTTCAAAAAAGGCGAACATTTTGAAAATGGATCATTCTATGTTCATTTTTTGTCAAAATATTGAACTTAAATAATTTTTTATTGTAATACTATTCTTAAAACAATTTTACATACAATTTTTAATCTAAATGACACTAAATATCATAAATATTATCCATTTATACGCTTTTACAAATTACAGGTTCCGAACGTAGTCGGATACCATAAAAAAAAAGTTTAATAATTTCTAGAGCCTTCCATGGTTTTGTCATATATAAAGTTTAATGAGTGAGGGAGTGAATATTATTGTCACTCTGTTCATCTACACGAGGGCATTGGGAAACTATACAAATTTTAATACTTATCTTGACAATTTAACTGGTTTATAATAATAGTTTATTGTAGCTTTAGTGTCAAAGTAAATTTTTTTGCATTTGGTGCATTGTTATTGTATGGGGGTTGGGGATCACGGATGAAAATTGGGTCACAATTATTGAAAATTTTGAGAAACACTGCATTCTGTAGTTTGTAAATTCAGACATGAAAAAAGTACTTATTAAGAGAATAGGATTACAATCACTTTTATTTGCGATGGTTGAAAATTGCAGAAAAAAAAAATTCTAAAGAAAAGTGTCCATTTCGCACGTTAACGATTTGTATACAACGTGATTTTTACAGTAAAAAACCTATACATAACTTCAAGCATTAACATACTTCAGTTTCATTTAATGTTAAATATATTAAAATAAGGCTAAAGTTATTCTCAATATTTTTTTGTAAAAGAAGTTTACATCGTTATATATTGTGAAAAACATTTGTATTAGTAAATATTTTAGGTATAGATAACTTATGAACACAAATATTTTAAAATATATTTCATAGCCAATATAATTGCACTCAAATATACAAAATTTAAATATTTAATACAGTTCAAATGAATTTTAAAAATATAAAAAAGTATTATATTAATCTACTTGGTAAAACTCAAAATTCCTTTTTTCGTGTTTTATTTATCTTTAAGTATACGTAATCAAATAAAGCCAGAGAGAAGTTTGAATTTACAATTTTATTTTTAATTATTTTTTCTATACTTTGAAATTATTGGAAAAAAATATCCTACGCTATATTAATTTCATCCCAAAAAAATGGGAAATTTTTACAACGCAGTAATTTTTTAAAAAATATCAGATTTTTTTATATTTAAAAGTTTTTAAATAATAGATCAAATACTTACACAGTGTTGGAGGCTTCATGATAAGCAACAACTTTGTAGATATCGAAGCGACCTTGAGTGAGAAAATCAACATGTCTTGTCTGTAAAAAAATATATATTTTTTGTTCACAATTATTATGCGAATAAGCCTTGAATTGTGATATGAAAAGTGCAACTAATTTGATCTTTGATCATATCAGTTTTAAAAAATATTCTTATTATAGTAGATTAAGAAACATAAAAACTTAAAGGGAAAATTTTGGTAATAAAGCATCATCGCAACAATCGCCAACGTTCAAACAACTCGCCAAGTTGGCAACCCCGATTTCGCATGTATCGTATGCTCTGAATTGGAAATCATGTGATTCGTTTCCTGTAACGACGCCATTAGGTCGCGATAATAAGTAAATACCAAAATTTATTTTTTAATATGTGTATCTCCGATGAGTTTTAAGATCGTACTTGAAGTTCCATTGAAGCTGCAGTGGATTTTCTTAAATTGGTATCAGCTGTTTCGATTTCTTATGATTAAAAATTAAGTCAAGAACTAATCAAATCCAAACCAAGGAAAGACAGCTGTATTTATCAGTGGAGAAAATAAAGACGTACTTCATGTATTTCAAAATTGCACACGTAAGCATTTATATAATAAGCAACAGCGGCGTAACGTACACCCCATCTTTTGCGGGGTGTGGCTCAGGATTCTAAGGGAACCAAAGCCTAAAGATATTTAAACAATATTTCGTAACTCTTTTCTATTAAAAACAAATGTAGAAATTACTGTTATATAGTAGTAATATTTACTAAAAAGCTTAAAAATTGAAATTACTGTATTCATGGCTAAATTATAATAACACTTAAACTTTTTTTTAAATATTTGTCAAATTCAAGAGTTAAACGAATGCTTTGAATAAAATTAGAAACATTTAAAAAGTATATCCAGGAATTATTTCTATATACATTAAAACAAAAGATCACAAAATACACACACGTACACATATTTCTAATTACCGTCGATTATGAAGTCAAAACTACAATTCTATTTATAAAGATTTAGCCCAGGAGCAATTGCGCGGGGCACAGGGCCACCCCAATCTCTTGAAATCTTTAATTTTGGAAAAAAATTGTTCATTTATTTTCATTGACCTTGTCAGTATCTTCCTATATGATAGTCTTCATTGGAACTAAAATGTATTTGTCACATATCTCCCTCTATTTTGGGAGTGGCTAATGCTTTCATACAATCTTAAGATACATGGGGTGACGGAGTTGCCCCTGTGGTCAATTTTGTTCCAAAATATTTTCTAATAACAGGCTACATTTTCCACATGTGAACTTCTTAGATGTTTTGACTGCTGTGTTGTACGACTTATTGTGATTTATAAGTATTGTCATCCGATAATGATCCACGATCTCTATCGGATGAAGTTGAAGCTGATTAAGCCAATGAAGAGCTTTATGAAATAATGGAAGTTAATCACAATAGTGAACATAAATTTGAGAAAGGCGATAAACATGAAACGTTTGAGTTGAAAAGAAAACTTTGAAATATGTAACCTAAGAAACTCCACTAAGACAGATATGAAGTCGCAACTGTACTACAAGATACACTGCACCTTGTCAAAAAGACACACACACAAAAATCAACATGCTATTTGTCGATCGTCGATGGACAGTAAAACTAGAATAACTTGAACAAAATATGTCCTGTAAATATTATTCCACTAATGTTAGCGAAATGTGTCTGTGATTTGTTTCCTTTATTAAAGTCAAGAACATTTGAAACATTTATATAAGTTGGATTCATTTTTTTCTCAAATTATCAAAGAAAAAATTAAAATTCCTTAAAAATAGATAAGTATTCGTTCTCTTAGTTGTATTAATACTGGAATTACAATTTGTATCGTGTACAATAAATATAATTACAAAAAAAAAAGAATTGGTGTGACCTCGTCTCCACTAACGTTAGTGGGGACGAGGTGACCATTAACGCGCCTCCACTAAGGTTAGTATTGTATGCACGATTTCACCCAGGTTAAAAAAATACTTCAATTTTCTTTTTTAATTTTTTATTTTCGTTGTAAAAAAATCTAGCCTTTTATTGAGTTTAAAATGAAATAATAGATATTTTTCAGCATTTCTAAAACATTCAACTATAATATTTGAATACATTTCTTACGTGAACCAAAACTCGTTGAAGTATACACGAAACCATAACGAGAGAGAGAGAGAGAGAGAATCCCATTGTGCTTACCCCAGAGGAAACAGCGTCTTGTCCTTGAAGTAGAATATCTTAATCTTATTTCGCCTTGTTATCGACTTGTTATCCAGATCTACAAGTTTCTTCGTTTTTTATAGTTTTTTGGCAACACTACAGTAAGTCCCGTACAAAGCCTAGGAGCATTTTTCTTCTATTATATTGTCCCTGTAACAGCTAATGATTGGGTCTCAGCTCAATGACCAGGGGTCTTAAGGTGCTGCGTACAGGATTACGCGTTTACTTTGGTTCAATCTTAAACTAATTTCTTGCTATAATAAATACATAATATTCTGTGTGGTGAGCGTTTTTTTCCCCAAGTGTAATATTGACATTCCCGTTTTCAACATAATGTAATTTCCAACAAGGTGCAATTAAGGTATCCGAATATGTTGGAAACCGTGATCTTAAAAAAGCGCATAAATGGATAATTTTCATGATAGTAAGCGTCACTTAGATAAGAACACATGAATAAAATTGTTTTAAGAACATTTTGACAAAAAATAATTATTTAAATACAATATTTTGGCAAAAATTAACTTAATATAACCTTTTTTCAAAATGTTCTCCTTTTGTAAATAGTGCATCTATTATAATAATATTTTACCTGTATACAGCTCAGACCTTTGAGCAGAGGCTCAACTATGATTTTTGAAAAATCTACATCATTTTCAGAGTTACAACCAATTGAAATAATTATCTGCGTTTTTTTCTTAAAATTTCAATCCTTTGTTGTAGTAAAACATGGATAAATCCACTTCTGAGTTATATATTTCAAAAATTCTAGATGAGCCTCTGTACAGAGGTCTAAGCTATATACAGGCAAAATATTATTATAATAGAAGCAATTTTCGCAAAAAGAGAATATTTTGAAAATGGGTCATTCTAGGTTCATTTTTTGTCAAAATGTTGTATTTAAATAATTTTTTGTCGTAATTCTATTCTTAAAACAATTTTATATCCATTTTCTAATCTAAGTGACTAAATATTATAAATAATATACATTTACACGCTTTTGCAATTTCAGGGTTCCAAACGCAGTCCTATACCTTAAATAGAACTTACGGGGGGAAAGATTCAAGTTATTTTTTGGAAATAACGGCTAAAAAAAATTCCAATGAAGTATTGTTTTTCCCGCAGCAACACTCCCCTTGTATGGAAGTTGAATTTTATAGTAGAACGTTCCCATCTTGGACTTTAAAAATAAAATTATGAGTCTTGGAAGATGATGCTTGGCTTACCAGATTGACGACTTTATCCCCGTTGGCTACAAAACGGCGAAAATACGATATCGCCAAGGAATCATCGAGAAAATTCCAGGATTGATCCTTCTAGAAATTACCATAAGGTTAAATAAAAGTTTTTCAATGGTCGAGTCAGTTCGGAACGAAGTTCAATAGTGTTCGTTGACTGCGATACGAGACGGAATTTTTATGTATCTGGGTTTCTGCAATGGTGTATCTGCTAAGCGATCCATTTCTGGAACATTGTGAAGCTTTTTTACAACTATTGCGATTAATATGTTATAATATTTATTTGTGTATACACATCGATTCATGTTCCTTATCAGTTTGGCTTGTCCTTTAATGAATATTTTTATAAACATACTTAACGTAATCGGTTGTTTTTTCCCACCAGGCAAATTTGTAACAATATGTGATTTTTTCACTTTGTTCTAAACAAAACGAATCAAGTAAAGGAACAGCAAACTTTTTTCTTTTTCATTAAATTATTACTAAAGAACATAATAAGGGCAAGTTAAAGGGGCAAATTTTAGTGATTATTGTAACAATGAGTACATCTTCATTATAATATAGAAAAAAAAATAAAAACTTGTTTGCATTGCTGAAAATTAATTTAAAATTACTTAAGTTTAAAATTATTTAAATTATTTTAAATTAACTTAAATGATTTTATAAATCTTATAATTGTTTTAAAATAACTTAAAACTTTTTATATTTTTTAAAAATTATCTTAATATTTCTTAAATTATTTTAAACTTACTTAAGTTATTTCAAAATTACTTATATTATTTTAAAACTATTTAAATTATTTCAACTTAAATCCATATTTCTATATCTATGCACTAAATAATATTCCTTACATTTATACATTGCATCGTATTTTTTATATCTATATCAGTCATAAAATATTATATATTTCTTCAAGAATATGAATTTTAACTGTTTATATAATGTATATTTGTATTTATGTTGTGCTTTCTTTGAGAAGATACATTTCTCAACGACATGTCAGAATTATTACCTCTATGTATACATGTTTAAAGATAATTTTATTTATTTGTTTATTTTTACTTTAAAATAAAATTTAAAAAAAAATATTTAATTTTTCAACTATATACAAGAATTTCGTTTTACATTTCTTTATTTCAATTAAATAAATATATATATATAGATATTTAGAGAGATTGAGCTTTAAACAATATTTTTTAAAGTAAATTTATAACGTATACATAATTGAATGCATCATTAATTGCAAAAATGGTTGTTTAACTTGGAAGAAATTAATTAAGTAATTATATATATGCACTGAATCTTTTACTTAAGAATAAAGAAAGAAAATATTTATTTTAGTTTTGGTCGTAATACTATGCGACACTTTCAAAAATATTATAATTTTATTTACGAAAGACAGACTTTTTTAAATCCTAAGTTAAAATTTTGAGCGAAAAATATATTCCTATAATTTAATGATAGTTATAAAGATTGAATTATGTTTACCCTTATATTTGTAGCGATCCAATAAATTTATGAAAAGTGAAAAAAGAAAAACTTTATACATTTTGTACTCGTGAAATATTTAATTTAATTAATTTGTAAGTTAATTCGTACCTTTATAAAATGAAAGCCGACACACAATTTCATTTAATTAATTGGTGAACAGAAAATTTCCATTAAAGTTTCACATCGCCAGAGTGGCAACTTCGAAATATTTAGAATACAAAAACGTAAAATCTCTTAAGTACGTTGACGATTTTTTGGAGTGTAATTAAGTAATTTAATTACATAGCTACTCTTACAAATATTCCAAATTTTATTTTCGCAAATTGATGGTAATACAGTATAAAAAAAGAGCCAGCTACCCCATCTTTATATTAGAGTATGAATGATGCAAAATTTATGAAGAAATAATTAAGTCTGTTTGTATAGGGGTTGAGCCTATTTTATTACACACGTGCAATACATGCAAATTCATTTTTTTCTCCGTAATATATAAGTTTCGGGTAATTCTTGAACACACATTTAATTGAAATGTTCTTCAAAATGTTTCACATTATTTATATTGCAGTTAAATCTTGGAAAAAATAAATATATACAAATATATATGATTTAATCACTTAATACTTATTTAACTATGTTCAATTTTCTGCAATTGCTAACTTTCTTTTCTGAAACATTAAATGTTATTTTAGGAGACACAGTACGATTGAACTCACAAGAATTAGTCAGAAAACAAAATCTATTTTTTTAGTTTAAGTTATTTTTTTATGTACTTTTCTACAAACTCACAATATTTTAAAGTTCTAAGTTTAAAAAACGGAGCTAGGATTACTTTTACGTTTGTTTTTATTCACATTCCAACGGCAAATCAAACTATAAACTGACTTATATCAGAAGGATAAAATAACTAGTTTGCCTTTAATTAAAACGCTAAAGCTTTTTTTTTTCTATTGTGCTTAATACTTGGAATTTTTTTCCCCTTGTTGCTAATAGTACATGGAACAAAAGTTGATATGCATTTTTCAATCAATGCAACACTTTTTTTAAAAAAAAAATAATTGAAGTTAGATTTTACACATTTTTTAACGAATGTTCAATAAGCATTTATAAAAAGAAATATTCTACGAATACCAATCATGTTGTCACAAAATCCATACCTACTTCTGTTATACATAGTTTAATGTACTTGCAAATCAAATTCCATACATGTGTACATCACTTTTTTTAGGATGAGTACCATTTTAAATTCACTACATATGTTTCAAGTTTTCCATTAAAACAATTAAATGGTTAGCTTTTTAAGAAATTTTGTGCACAAAATCTGTTTTACAGCATGCATACAAATGGGAGGCAACCAAAAAATTATGAAAATCATTAAATTAAAAATTTATACGTAAATCGTACCATGTCTCCTTGATTTTTGTTTGTTTTAAATTTACTAAGTAATTTCAACTGCCATTCAATTTTTTCTTGACATTTAAAGTTAACAGTAATTTTATTTCAAAATGCTCAAAAAATTCCGTTTGGATATGAAATATTTAAATAGTCTTTCGTAAATATCTTTTCTCAACATAACTATAATAATTTTAAATTAAAGTGATCAAGCAGTAAAGGGAAATCCAATCTCCACTTACATCATTGTTAGCCATGGCAACGTGTTGATAATGTCCGTGTTGACCTTCAGGTAATGGCAAACGTAAATACCAATTTTTTCCCCCTTGACCAAAAAAGATTGGACCCTGAAGATCTACCCAACCTTTCCTGCTCGGTGGGCTCTGCTCATATACCTGATAAAAAATATAAAAACAAAACTTGGCACACAACAGTACTTAGTAATTTCTTCAAAGGATACAATTTACAGTAAAAAAGATTTTAAAAGGAATTTTAGTTGCTAAATCATTGCAAAAATTGCTAAAATAATTTTATTTGCAGAATATATGCGTATAAATATGTTTTTATCTTAAAATATATCTTAAAAGTAGCTTTTAAAAAATAGAGAGTTTATCTTTAAAATATCATTGTGAGATTTTTCATATGTGTGTTTCAATAAACTTATCAGGAAATAAATCTTAAAAAAAAGGTATATTTCTCTATGTTTTTAAATATAAAAATGTGTTATGCCTCTCAAGTACTAGGATGCATTTTGAAAAAAAAAAATTCCTTCACAACACAAAGATTCTCAAAGCATTCCAGACGAACTTCTTAGTATCTTTGGAAGTTTAAAAATGACCTATAGCAGTGCTTCTCAAACTTTCCATACTTGCGGCCCAATTTTTAATCATAGTTTTTATTGCGCCCCCCTTTATAAAATGATAATGCATTTGCATGGAATAATATATTTTGATGCCAACGCTACAATACGATATAAATTATAAACCATAAAACTTATCAAGATAAGAATGAAATTTTGTGGATTAATTTGTATATGACAAGCTCATGGGAGTCAATTAAGGGTATTAAAATTTTTCTTAACTTAGTATTGATAAATTAATTATCAAAAACATTGCGCAGTACTTTTACATTTGTAAGTGTATTATATCAATGTAAATGTGTATTTTTCTTTTTCATTATGTCAGATTTTTTTTTGTTTTGCTTCCTTTCACACAGTAAGTTAATATTTTTTTAAATCTTTTATTTTCAATTTTTCGTTTGTTAGTGCAATCCAAGTAAGATTATTGCACCCCCCCCCTCTAGGGATTTAGAAACGGTGCTCCAAAGTTTCCTAGGGATCCATTGGATGAGGACATTTTTTTCTAGTTATATTTAAGGATTGTAATTATTAAGTAAAAGCCTCCCTTCTAACATTTGTAGACATAATAGAAGGAGTGATTAAAGCATAGTTATATATGATCCACACATTTAAAGCAGAATAATTTATTACAAATAAAACGTAAATTTAATAAAATACTTATTTTCTATTTATATGTTCATATTCTGAGTTCAAATTGTTATTTTTTAAGATTTCAATTCCCTGATTAATACTATGAGGGAGAAAAAATTAAAGGAATATCTGAGAAAAGAAATCTATTTTTAAAATAGTTTCGATGTCGACCAAAGCTTGGGAACCCTTGGATTAAATGACTTGCTTCTTTTCTATTATTTTTTTTCATTTTAATGACAGCAATAAATGTTACCCAATTCATATCATTTTCCTTTTCTTACAAGTTAAAAATTACGCATTGCTTTAAAGTGGTTTTTTCAGTGTTGTAAAAAAATAAAAATATCTATTTTCCCTAATAGTTCAAGCGATACAATTGTTATATTTTTTTGCAAATAATATAATATATGCTTAGTATCTTTATTACTTTCACTACTGTGTTAGTCAAAAATTAGTTTTTTGAAGTGGATTAAAACATATATCAAATAGTATAAGCTTTTCCAACCTCTGAATTTGTTGTGATGCGTAACTTCATTATTAATAGAATGCTGCATTGACATATCAATGGGCTAAATTCATGTGACGTCATTGTTATATGATGACGATAACTACACGATTCTAGCCAATTAGTTCAAAAACTAGCGTGATGTCATTGTCACACCATAAATGCTATATATATATATATATAGAGAGAGAGAGAGAGAGAGAGAGAGATAGATATAGATATAGATATAGATATAGATATAGATATAGATATAGATATATATATATATATATATATATATATATAGATATAGATATATATATATATATAGATATAGATATATATATATATATATATAGATATATATCTTGGGTTTTAATCTAATCTCAGTTCACTCACTTCGCTGTTGCCAACTTTAGCCTTTTTGCTGAAACTTTCTCTTAAAAGTTACATTGTAAACAAAATGGATTTTATTTAAAAATATATGTATAAAATAAGATTTTTTTTAATTTAAAAAATTCTTTTTGAGAAGAAACATATTTTCATTACATTTAAATATATTTACCCAATAATGAAATTTGAAATTTTATCCAAGAACTGCAAATAGACCAACAGTTATAATTAGTTTAATGTATGTTTTGAATTCAATGGATAACATGTGTTATCTTTACCATGTGACCGACATGAATTGAGCCCATTATATGTTAAGTAATATTTATTACTAAAAAACATAACACAGTATGTAATAAAGTTAACCATCACCATCTACTCTTTTATCTTTAATTCTATCTTTTAACTAATCCTTGCCTCAATTTGCTAAACGCATTCCATGTTTTTCTTGACATTATTAAAGCCCTTCTTTTAAAATTGTTTTCCACCAGCGTTTCTCAAACTGTAAGATGCGCCTCCCTACGCAGGAGTGATAACCCTAATTGGGGGGGGACGTGAGCATGTCAGAATAAAAAATTAAAATAAAAACATTAATTTACTCGAAGGAAGCTAAACAAAAAATTCTGACATAATATAAAATAAAATACATATTTATCTGATTTATATACTTTTAAATATATTCGTACTTCACAAGGTATATGATAAATAATTCATCAATACTAAATTATGAACAGTTTTAGTAAGTACTATTGAATCTCCCATGGGCTTGTCTCTCATTCGGAGCAAATTTTTTTCAAAGGAAGGCGGTTGCTCACAAGTCCGCGAGAATGCTAGTTGTGATAGAAAGCAACAGAGGCTAAATCATTTTTCTATTGGCATTCAAACTTATAGAAATGAATGGTGGAGGAAATAAATGCCTAATTTAATTAAGAATTATTTTGCAATATGTTCAAATTTATAAGTTAGAAAGGAAAATTATGTAATCAAAATTCTTATCTTATTACTTAAAGGCAATTTACTTAAAATATCTATTTCTTGAAAGTAACACACATAAATTTTTGATAATTTGTACGGCTTATAATTAAGGTCGTATTGTAACTTTAAGGTCTAAGTACAATATTACTGCATTCAATGCATAAGAATTGCATGGGTGGAGGGGGCACGATGAAAGTTCTGAATGAAAATTGGGTTGCAAATATTGAAAGTTTAAGAAATTGTACGCGGTAATTTACTTTTTTTTTTTCTTTTCTCTTGTTTCTGACTAATACCCACACCAGCAGTTCCAAGTGAATGCATTTTAATACACAATAATAATTTAAATAGAAATAAATAAAGATTCTAAATATCTACAATATTATAACTAATATTGATTCCATTTTATAAGTTACTTACCACGACGCAATACCAAAGCTCTCCCGCGCATTGTGTGACGACGGAGAAATTCTGTGATCTAGCCAACCATATGACGGCTAAGCTTTGGTTGTCTATCCATTGCACGGACGTAAAATAATGGTCCCTATGATGAAAAAGGAAAACGGAAGAGCACATGAAATGATCACCTGCGGGGCTCTACATCTCTCCATAATGAATGCAGAGCCAATAATACACCCTAAGGTTTTTGCACATGCAGGGCCTACGCAGATCGAAGGAGAAAATAATAAAGTGACTTCTATCAAGCAAAATGGGATGAAAATAAAGAAACAAGCATATACGAGAAGTACTCCACAGTAATTAATTGAAGCACTTATTAATAAATCAGAGGAAATATTTAGTGTAGATATTGATAAAAATGCAGCTCATTTAAGCTATAAATCGAATTAATCCATCAAGAAAACTAATTTTGTTAACAATTTATTTATACACACACACACACACACACATATATATATATATATATATATATTAAACATTTTTTTAAAAATATTATCTACTCTAAGGGCATATTTTTAATATTTTATTGTATTTCTTTTTACGCTATTAATATCTACTTTTTTAGCCATTTATTTAACAGGGAAATTAAATAATCACAACGATAGAAACATTCCTGATTTAAAAAAAAAGAGAGAAATTGCATCTTTTACTTAAAGTAGCTCTATTTAAAGCAGTACTTTTTTTCAAAAATACATTTCCTATAATTTATACAAGATTTTGTAATTCATTTTCCGTATATTATGTTCTTCATAGCTGCCACATATTATTAAAAATATTTAATATTCCCATTAAGAGAATTTTCCGCTTTTCTTTAAGGCTTTCTTAATAATCCGAAAGCACAACAGTCCATTGGAAAGTGTATGGAAATTTTACGGGCATTTCATCAAATGAGATGCACTTGCTCAGGTTTCTGATTTTTTTCTTTGCAAAATAGGCGGCAATTCACTAATATGATTAGAGGTTTTGTCCATATAGACCTCAATTTTATCAATGTCCTTTTCATATAAAGGTGGAATTTCTTCCTTAGAAATTGGTTCGAAAATAATCTGCTGATAATATAAGAGATAAATTCGGCTTTACAAGAGCATTTTTGAACAAATCCCGGAAGCCATTTCTTTTGGTTATTCCCGTCAGCTGAGCAATCAAAAGTTGATCTTTTTTTATTACCAATTATTTTTATTTATACCCAAGCCTCATCGAATTTATTACAAATCACCATTTTCAACCGCTAAGTGATTTCCTTATTATTTTCCACACTTTGTTTTCTTTCCAGCAATATTTTTTGGCAAAATAAGATGATCTTAAGGTTTAAACATCTTTTTTTTTAACTTTAAATTCTAAAAGGAATGATTTTAATTACAATTCCGCAAGACAATTCTTAGTTTCTATGCAATGAAATTTTCAGTCAGGGGATTTTCTTTTAGGATTAGAGACTATACTTACTTGATTGTTCTCTGCGATCCAACATTCTTAGTATGAGGTTTTATGGTTATGTTTTCATTATTACTTTCAGCTAGATGTTTTTTTTTCTTTCAAACTTAATATATTATAAATCCTTTTTTTTAAATGCAGAAACCGAGATTTGTAGACATATTTATGATTTGTTGATACAAATATTTCTCATTGGAAAGTGCAAATGCGTGCTTTCGAAACATCTACCAATTTCAGGAGACATTTTTAAAATAAATCTTTTATTTTACATTCTAATCAAAATAAAACCTTAGCCGGCGATTATTCTAAATTTTTAAAACTTTATCTCACAATACAAACGAGAAAACAAATTACAAAATCATTTCTTAAGAAACAAGTGACTGTTTAAGTAATAAATGATGCTTTGTTTTAATAAATTGAATTTTACTTTACAGAATTCTATGTTTAATTTCTTTATTTCAAAAAATACGAAATAAAATTTGAATTTTACATTTTTTCGTGTAACTCTAGTAAATGAAAAAACTTTTACTTAAGAACTGTATTTTTAAATAAAGAATTGCGTAATCTCAGAGGACAGAATTTAGTTTTATAATTAACTTTTCGAAAGCATTATCAAAAGAAAAATTATTTACTTTTCAAAGAAGATTTGTTATGAATAAATTAAATACGTTTTTCTATCTCATCCATTTTTACTACTCCGCTATTTATTTAATTCTATCACCAAGATTTTAAAAACATAAATATTCATGCCACAAATTGCTGTTGAAAAGCGAGGAACTTGAATTTGAATATTTCCAGCTATTAATTACTTGATATTTTGAATATCCTAGAGAAATTTCTCATTTTACAGATTTTATAGCAGCCTCATTGAAAGAAAATAGAAATTAAAATATATGTTAGATTATTTTTTTGCGTTTTTTATTGAATAACAGAATTGAAAGAAACATTGAAAAAAACTGGTGAAAAGTTATTTATGAATCAAGTATATATATATATATATATTTACATATACAAACTCTGACCTTAACGATCGGTAAATAGTTCTGTAACATTAATGTTAATGAAATATTAATGAAAGTTATCTTAATGTACTTCGAAATAGTCACCCCCCATAACAATATACGGCTGAGATCTACCATACATGTCCTAGAAACTTTGCAAGAAGTCTTCGTTTGGGATGGAGTTAAAAAGCCTCGTAAAGTTTCGTTGGATGTTAGGAATATTGTCAAACCTCTTTCATTTTTAAAAGCGAGTTTGAGTTGCTGGAATAGAAAGGAATCTGGAGGATTGAGATCTGGCTACACGAGTAGTATAGATGTTGTTCAATTTGCTCTACTCTCTTTTTTGCCATGAACTGTTTAATATTGGCTGTGTGAGGGTGAACATTAACGTCAACAAAAAAACAATGAACTTTTTTGTGTGTACTGGGGCCGTACCCTGCGTAGATGTTTCATGAAACGGGTCAAGACTTCAATGTACCTTGCAGCATTCGTCATCGTTCCCTCAGGTAGAAATTATTTATGGATAATGACTTGAATATCAAAAAGAGGTGACACTCATTTCCTCAACGTTTTCGTCACTGAAGGAGGTCGCTGGTCTTCCGCTACGGGATTTGTCAGTAACACTACACCAGCCTTCTCGAAACCGTGTGATTCTCTCGTACACATTTCATGGATTGTGTTTGATTTTCATAAACACTTACCAGCATCACATACGTTTCTTTCGGTGTCTTGCTAAGCTTAAAAAACAAAACTTTAAAATGATCTTTTGTTCGTTCATTCTCCTGTTCTCAGTTAAGAATCAACGCACTAAATAAGCACTTTGTAAACAAGTCTTACACGGAACACAAACGAATCTCAACCGGACAACGGTGGCTAAACAAAACGCTGCACCTGTCACTACGCATGTGAAGCCTTTTGTTTCGTCAATGTTACCAAATCGGCCATTCTGACTTTATTCACCGAACTTGATTGTCAGAGGTTGTATATATATGCAAGCGCGTACAGAAAACTATGTTACTAAAAGTATAAGTTGTATAATAATAAAATATTTCGGATAATAATCAAAAATATATCGTAATTGCTGAGATTTGGAATCATACGCTTTAACATGTGTGTGTGTGTGTGTCCATACATTCGTATTTTATGAAAAAATATTGTCTGGATTTTTCCAATGAACATCGTAACAATTATCTATAAACCTGCGATCACCCTCGCTGGGTGTTCTTTACACCCCAGCAACAAGAAAAGCCTGCTAGGATTCTAAAAAGAATGCGCAGAACCACGATTTTTTCTGTAGCTGCACATTTTACGTTATATTGAACCTTCATGCATGATGCAATCAATCTCCCTAGAACTATTTGAATGTAACGGCCTTCAAAAGTTTATGTGGGGTCCTGAGTAATTGAATTATATTTCATACTCGAAGAATCTACGGAAGAGTACACTTTACTCTTTTCGTTTATACTTTTTTTTTTCAAATTTATAACTATGCATGCATCTTTTATTTAAAATTTCTATAATTGTAGCATAAAAATAATATAATTCTTTAAAATAATTGTAAAATATATTTTTTATTGAATTTTTTAAAACATTTTCTAGAAATTATGACCAAACTCCATGGGAAAAGGGGAAACAGTGACTTCGTCGTCTATTAGATACTGTAGCAACAGATTGTCAAGATGAACTAAGTGAATTCAATGAATGTGTAATTTCGGAACCAAACTTTGAGAGATGAAACTTGAAATTGCAAATTTTTATAATACAGGCAGTGTTGATATCACTGATGAAATGTGCAGTACATTATGATGTATCGCGAATATGTAACCGTTGGCCATTGCGAATATTTTATTATCCACTTAATACTACAGGAATTAGTGCTTCCATTGTCTATCATTCGGTTCTTCTTGAAAAAAAATTAGATGTGGTCAAGATTGTTAGAGGAGATTAGAATTGATTGTGTACAGCCACAGTGAGATATGAGAACGGAACTCCCAAACCTTTAGAAAACACTCAAAAGAAGCGTTAGTGACACAGAAGATATTAAAAAAGAGCATTACTCCACCAAAAAAGGGACGTTGCCCTGTTTACTAATGGGGAAAAGATGTAAAAATTACTTGTTTTTGTTTTCAATGTAAGAAAAATATGTGCTTAATGCATATGGACACAGTCTGCTCTGAGTGTTTAAAAAATGATTAAAATATTTTTCTACTTTTTTACTATCCTTATCATTAATTATAAAGTATAGTTATTACTGGTATATACGTTTTACTTGTGGTTTATGAAAAAATATAAAATTGTGTAGTTTAAAATGAAAATTTTGTAGATTTAGTTTAAATTAATGTTAGTCTCAATGTTAGTAATGTTGTATGCAATAAATTTAATAATTTTATTTCCATAATACAAAAGACATCTTGTACTTCATAAATATGTAATATAATTGACTTAATTTTTTTTTCATATTTAAATACACGTCTTAAGAGTTTGGGGTGTTATCTACACCCCGTGAGTAATGACGGAAGTAAAAATAGGCGCGAGTGACTTAGATTTAACAGAGAATCATTATTGCGCATTAATTGTGTTAAAGTACTCATAAAATAAATATAGTTTATTGGATGGGGTACTATCATGCTTTCTTTAAAAATTAATTGCGGTAAAGATGCAATGATTCAGTGATTTGATAAAATATATCAAGGCAGTATAGTATGATAAATATTTAGATTTCAAGCAATGTAGTAAATAACTGTTGCACTTAATTTTTAGACTATACAGTGAATAACAGTAGTGTTTCAATTTTATTGTTCATTTAATACGATAAACCAAATTATATTTTGTTTTTTCTAACAATGCAGTTAGTACTGTTTTTGCTTTCTCATTACAAATAATATGATAAATAATTTCAGAAGAATACGTCAACACTGCAGGATGCTTTCAATGTGCTTTCAAACAAATTAGTAGAAAATTACCACGGTCGAAGTCATAAAGCTTTATAAAAACATTCATGAGTAAACTTAGCCACACATTCTTAGGAGGTGACATGCACATTTAAAATGGTTTGTTGGGTCTAAGACATATTCAAATAATGTTATACACCATCCGTTTTTTTATTATTTACCGTGATATTTTTCTTCTAAACATTGATTTCTAAATGTTTTCCATTTCATGCCAATAATATATCATAATTAAAATTACTCAAGAAAAATACTTTGATGTTGTAATTTACTAAATACTAAACTTTTACTTGAAAATGAAGAATATGTAACGTAAATCTTCGTATATAAGTCGATCTATTTATAAACAGAGAGTGCGTACTTTTCTTCAAAAAATAACCCAAATTCGCAAATCATGCAAAAGGGATTCTTTTTTTTTTTTTTGAAGAATTAGCCTGTAACTGTTTTACAGGCGAAGAACTGTTACACAGTATGACTCGTTGCTTTGTCTTGCGTTGTTGCTTTGAAGATCTGACATTTTCTTCCTCGCTTTTCTCTAAGATTTCTCAGGTCCTCAATGTAATACTGCTGTTTTAGGGTCTAGCATTGAAGTATCCATTCGGTAATGATGATGTAATTAATACCGAACAAACACAATGAGCATGACTGGTTCTTGATGTCACAGATTAACCAGATAGTTCATCATCGTCAAAAACCTCCCTATCTTCAGAAAATCATTTCTGCCATTCACAACTTTGACTATGTGACGTGAAATTACCACGAAACATTTCTTTTGGCAATTTAGAACATTCAGTTGAAGGGGTTTTTCTTTTTTTTTTAAATTTCACGAGGAATTTCAAATTTATTCACAGCTAGATTTATAAGTTTATCATAAGTTTATCGGTACTTCGATACAGCAGCGTCTTACTCACACAAGGATGAAAAAAATGAACTAGATTTAGAGATGGAATAACGTGCCAACAGCACTGGAAAGATCAAAATCAATTATATTCCATCCCCATTCCTTTTCACCAAGCCTAACGGTTAGGGCATGCGCAGTCCGGGAGCTTAACTGTAACATCTTGTATGAGCCGATGACCATACTTAAACATTAAAAAGTTCGGGATAATAGCCCTTGTGTTTCCAAATCCGACATAAAGATATTAACTATGATTAAAAAGTTCGAAAACACTTCTCGACTTATACACAAAAATGTACGATATTTTAATATATGTCGACCTAAATCAGGAGCAATATCACATTAACATTATTGATCTCCACATGATATATTTACATTCTAAAATACTCTTGCATGCATAAAAAAAAAAAAGAGGAAAAATTAAAAGAAATGGAATAGTAAAAAGTGTGGTGATGGGAGTGAATAAAAGCGAAGCAAATTGCTCGTGACCACAAACCACACATGCACTAACTGGTCTTGCATTTCGCGGGGTGGCTTCACGTCTCTCTGGAGCAGGTTGAAAGGGTTGTGCAGGTCCACCACCCACAGGAGAGTGGAAGGGTTGTCCCCACCAGGCTGTCAAAGATACAAAGTAGAAACATTCTAAATTAAAATCAACAAATGGGAATCGGGTATGTTTCCATAAAATAGATTCGTTAAGGCAGTAATTCTCCAAATTCTAATACTTGTGACTCAATTTTCAATCATAATTTCCACCGCGCTCCCTTATGCAATAAAAATGTATTGGATGTACGAGTGATCAGGAAAAAAAGTTTGCAAGTCGAATAAAGCAATATTTATTAATAATAGACAAAACATCCAAAAAGGAATTAAGTGACATACGTGCCTATAATATTTCGACATAACCACCAAGTCTATTTATGCATTTATCAGAATGCAGAACCAATTTGTTTAGACCGTCTTGTAGGAAATCAAGTTCCTGTCCATTGATACAAGTCTTGCTGGATGTTTTCACAGCACTGTCTTGGAATATCGCTCATCAGAAATGGTATGTTGCATGGTACCACAGCTCAGTCCCAGCTCTGACAAGATTTCACTCAGAGTTACCCAATGATTATTTTGAATCATTTCTTCATTTCGTGCCGTGGAGAACATAGGAGACCGATCCCGGCCATATTGCGGTTTTCGTCACCCTGTTAGCCTGGTTGAAAACAGTGACACCATCAGGGCCGGCTCTAGCAGTTTTGCCGCCCCGGACAAAAATGAAAAATGCCGCCCTTCTCTCCAATGCCCCCTCTTTCTCTCTCTTTATATATATATATATATATATATATATATTATTTAGTTTTAAAAAATTCAAAACAAGTCGAAAATTAAGGACATAATTGCTTGTTCTTATATCAAATGAGCGAAATGTAAGAGAAGGAATCATCAACTTCAGCTGGCCAATTTCTTCCAAAAATAGTCTACTGATGGTGGGGATCACAAGCGTATGTTTTAACTTATAGTAACTACACTCAGGACTAAAATAAAACACCTCCTGTAACTCTCTATCTATCAGAACCTCTTATTATTCTTGTCCTCTTTTGGATGGCTGACACCGGACATCGTAAGGGTTAAAGGAATGTCCGTTGTAACCTCACTCCGGGATGGGGAGAAATTTATAAGACAAAGATGTATAAACATATAAAGTATATACATACAGTAGCGCACACAGGAATTTTTCAAGGGGCAGTCTGGGTTCGAAAGTTCACCATTCTTTGTGTATCATGCTCCTTTTTATTTTGTGGATTTTCGGGAACAAAACACAGTAAAAAACTAATTATTGAACAAATAATTAGCATTAATTAATAAAATTAATCATTAATAGCAAATACTTAATTAAATTTTACGTACTATATGCTTAGAATTATAATCAATCGGGAAAAAAATCAAGGGCTTTGGGGGGTCAGGACCCCCCCTTGTGTGCGCCACTGTATACGTATATATATTAAATTCCGTTCTTTAACATATACTCCCGCCTCAAACCCTCCAAGTTTAAACACAAAAGAAAACTGTCATTAAATATACAGAGTACAAAATAAAAAAAAAATAAGATACGTTAAATGCGATACCAAATTCACACCCAATACTATTTCAGAAAGAATATCAAATTATTTGTAACAAAAAAAGTATTTTTTAAATTCGATCCAAATGCCACCCTTCAAATTTGCCTCCCGGGGCAGGGGTTTGAATTGTCCGGCCCTAGAGCCGCTCCTGACACCATTTTGCTTCATGTCTGTTCATTGGTTCTTTACCATAAACTTCCACGATTTGACTGTGAACATCATGTGTGGATCATTATTTGCCCATAAATATCGAATCTCGGGCTTGCGCTTCCAAACGAGACCGAATTCCTAAGCCATTCCTTGTCATTTCAATCGTCCTAAACCGTCAGGTAACTTTCACTACCTACTAGCAAACCAGCTGTATGACAAGTAACGCCATTTGTCTTCACGCTGGAGAAACAAAACTTCTCCACAATATGTAGTTTTCAAACACTGCGGCTTGTAACCTTTTTGTCTGATCACCCTTTGTAATAATAATTGATATTAAATCGACAATGCATCCTTAATTATACGACGTAAATTATCAAAGTAAGCATTAAATTTTGTAGTAACCTTTTGTATTTAACCTTTAAGTAATATATATTTCAAATAATTTAGTTTTAAATATTATTTTTTTAAAAAAATTTCACTTTCGACTTTTTGATGTACTTGCTCCCCCACGTGTTGTTAACCCACCCACCTCAGTGTGCTCGCCCATAATTTGAGAATCACTACCTTAAGGCTTATGTAATACCTATAATCTAAGAATCTTATAATCTTATTTCTATAATATTATTTTCCATCCATATAATCAGATAATTATTTCTAAAGTAAATGAAATATATTTCTAAATAATTCAAACTTAGAAGCAGAAGGAATATTTTCATGTCTTAAATGAGGATAATAAAAAAAAGAAAGAAATGAAATAGAGATTCGTGAAGCTCCAATTTTATGGAAGCAGCCCGCATTGTGGCGGAATATTTTTTTTTTAAATAAAGTAAATATAAAGCATTCTTTATAATCTTTTTTTAAAATAAAAAATAAATAAACTTTATTTTCTTAATCCATTTTATTTTTAGTTTAGGTTCATTTATGCTTTATTCAAGATGGCATTAATTCAAATTTTCTGTTTTGATTTTTCAGCGTATTATTTATTTAAAATAATTCATTCCGAACATTTTGTAACAACAAAACACACATTTTATTTATATATTTTCCATGTTAAAATACACAAAGAAGCTATAGATCTCATAATAGTTAAATTTTATTAGAACAACCTTTCTATTTTACACACGTAAATAATCTCGGAAAAAACATTTTTTTATATAATATAATATATAATATATTTTTTGTTCAATTATTCCTTTTATTTCTAAGGTTTCCTGTCCGTTCTTAATTTATGAACACAAATTCATTTAAGTAAACAGGATTTTCAAAATATAATATTGTTAGTAAATGTACAACATTTGACGGAACATTATACTCTTTAATATGTATTTAGTCTTTCGATCAGGGACGAAAAATAAGAAATTAAAAACATTTCAGTGCAGAAACATAAACATAATTATTAAACAAAATAATATTTTTGATTATATTATAAAAGAAAAATAGTACTACTGTAAAAGTAAAAATTAAATATACTGCAAGTGTTCAAGAGGAGCTGGAGAGAAAACTACGAGGAATATATATATATATATATATATATTCCAGTGAAATTTGGTATCTTCACGTTTCAGAACATGCACAAGTCAAATACGCAAAAAACGCTGGCGGCATATATGTACATTTTAAGCCCATTGAACAGTACAAAAACAAGATCACATTGAGTAGCGATGCTGAGAGAACGATTGATTCCAGTATTGCAAGAGAGATATTGTTTAGAAACCATGGTATTTATACAGGACGGAGCAACCCCTCACATTGCTAAACCTGTAAAAAAATAGCTACATTTTTTAAGCGAACCGACTCATAAGCAAAGGTTTCGAAAACGCCTGGCCTCATGATCACCGGACCTTAAACTTTGCGATTTTTATCTGTGAGGAGAACAGACAGATATGGTTAACAGATAAAACATGCTTCTGTTTCTGGATTGAAACCTAGCGTAACGAGACACGTGAAGTGTGTTACAACAGAAATTTTAAATGCAAGGTTGGACCATGCTGTCTTACGTTTTCAGATATGGTTGCATCTAGTGGTTCGCATATTGAACACATCATGTGGAGAATTTATTGAAAAAATATTGGTTTAAATGTTTTCGAAAGCGTCTTTATGGATTGTTTAATTTGTGATCTTAATTTACGTTAATTTTTGATTACATGATACTGTAAAAATTTAATTACTGAAGCGAATTGTATGATATCTTGAGAAACTGTAAGTGGTTTTGTATATTGTTTGTATGCCTCTTAGAATATCATTATGCTCTGTCTATAACAGGGGAGTCCAACCCAAATGACTTTGCTCGCCACTTCGGAAAAAACATTATTATCTCGCGGGCCGCACATAAAAATATGTACTTTTATATCAGATTAAGAAACAAAAAGCATTTATTGAATAAAAAATTTAAAACAAAATGAATTATTATTACTGTTTTTTCATTATTTTTCATGTATTCCAGACATAGATAATGTAAAATTATTTATACATACAATAATGAAATGATCAAATTATGTTTAAAATATTAGAGTTGCCATTTTCTTGAAAATTACGGTGTTCCTTTTGAATTGATCTTTCGTTACTCATTGTTGAAATTTGATTGCGCTGTCATTCGCAAGCGGTTAAGAATACATTACACTTTATCTTAACAATTCTGAATATTTTTTTTAAACTTTAAAAACATCTCTGACTGAATCTTACTTTTTTTGCACTACAAAAAGAAAAGTAGAAGAAGAAACGAAAGTCGCACACGGAGAGAATCATGTAACATTCATAGAGTAAAGGTTATGCATAATGCAATTCGAAATTTATTAAAAAAGTAACTTATTTTAGTAAAATCAAATGTAACTGTTTGATAATTGTAACTGTTCCAATTTGATTATCAAAAAGGATTTATTTTAAAACATGAACAGGTAACAGGCAAATACATTGTAGATTTATATGTATATATATCCTCAAATAAATTTTAAAATGAAAAAACTTTAAAAACGTAATATTTATTTTTTTTTAAAAAAAGAGTCGGTGGGCCGCAACTTCTGCACTTGCGAACCGCGTGTTTGACACCCCTGGTCTATAGGTTCTGGAAGTTGTATATGCCATCGGTGAACGTTGAAATACGGTACAGCGCCATCTATCGGGTGAGAATGGCGTTTTTTACATATTTGATTTGCGCACGTTCTGAAACGTGTAGATACCAAATATTACTGGAATATTCCCAGTGGTTTTCTCTCCAGCTCCCCTTGAGCACTTGCTGTTTAATTATTGTCTCCCTGTATATATTTGTATGTGTAACTTCTAGTGCGCTAGGAAAACTACTAAGTTCGGTGTTGTAAATGGCAAAATGTACTAGACATTAAGGGAGGTTGATTCAGATTAGATTTCTAGAGTCAAAGTAAATACTCAGAAAAAATAGTTATAATTTTTTAAACAAAGCGTTTTTGTATTCAGGTAAACAAGCATCTACTAATCGTTGTGAAACAATTAGGGTTCTTGTTTTACATAGACTTAGTTATTTGATGTTATTTTAGAAATCAGTCAATAAAAAAATTCTATCATGAGTTGAAATGAAGAGTAAAGAAGTGCAATTGAATGTTCTTAAAATCAAAGTAAGCCAGCACTGAGAATATAAAATCAAATAAAAGATTTCACTAATTTTATTATGAATGTTTCTGAACTTTCAAAACACGTAACAATTTTATCACATTTTACACAAAGATGAGATCCACTCAAATTTATTTCCTTCAATAATTCTACTTCCCAGTAAAAACTCCTGCATTTTTACTTTTGAAGATATTTTGTAAAAACCACGAGCAAACGAAGAAATAACCCAAACGATGGATAAACGCTGAGAATTTTTTTTCTTTAATAAAAGCAGTTAAAATAATTAACTATCAGATATATACTTACTCATTCATTCAATTCCAATAAACGTGACTGAAATTTATTCAATACATTAAGTATGACACTTGGAGAAGAAAAAATTAAACAAATTCAAATGATTTAAGTTTGATATTGAGAATTTTCTCTAATTAAAATATTTCTACTGAAAGAGAAAAAAAAAATATTATTTGTACAAATATTTTCAAAATTTTCTAAGGCATTTTTTTTTATTTCATTTCTTTCGAATATTAGTACTTTTTATAGGTTGGGATTTGTTTCATTATTTTTTTTATTTTTGTGTATAGTATATATAACCAAATATTTCTATTTCTGTACCTTCTGGTTTTGTTTTTACTACTTAAATTCTTAATTTGTAATTTTATTTTTTCTGTTTCAGTTCTTTTTTCTTCTCCATTAAGCATTTTGCATTACATTTTGGAGATGTCTGAAGTAATATAATTTAAATTTTAACTCTAAAATAACACAATGTAAAATGTATGGCATTCTATAAAAAATAAAGAATTCTAAATGAATACGCGTTAAATAAAACTGTTTAAAACTACTCCACCTCCAGCGTAGCCTGTATTAAATGCATTGAAAAAAATTTAATACTTAAAATATATTATCTTAATTTTTTTGGCTACATTTATAATTACATGACAGATTAACAACTCTATATAAAGTTGTAATGCATATTAAAACAAAATTAGTTATTGATAGGTAAAAAAATGCAATAAAGCATAGGTTTTTAATTTGCTTATACAGCAATTCATTCATCAAAATTTTACAAATTCTAGAATTTGAATTTTCTTTTCTTTTAAAAGGAAACATGCGTTGAACTATAAAAATGAATGAGCTATAAATAACATTATACTTAAAAAGAGGAATAGAGTTATTAAAAAAAATATTTATTATTTAACATTTATTAACAAATGATAAGAAAATAAATCTTAAAGATTTGTATCAAAATAGTAAAGCAGATAATCGTGTATAACACGTTGTATTAAAAAACAATTCTACACCAGTGATTCCCAACCACTCTGCCAAGGCAATTTGGTGTGTCAGTAAACTCTTGAAGATTGTCGCCAATTTTTTTTTTAAAGTTTTTAAGGGGTATCCGACTACACTAATATCATCATTTTTTTTGAAAAATTGACACATTTTTTTTATGATTTTATTTTATAGGTCATATTATCAGCGTAATAAGAATACCAAGTGTTTTATTTTATATTCAAAGAGCAAAAAATTCAAATGTTTATTAAAAGCAGACGCCATAACTTTACTCAAGATATCAAACTTTAAAATGGGTTTTACTCGAAATGTATTTTTCTCGAAAAGCTCAAACGGGTACAGCGATTGATTAAAAAGTTTTTAATATAATTTGCTGAAATATTTTGTGTATGTTCTGCATAACAGTATAAGTGTTTTGATCATCAGATTTATGAATCGCTCTTTTATTTCAAAACTTATTGTCACTTACGTGAATATAATCACTGCTTTTTGTAAGCAATTTCGTATAATCACCAAGATAAAGTGCTCTAGTTTTTGTTAAAATTAAAATATCTCTTATCTTGAAGGTCATTTCAAACATGAATAACAAAGTAACACATCAAAATTGAAAAATTGAGAATTTGTTCATAAAACTTTTGCACAGAGCAGGCCCCGTTTATGTAATTTTTTGTTCATCTTCATCTATTTCTTCCATTTTAATAATAATAATAATAAAATTCTGCTTTCAATTCTAGGGTTTTTTCCTTAAAATATACTATATAAATCTAAAAATCACAAAACAATCCCCATATCTCCATTTTTTCCAAAAAAGTTCTCGCAAGTATTAGTATTATACTCTAAGAAAAAAATAAAATCTGGAATTTTTCGTTCATTTTATAGAAATAAGTAAAGGGTATTCGTGGTTTATTTAACTTATCATTTCGTAGATAGATGGATATAAAAAAAAATGATTGGGTTCATAATCCATTTGTGATAACGGATACATCTGCATTTGAACTAAATTTGAAAGAAAAGGAGAAACTAATGTTTCTTTCTAATAATTGATCTTTCAAAACATTCGAAAGAGTCAATTCATTCATTTTGGATTAAAATTAGAGATGAGTATATCATAATACTCAAAAAAGCTTTAAAAATATTATTTCAATTTGCATTTTATTTGTATGAATTCGAATTTTTAACATTAACAATTACAAAAACGAAAACATGATCGTTTGTTTAAAATGTGGATGAAGAACTGAGAGTGGCATTATTTTACGACCCAATATAAACTAAATTATCAAAAATCATCAAGCTCAAATTTAGCATTAAATATATTCTTATAATTCATTTATAATAAATTACGCAATAAACATTTTGTTGTCTTATCGTTCATATTATTTTATTTAAGGGGCACAACACGATTCATTTGACAAAAATCGGTCAAAATGTCAAATCTAATTTATTTAAGATAAATTATTCTTTATATACTTTTCTATATATATATAACCTCACAAAATTTGAAAGCTCTTAACTTAAAAAATGCAGAATTAGGATAGCTTGTACGTTCGTATTTAATCACATCACTTTGGCAAAAAAATTTTCAAACTTACTTATCTCAGAAAGATAAAATAACTAGTTTGTCTTCATTTAAAATGCTAAGGCATTTTTTTCTATTGTACCTAATTCTTTGATTTTTTTAACCTATTGCTAATAGTTCATGTTGCAAGAGTTGGTATGCATTTTTGAATTAGAGCAATACTTATTTTTTAAACAATTGAAGTCCAAAATTTATACATTTTTTAAAGAATTTTCAATGAGTATTCATAAAAAGAAGTATTGTACGAATACCAGTCATGTTATCACAAAACCCATACCAACTTTTGTTATACAAAATTTGACGTACTTGTAAATCACAGTTCATGCGTGTGTGTAAATTTTTGTAGGAGGGGTAGCTATTTAAAATCACTTCAAAAATTTTAAGTTTTTTCCTTAAAAATTAAATTGCTAGTTTTTTATGAAATTTCCAGCACAAAATCTGTTTTACATAGCTTATACACATATGAGGCAACAAATTTTTTTTTAAGTCCTTAAATTAAAAAGTTTTGCGTAAATCGTACCATGTCTCCTTAGCATTGAAAATTATAGTTTATTACATATAAGTACAATTCTTTTAAGCTTATTCAATTCCTACCATTAGCTCACACTCTGTATACATTTATTTATTTACTTATCTTGGTGGAATTTTCAATCGTTATTAAAATACATTTTAAAGCACTCAATTGAGTTGAAATTTTATATATATGATTATTTTGGATGACAATTCAGTAATTTAATTATATTTAATGGAAATTAATTAATTAAAAGTAATTATTTAAAGAATTAAAAATACAGCCACGTTGGCATCATTTTTGGCGACTTGTGTCAAAACATGAAAATATTTTTTTCCCCTCACATTTAAAAGCACTCAATTGTACGGAAATGTTATAAACACGACTGTTTTGGATGACAGTACGATACTTTAATGATAATTAATAAAAATTAATTACCACCGAATGCTGTTATCTGTCATATGTATTTGTATATTTATATTAATTGTAACTATTTAATAAAAAATAGCTAAAATAAAATATTTCTTAGTTGATCGAAGTAGGAGTTGACTTATTTTTTTATATACTATATTTATATATATATATTTATATACTATATATATTTTTAGATACTGTTTTATTGTTAGAGTGCCGCCAAATTTTGAAATTGTTAAAAGTGCACCGCAAAATAAATGGTTGAGAGCCACTGATCTAAAGCAAATATATATCATCATCATAATTTTTTTATCCTTTAAATGAATGCATATCCAATAAAACCCATAAATATTTCTTTAAGATTTAATTGAAAAACAACTCTTAAATTGACCTATTTATTAAATTTTATATATAATATAAAATAAACTTATTTGAAAGCAGCTAATGAAACATCAATTTGGAATTTGATTTCTAAAAAGTAAAATGAAACACCGAGGGATTCCAAACCATCTTTACTAAGAGTAATTAACTGAGTAAATAAATAAAGAAAACTTACCTTTGGATAGCGCAGTTGAAAGAGCTCTGGGTAAACATGGGTTTCGTTAAAACTCGGAGTCCCGAGCCAATTATAGTAAAATGTTCCCACTTTCGTATCATTGATCGTTGCGAAGCAAAGAAAATTTCCATCAGGAGACCACCAGATGGCGTTGTTACTTCTTAGTATTTCTTCTAAATAAACGGATTGAGAATTTTTGTTTCTGAGTGAGATTATAAAGGAAATTCTTTCTTGAAAAGGGCTTTTATTAAATTGATTGTTATTGAAATAGGACACACATATAAAACTGTTTTAAGAATACTATTTCTGGAAAAACTGTTTAAATGCACTTTTTTTGTTTAGTCAAAAAGTGAAGAAAGCCAGACGTATATTCTAAACTGTCTCATTTTATGAAATATGCTGCTACAATAATAATAGTTTCTCTCTATATATGGCTTCTATACAGAAATTGAACTAGGTTTTTGAAATTTTTAATTTAACAGTTCATTTATTGATATTTTGATAAAACGGATCAGAGAAATTTTAACCAACAAAAACCGGCTTTTATAGTAGTAACTTTGTAAAGAATGTAAATCTTACAAGAATTATTCTATTTCAGGTTCTGTAGAGAAATCTTAGCTATATATAGGTAAAATATTATTATTATGGAAGAGTTTTACATAAAAGGAGAATATTTGGAAAACATGTCATTCTTTATTTTATTTTATTTATTCATTTATTGTGACAAAATATTGCATTTAAATAATATTTTCTTGTAATAATATATTCTCAAAAATTTTTTAATTTCAAACACAGCCAGCCACTTCAAATACAGAGATAGTTAATAACTTTTTAAAAATAATTCCTTATGATTTAATAAAACACGTAATTTTGTTTATAAAAGGAATATTTAAATATTTTGTATGAAATTGCAATCATTTACCAAAGCTATTTTTTTACTACTATTTATTTTTATGTTAAGCATTTAACATTAAAAAACACTTTATTACGAGAAAAAAATAATATATGATGTAATAGTAAATAAACAATTCAAGGTACTTACGTATTATCGCAACCTATTGGTGGCATTTCATGAAACGAAGCACCTGGTAGTCAATTCAGCGAGTATGACACATAGGAATTCGAAGTTGCCAACTTGGCGAGTTATTAATGGAGTTGGCGATTATTGCGATAAGACGTAAGCACCAAATTCAATAATACACTTTTTTTAAAAAAAATAAAATGAAATTTTAAAAGTTTGCCATAGTAAAAATTTTTAATAATGCTTTACATTTTGCAACATTTATAACAATCTAAATTTTCAACACTTTTATTTTCTAATCAGATGCATTATATTTTTACATTTAGTAACAAAGAACATGATAAAAAATATTTACCTTCATAAAGCCAATCAGGTATGCCATTAAATATAATTGATTCTACGCCATTTGTAGTAACGGGATGGTGTGTCCCATTCACTTCGCTAAGGTAATATAAATTATTTCCATAAACATAAACCTGAAAGTGCACAAGGATCATTAAAATGTATTCTCCCAATACCGGCATGAAAACAAAGCAATTAGACAGCACGAAGACAAGTATGAATCGATTAAATAATATTTATGCGTAGACTCAAAAGATAATATATTATGTATTCGAGTACTCTGTAAAGTTTACATAATTCTGAAAATATAAACAGGGCACCGAAAAGATAAATATTTATGTTTGACTAATATAATGCGAAATATGTTCACACAATACGATATCTGAAAATTTGATGAGCTGACAAATATAAAACATGGCTTATGTAACTTTTCCTAAAATTCTTCAAGATCCTTTTATTTTTCTTTCTTCGTATTAGATTTGAACAGAAAATACTTTAGGATGACTTATTCGTAAGAAATGCGCTTTATCAAAAGAAATGAAAATAAATTTAGATTTCTCATCATATCCTGTCCCAATAAGAATTTATTAACCAGTTTCAATTTCGTTCAATTCAGTTTTAAAATAAATGAATTGTTTTATACTTATTGCGTTAATCAGAATCAGTGTTGTATTTATTTAGATTGACTATGAAAAAATATCAAACTATTATATATTAAAGTAAAGTATACATTCTACAACAAAAAACAACAACAAAAACCCGATATACCAAGAAAGAGTAGTCCAACAGAGAAAAAAATTGCTGGGAAAAAATTTTGTATAGAATAGAAAATGATAATAAATTCAGAAAAATTGAATGATTTATTTAACAGTTATATAGTTATAAAGTAACGAGCTCAATAAGGTGTTGGTCCATCTCTAGCCTGGATGCAAGCTGCCACAGTCGTGGCCTAGAGTGATAAGACACCCTGATGGTCTCCTGTGGTATTTCCTGCCAAATGTGCTCCAAATGTCGGGCCGGGTCATCATAATTCACTGGTAGATGCAGTCCCATCATATCCCAGACATGCTCGATTGGGGAGAGATCTGGCGATCTTTCTGATCAAAAATGTAATTTACAAGCTGTAAGACTGTTCATAGCAACACGTGCCGTATATGACCGGGTATTATCTTGCTGAAAAATAAGGCCAGGGTACTGAAAAAGGAAAGGTAACAAAATATGGCAATGTCTTCTACGAACCGAAGAAAGTTCTTAGAATGTCGTCGACGTACCGCTGTGCTGTAAATGTGGGACCAAATGGGTCTGGCTGTCTAAAGAAATGAGATCGCAGACCATAACTCTTGGATGAGGGCCTGTGCGGCTTGCAATAGTGAAAGCAGGATCGGCACGCTGTTCTTTGCGTTTCCAGACACATCTTCGATTATCGCCAGGATACAGTTGGAAGCGGGATTCTTTGTAAGCACTAAACTTCCCCAGTCAGCATGATTTCAACAGAATCGAGTCAAGCACCACTAAAATCTGCCTCGACAGTTTGCAGGCATGAGTGGAAGGGGGCGTAGAGATCGGTAGGAGCGTCAGTTTTGCTCTATTAGCCGTCTGTGAATAGTCATAGTGGACACTCGTGTGCGGGTTGCAAGTGTGATGGTTGATAACGTGTATCAGGCACTGCAACAGCTGATCTGACAATCAATCTGTACTCCCAAGCTTCTGTAGCGCTTCGTCGAGCGCCACTACCGAAATCTACAATTGTCCACCTATTCTTGCCAGCATCTTCTAATGGCTGTATCGCTTTGACCCGTATGACAAGCGGTTCTCCGATTTGTCCAACCTGCCTCGTTTTATCCAATATTACGAACTCTTTCAAACTCGGACTGTTGCTCGTAATGAGCTCGAATCCTGATGCGAAGCAATTTTCAGTCGTAGGAAGGTATCCTAAACCGCATTGCAAAAGAAGCTTTGACCATCAGATTGAGAATCGCTTCTTATAGACACCTGCTGAGTGCGCAGTTCCGATGCTCTGTAGTTCCCGCTTTTCATTCAGTGTAACCAAATTTTAATCATTTACATGTTCGGTGCAAATGTGTTTGCATACGAAATTTCCTTATAATAGGGCAACTCCTTCTTGGTGCGTCGTTTTTTTTGTTGTTGTTATAGAGTGTGTTTTTGGTTTTCCCATAAATTTAAAATATTCTTGAAAGGAAAGGTGCCTAGGCTGAGTAGCTTCTAAAGGAATTTAATTAATAAATCATGTCTAAAATTTACATTAAAATAAACAGACATTGCTTTTAGTTACATCATATGTCTTTTGCGATAATTTAATCTACCTTTTTAAAAGAAAACAGAATTTCTAAATATAACATAAGAAATATTCTATCAGATTCATAAAAAGAAAAAACTAAAAATATTTTAAAATTATTTTGCATTAAAAAAAGTACATAATTCGCTTTTAATGTATCTTAAAGCTTTTATCAATACATGAAAACAACTAAACACATTTTTTTAGTTATTATTTCGTATTTTATTAGATCGACGAACTTCAAGAGATCCATTAAAAGATAACAGTAATGCAGTTTAACTCTGAATACATTCCAATAAATCCGAATCTATTAAAATAAAAAGTAGCAAAACAGGTTTTAAAAAAAATCTCTTATAATAAACTTACCAGTTGGTTATCTCTCGGGCCCCAATTTGCGTATTGAAGGTATCCTTCGGGATCATCAGGTGGATGAAGGGCAGATATTTTCCTTAAGAAAGCAAGAACAATTTTATTTCTTTACAGATTTGTTATTAATAAATAATTTATTTTAAGAATATATACAATTTTAGTCAATTTAACTCTTCGTATAGTAGAATTCAGTTAAAAAAATATATGTTAGAGAATATTTTTATTTACATGCACGAGAGATATAATGCAGTTTTATTATAAAAAAGGCGAATGTTCTTGTAGACTTGAAGTCCCTTACGTTCTATGAAAACCATACATTATACTCTGCTTTTAACTTATTCGTTTTGAAACCAATATTTGCCTATATATAATTTAACATGTACTCGGTAAAACTTAAATGAGTTAACTTCTCATTGATTTATTTAGGCGTTTCTGCTCAATGTACTCTTTTCCTGTTTGTATTTTTAGGTCTATATTCTGTTTGGAATTTTAACCCACTGTGTCATAAAGGGAAGAAATGTTGGTACCATTAAATAAATTAGCCAAACCCTTAGCTTTTAAGTACAAAATAGCTTTTTGAATCTCTCAATTGTTTTCCAATTCGTGTCTAATTGTATTTCTTATGTTCAATTTTAAATCATTAAAATCATCTTTTGTGACTTTTGTGTTTTGTTTTTATTTATCCATTCATGTTTAGGTGTATTTTATATCTTTCACACGTTATGATATACAAAAGTAGAGCCACTTTCATCTAACTCGCAAAAAATCTGTTTATGTAATATTTTTGAATTTATTTAAACTTTTTAAGCATCATTGTCTAGTTTATTTCTGAACGAACAATTACAACTCAAAATTTTATTATCGGAACTCTCTTTTTAAAACTTTATATATAATAATAAATTTAAATAAAACACTTGAATGTGGGAGAAGTACACAACTCTTTGATATTCAATGACTATTTATGGGTTCATTTGTACATTAATGTCTGATTGTATGATAGCACTATAATTGTTAAATATTTTTAAATTATTTTGAAAATTGTTACATGTATATCAGGTAAATCCTCACTTTTTTCTTATTTTATCTCTCTAAGACTAAATTTTGTTTGAAAGAATGTATTTCAGTCAATTAAATTTAAACAATTATTAGTTATTATGCAATCAATTTTGCATAAGATATTCCGCAAAATAGATTGGGTAATAGCAAAATAGATTTTTTTGGATTTGTTCTTTCCTCTAAATTGTTATTTAGTGTTGGAATTGAGTTTAACTTCGTTAGAAATAAAACCTTTTTCTTCAAAGATCATCTACTAGATTTAAATAACCATATATTAGAAAGTTGATCTTTTTTTATTCTCATGGTTGCTACCTGGGAACATTATGAGCCGGTTAATTTGCATAAATCATCAATGAATATTGCTGTTGCTCATTATGTGACGGGTTCTATTCACGGTACTTCTTCTAATCCTCATGCGGAAACTATTATTTAACTGTGATCATAGTTTAAAAACCGTTTTCCGTAGAGATAATCCGATACAATGCAAATGTAAAGGCTATTTAAACCCTAACATTGGGGTGCGTGAGGTTAATCTGAAATTCTCGGAATAGTAAAGGGTGAACTGCGACTAGGAAGTCATGTGACTTTTGAAACTAAGGTTCTTCATAGAGAAATGATGGAAGGAAATAGTAGTGAATATGTACTAAGCTCTCGTTGTTCGAGAAGGACTTTGCATAAGGATACGATCCAAAATAAGCCATTTAAATAATCTCAGAAGTTAGATTGAGATTTAGGATTTAAAATTGTTTCTAGGGTTAAGCAATAAAGTTGCAAAAGATTCATAAAAAAGTGTTAGATCTAAAATAAAAATATCTTTTTTTAATGTGTTTATGCCTACTTCTTCTCCAAACCCTCCTATACATGCGATCTACGAAAAGAGACAATTCGTATAAATTTATTTACATAAAAGTTTTTTTATTTCTGCCACCATGTGGTCATATGTATAAATAAATTATGCATGTTATCCAGACTAGTCTGGTGCCTGATGCAGATTTGGAATGTTAGTGTTTGATTAATATAGGTAATTTCCCTTTTTTAATTTATTTTTATTGAATAATAAAGTTAATTTACTTCAAGAAGTCATTCTTTTAATTGGAATGAAGTACATCCAACAGCAACAAGTCTGAGTAGATTCAACATCTAGAATAGTCGTTTTTCTATTAGAAGGAGGTTTGTAATACAGTGTTTCTCAAACTGTGGGGCACGCCTCCCTAGAAGGGGAGGGGTGATAACTACGAGGTGGAAAGTGAGCATGTTTAAAAGTCGAAAATAAATCGAAAAGTCGAATATAATTTTTTAAAAAATATATTAATTTACTGAAAGTAAACAAATAAAATATATTCTGAAGTAATAAAAAATAAGAAATACATTTACACTGATATAATGCACTTATAAATATATCAGTACTGCGTTATGTATTTTATAATTAATTTAACAATACTAAGTTAAGAACAAGTTTAATATTTACCAGGTACCCCATTGGCTTGCCATACATAAAATTAACACTTATCTTGATAATTTGTATGGTTTATAAATAATCCCTTAAATTTCGATTAAAAATTATGCGATATGTTTTCCAATGCCACCATTTAACACGTAGGGAAGCGTATGTGGTATATTGAAGAGAAGAGTAGAAAAAGAATAAAAATAAGCAAATCGTCTGCAAAAATAATCAAATCCTTCGCAAACACTGTCAAGGTCCTTTTAATGCATTCCAAATTCTTAGGAATAATCTTATGGGTGGTAGTGGGTGGAAAAGATTATATTTCGGAAAGACGTATATATACGTCCGGAACAATTAGCACCTTGGCTGAGCGAGACCATTATATTCGGTTGTGGCACTTAAGAGGTTAAACTCGTATTGTAGTTTTAGCGTCAATGTATAGTATTATTAAATTCAATACATTGTTATTGCATGGAGGATGGAGGGAGCGATGAAAATTATGATTCAATATTGGGTCGCAAATATTGAAAGTTTGAGAAGCACTATTGTTATGTGTTAGGTATTTTTATTGAGTTTTAAATCCTTCCCGACATTAATATATAATACTAAACATTTTCTGCAATACTGGTAGAACTATATATATATATATATATATATATATATATATATATATATATATATATATATATATATATATATATATATATATATAGATTAAACCATTACCTAAATATATGTTACTCTAATTAAATGTAATATCAATATACACCGATGCTAAAATTCTAATTAAAGTAAATGTATTTCGGTATTACAAATCAGCTGTTTAATATTCTGAAACTTGATTAAGAAATATTAGTCTTTTCTTTCATAATATCAAGGTCTAAGTATAGTGCAAAAGATCCTTTATATAAACAAATTGCAATTCGTGATATCCTTTAATCCGACATAATGAAATTACGTGTATTAATCATTAATTACACCGCAATGCACGAGAACTTTTCTAATGAAGAGTACATGACATGAAACGTTAAAATATTTCTCGGGGAAACAGTTATAAGCTTAGCCATATATATGTATTAAGGACTCACTTAGAATATATTTATTTAAATTAGTTTGAGATATCTGAATACATTCGAAACCACGATTTTGCAAAAGTATATAAATGAATACTTTTTTTTATATATTTAGTGTTAGCTGAATTAGAACATGTACATAAAACTGTTTTAAGAACATTATTACAATAACAAATAATTCAAATGCAGTTTTTTTAGCAAAAAAAAAAAAAACAATTTAGAAACTTTCAAATACAAGGTTCCCAACAAACTACTATGTATTTCGAAGCATTTTTTTCTCGTAACAAGAAACAAAAATCGCTTAACATGAAAATAAAATCCTTCTGGCAATGAACAAATACGGAAATTACCAACGCATTGGACTGGCTTACTGTATCATCGGAAAAATTCATTGCAGTAGCAGTGAGATACTGTGTATACAGCCCCAATTATGGCACACAAAGACATTTAGGTTTTTGTTCAAAGCTCAAAAAAATGTCCTTAATGCAGTTTCAGGCGATGAAAATGAAATAAGTGATGCAGTTCCTGTGATAAAAGCTTACTTTTCATGATGTTTTTAAAGGAGTAACATATTATGAAAAGTATACTGAGTTATCTATACGCACCATTCGATGAAGAAATGAAGAGCATAATATATCGAACAATTTGCTGAACAATTTGATTTTAAAAAAAGACAATGCAAAGAAAAATATCAGATTATTTTTAAAATCTCAATAAATGCTTTCTTTTTAAAAACCGTTAAAATTTTTACAATTAAACTTCCTTGTGAATGTTTTTGTTTCATTGAAAACTCACCTCATTTTTAGAGAAACTATCAACTGAAAAAAACCGACGATTTCTTAAAGATTTAATAAAATATGAATAAATCAATTTCTAAATTACATAGAAGGAAATATGTTTAACGCGAAAAAGCTTAAGGTATCCGACTACGTTCGGAACCGTGATTTTCAAAAGCGCATTAATGGATAATTTCCATGAAATTTAGTATCACTTAGATTAGAATATATGCATAAAATTATTTAAAGGGCACTTTGACAAAAAAATTTATTTAAATACTATATTTTGGCCAAAAAAAAATAAGTTACAATAATATTTTTTTCCAAATGTTCTCCTTTTGTGAAAAATGCTTCTATTACAATAATATTTTGCCTGTATATAGCTCAGACCTCTCTACAGAGGTTCAACTAGAATTTTTGAAGTACATCACTTAGAAGTGGGTTTATTCATATTTTACGACAACAGAGGGGAGCAATTTTGAGAAAAAAACGCGAATAATTATTTCAATGGGTAGTAACTCTGAAACTAATGTGAATTTTTCAAAAAGTCTAGTTGAGCCTCTGTAGAGAGGTCTGAGCTATATACAGGTAAAATATTATTATAATAGAACGATTTTTCACAAAAGGAGAACATTTGGAAAAAAGATTTTTCTAAGTTAATTTTTTGCCAAAATATTATATTTAAATAATTTTTTTGACCAAATGTCCTTAAAACAATTTTATGCATATATTCTAATCTGAGTGACACTAAATACCATGAAAAGTGTCCATTTATGCGCTTTTTTATAATCCCGATTCCGACCGTAGTCGGATACTTTAAGACGAAATATTACAGCATACAACACTAAACAGTGCAGCGTTACCGACAAACTATGATGTATTCTCACGCATTTTTTTCTTTTAACATGGAATGCAAATCACTTAACAAGAAAAAAATGCCTTCTTGGAATGAACAAAATATGAAAAATATCTGATACTTAATGAAATGTTTGAGAAAATTACTATATTATTACTGTTCTACTGTGTCATCGGGAGATGTCGTTACAGCATGTAATGATAATGTGTGTGCATTCCCAATTATGGCAGATAAAGACATTTTGGTTCAAAGCTCAAATAATTTCATTGTTACAGATTCCGCCGACGAAAAGGAAATCAGTAATGCAGCTTCTGTTTCCACGTCATCCGAAATGAGGAGCATCATCTAAAGTATGTGAAGTTATTTTGATGCACATTCCAATGGTGAAATCAAAAAAAAAAGTGACGATATCAAAAAATGTGCTGACAATTGCACTCTAAAAAAGACAATGCAAAGAAAAATATCATATTATATTCCCAAAACTCAATAAATGCTTTGCTTTTCAAAACTTTTAAAATTTTCAAAAATATTTCATAATGATTGTTTTTGTTTCATCGATTTTTATTAAATGTAGGCATATATACAAATCTATGTAAAGAAAATGTACCGTAATAAGCGTAATTTTGTTGAATATAGTTTTTTTTTAAATTTCTTTTAACACCAAAAAACTTTTCAGTCCTCTCAGTTTCGTGTTAAACGATTTACACTGTTTTTTTACTCGTAAATCCTAGTTAAGCCTTTGTACAAAAATCTTAGCTATATGTAGGAAAAATATCAATATAACAAAAGAAAAATTGCTTTTAAATTTGTTATGGTTTTATTTTTAAATCATTTTTATGTGTTTATTCTAATTCGAAGGACACCAAAATTAAAAAAAAATTATTTATACACGTCTGTAACAATTCGGTTCTGAGCGTAGCCAGTTAATTACCTTAATTAAATTCTTTAATTTTATTTTTAGACACATTTTTAAGACTCTGTATCAGGTTTACAATTTTTTAAATTTGTTTTCACAATGAGATTTCTCAAAGGAATCAAAATATTTAACTAAAAAATCATTTATCATTTTATTTTGTAAAACATTAAGGAGTTTATCAAAATATTGTCAATTAAGTCTGCATTTACAAAAAATTAACAATGCATTTTAAAAAGAAGGAACATTTTAGATCGGGTAGGTTTTCTTAATTTTTCAGAGAGCGGTTGTCAAATGATCACATTCAAGAGCTTGTAAGTGGCTATGTTTCTATCAAGTCGAGATACACGCCGTATTGAGGAGCTAAAACACGCTAAATTTGTTGCAGCTCAAAGTTCTCATACTTCAGTAGTGAGGAAGTTACTGAAGAGGGTGCAATACAGGGTGATTCATAAAGAAGTAGACATTTTCAATGAATTATAAAACAAGAACAATTTAAAGTACACTGATGTCCATAAATTAAGGATAATCAAGTTCAGGCAAACAAAGAGACAGAAGCAAAAGGAATTTGACTTATTTGTAAAGTCTATTTATTAAACAAAAGGTAAAGAGCTAGAAAGATGCTATATGTTTAACATAATTAATAAAAATTGCGATTTTTACTCCCTGGAGCAAATTTCAAAAAGAACCTATTTACAAAAAAACAGTATAACACAGTTAGTATGATGGTTAATACGGAGTATGTCTCCCGGACGATGCAATACAGACTTTATAATGCCTAGGCATGCTGAGTATCAAATTATCAATCTGATCTTGGGTAATATTACATCACTCATCAAGCAATGACCTCCAAAGTTCGGTAGACAGGTGGGAGGGGGTTGACGGGCTGCAATTCATCGGTCAAGCATATCACACACATGCTCAATCGGATTCAAGTCCGGTGAGTATGCTGGCCAATTTATACGGGTGATATCCTCCGATTGAAGGCATTCGTCTACGATGTTTGCACAGTGAGGACGGGCGTTGTCATCCATAAACAGAAATTCAACACCCATGGCACCACTAAACAAACGTACATGTTGTTCCAGAATGACATCCCGATAGATGTGGCCTGTCATCGTTACACTCTGAACATGCAGGTCAGTTCTGAAACCAAGAATAATTCCTCCCTAAACGAGCCATCCTGCACCACCGTAACGGTGTCGTTCAATGGTCTTTTCTTGGTGGTAACGGGTACTTGGCGCTCTCCATATTAAAGTTCGGCGAGAATCAGACTGCAAACTAAACCTGGACTCGTCGGAAAACATCACACAAGACCACTGGTGTGGTGTCCACAATGCATGTTCTCTACTCCAGTTTAATAGCAGGCGACAGTGAATTGAGGTAAGTGGAATACATCTGACAGGCCTACGAGCATATAGACCAATGTGCCCTAAGCGTCTGTACACGGTCTGCCTTAAAACTATTGTGCCGGTAACTGAAGAGAGCTGACGAGACAGGTCTGATGCTATGATCCGTCTGTTTCTTTTGGCAGTAACTTCCAAATATATATACCGGTCCTCATTCGGCGTTGTAACTCGGGGGCGACCTATGCTGTAACATCTACTCACATTACCATCATCTTGGAATCGTTGCCAAAGCTTGGAGATGACACTCTGGGCGATTCCAAGTTCCTCGGATATTTCCAGCAGGGTACGTCCACATTCCAGTCGTCCAATAATTCTACCACGTAAAATTTCATCCAAATGCTTCCTTTGGGCCATAACTATGCGGTTTTTGCACTGAAACGCTTTTAAAGCACTCGTGAACAATTTTACTTATTTGCCACCATTCCTTATATACCCCTCTCTTACACTCTCGTCATTGTGACCTACTATCCGCGCCATCTGGTGGTTTCTTGTAATTTGCATATTCTTCTTCAAGATGTGTGTGATAATTCTACACAGGTGAAATTCTTATTTTAGAGTTCAATTTCTGTGTGATTCTGAATTATCTGTAATTTATGGACATGAGTATATTATATATTATTTATTAAATAAATTATTTAAAGTTTTGCAAGAGACAGTGACAAATGTTCTATGTGTAAACACTCAGTTCAGTGTTTCTCAAACTTTCAAGGTTTGCAACCCAGTTTTCAATTATGATTTTCATCGAACCCTCCTCAATACAATAATAACGTATTGAATTCAATAATAATGATGTACCTTAATGCTAAAGCCACACAATACGATTTTAGTTATAAACTGTACAAATTATCAAGATAAGTATTAAATTTTGCGTATAATTTTGTGCATGACAAGCCCGTGGGGTCACTAGTAATTATTAAACTTGTTCTTAGCTCAGTATTGTTGAATTAATGACCAAATGCCTCGTGCAGTACTGATACATTTATAAATATATTATATCATTGTAAATGTGTATTTTTTATTATCTCAGAATGTATTTTGTTTTATGATTCCTTTCAATAAATTAATAATCTTTTTAAATCCTTCATCTTCAACTTTTCGATATGCTCCCACCCCCCTGGTAAGGTAATCACGCTCTCCAAGACGTCGCGTCCCACAGTTTGAGAAGCGCTGCCTTAGTTGCATGACATACATTGAGCCAGTAATTCGTTTTCGTCAAAATGCGTGTTACGGTACATGAGTCGAGTTCCTCGATAGCGGTTGTGATACCTTGTTTCAGCTCCGCTAGAGCAACAGGATAGGGAGGAACATTACCTTGTCATTTACATACACCCATAGGAAGAAAGCACAAAGCTTTATGTCAGGAATTACGGGTACTAGTGTCTCAAATACAACACGGCTGGCAAAAGGAGTTTTCACTGTGCATGCGTTTGGACGAGTCTATTCTGGAACGCAGGAGAAATTGATCGTGTTGAGTGTTGATGGGCTTCTCCAATCGTGTAGGATTTGAAATCATACTGTGTTGTGTAATATGAATGAAAGCCACGTTAGTTTGAATGACACAAAAAGTGAAAATAACTTCATGAGTATCCAGAAGAAATGTCGTGTTATAAGTTGAAAAGCTATATTGTTTGTTAATTTAATATTTTATGTATAAATTATCTATATTTGCAACAATGGCTACCCATAATGGTAAGTAGCATGTTTTTGCATGCGACTCGTCCAATCCATCGCTGAGGGAATTGTTCAAGATAATATCGTTCGTTGGCAGACCAGAGTGGTAGTTTACCATCCAGTTAGAGAATGAAAAAGCAAATGTATTCCTGCAACTTTGGCCTCATACAGAGAGGATTTTCATATTCAAAAAAGTGACTCCCGTGAAATTTTGCTAAATTCAAGAACACAAAAAGCCTTTTCCGTTCATTGCAAACTCAGCCATTTTTACTGAATAGTCACGTGACACGCATGCTATTCCCTCCGTCACTTCCGTCAGGGGTGAGGCACACACTTTAAGAGTACATCTAACTTACGGTTCGGAGAGGTGGTGCTTGTCTGTGAGTATTACAGTTTTATAGCATCTGGAAAGTTTAGACTTCTTTATGAATCACCCTGTATTAAGTGAGGTCCTCGTTACTCTTGATCATGGTTGAAATTACAAGGTCAATTATCATTAGGAAAATGCAGGTAGTAAAGAGTCACTCAAAAATTCTACCAGAAAAGATATTAAAAAATATTTAATAATATATATGAAGAAATTGAATATACTTTTTTGACATTCCTGTTAAAATATATTACTGATTTATTATATGTTATAAGTATAAAAAATTACTTTAAGGAATATTTTAACTATAAGAATAACCACATTTCATTGAATAGTTAATTTCTTTAAAAAAATATAAAAGTAAATATCCCTCTTGATTTTTATTTCTTTTAAATATATTTAGCTAGCATATTGAAAAATAATCATATTAAGGTAGTGAAAATTTAAACAAATTTAATTAATTTTAAGTGGCGGAAAAATATAAACATAAACTAAAAGAAGTAACTAGTTTATTTACTTCTTTTGAAAATGTAATTAATAATTTTAATTGAAAGTCAAACCAAAGCATTGGAAAAAGTTAATTATGCGAAATGCTATATATTTTAAAGAATTTTTTTAATTAAAAAATAATTTTCGGTGCATATATAGAGATGAGGTACTTACAATAAATTTAAGTATTCGTTATTACTTGTATAAATCCTCCGTAAGAGAAAAGTAAATACTTTTTAAGAACGTTTTTCTTTTTAAATAAGAAATAAAGAAAAAGTCAAGTATTAATTAAAAATACATTTCCACTGGAGCAAAAACTACATTTTCGTCACCTACAATAAAACTAAACAAATTCCTACATTTTATTGGCATGTTTGTAAAAAGTATTTAGATATCCTGGATGGTTACTGAGTAGCTGAAAAGAACAACTAATAATTTATCTCAGATTATTAGATATTTAAGTCATAAATTAACATTAACAGATTCTGAACTAATATTTATCTTCTATTTTTCAATCTTTACTTATCTGGATTCCCTTTCGCAGTAATTCCCAGCCTTTTTGTCTTTAAGAGCACGTTCAAAAACACGCGTCGACAACCTAAGGCACGCGTGTCACATGTGGCACGCAGTACAATTATCAGTATCACTCTGCACTATTCTAAAAGGTGTCAATTTCTGAATGGATAGAAGTTATTAAATATGTAATGGATCTTATTTGACAAATATCTTTAGAATTAGCGGCTTCAAAGAAATTTAACAAAAAATCTGAATGATAACTCTAAAGCAGTGCTCCTCAAACTTTCAATATTTTTTCAGCGCAATTTTCAATCATAATTTTCATCGTGCCCCCCTCCCTTACAGTAACAATGTATTGAATGCAATAATAATAGACTTTTGCGCTAAAATTATAATATGGCCTTATTTATAAAGCATACGAATTATAAAGACAAGTTTTAAATGTTGTAGATACGTTGCTTTTAAGTAATAAATATTTTAAGTAAGCTACTTTTAAGCAATATGATAAGCACTATTTACTTTTGTTTCTTGCTTCTTATAAACTGTGACTTATTTTATAAAATGGTATTTAATTAAATTGAGTATTTTTTATTTCTTCGATCATCTATTTCTAAAGTCTAATCCTGCATTTCTAACATCCTACTTTTGTGAAAACCTTTCCCTCCATATCATTGACCTCTATTCTCTACCTCTGTATACATTATCATGGGAATCAAATTGTTTCAAATATGTCTTAATGAGTGGAACGCTGAATCACACATCACACACACACACACACACATATTGCTTGATTGGTTTGGCACACCACAGCTGAAAGGTTCCCGATTCCTGTTCTAGAGAGAACATATATTGGACGGCGAGTATCATATATTTTTTCAAGATGTTGGATAGAGTTAATAATACACATGCAATAATGTACCAAAAACATTTAAATCCAAAAATAAAATTTAATATATAAAAGTTATTGTTTCGATGCGTGTGGAAAAAAATTATTAAGTAATACATTCAAAATCTATGTAGGGGTGTATTTTATTTATACAAGTGGCTTTTTTGTGTTGTTTAGGGGTATGTCAATATGTCCAGGATCTTGATATTCAAAGAAATAAGCCGTTTAGAATAAAATTACTGTTTAATGAAACATTAGATTATTTAGAATTACAAGATTATTTGTTATTTCACGGAGCATAATCTCAATTGTCGCTAAGCCTATTGACCTCCACGTTGACCAAAAACGTGACTTATCTCCTGTAAACCGGAGTCTGACCCTTTCGCGTCTCTCTCGGTCCCCATCGCAATCGTTTCTCTCCTAAAACCCACCATTCCGAGGGGGGATGCATATATTTGCTGGTAGTGCCATCTATTGGTGAGGTTGTAACCTCACTGATCGGAGAATATATTTATATTCCCTAATACTTTAAATCCTACATCTATATATATATAAAGTGTAAAATTCGTTATAAAAAATACAAATCTCTAAATCAGTGCGATTGGGGGCATTGCCTTTCATCAAACATTAATTAACTATCATTAAAAACAAAAAAAAACTTTCACACATAATTTTATTGAAAACTAAAACAATTTACCTTGATCGCGTGGTGATTTTAGGGATTGGCGGGTGTCATAGTGTCCAAGGACCTAAGGTTGGGAGCTCTTAGTCCAATGGATCAATGTGTCATTTTTTTCTAAAGAAGTGTTTAATCATGTATCAACATACCGCCAATTAACTTTTATTCGTATAATTATTGTCAAAATAATAAAAATAAATTCTAACAACTCTCAAAACTGTTCATTTACAACGAAAAAAAACATTTTGTACTGTATAGTTGTAAATGTTTTAATTATACCTGTAATTCAAATTAAAGTAATATTAGTGTAATTTCTGTTGTAGCAGATTGCATGACAAATTACTCAAAATCAAAAATGTAAGATGTTACTTTTAGTAGAATGCTTGCTTATTTGGATTCACCTGCCAAACAGTTTTTATACAATTAATCATTTTTGCTGTGGTTCACTTTTCTTACAAGATGAATTGTGCTTTGTTTCCCAAAATGCTGTTTTACAGACGATTTTCTGCATATACCACTGTTCCAAAACACTTACACTTACTATCATGCTATCTATCTTATCTATTTTTTTTTTTTTTTGCTGAACTAGCTATGTTAAATAACAGCTAAAAATCGTAAATGTAACGCAAAAAAACTTTAAGATACATTTGTGTATACCAAATTGACTATGATATGCTTAGACAAATTTTGCTTCATAAGCAACCGCAGTCTACGAAGTAAGTAAGGCAAGACAATAAAAAGCGAATGTGCTCCCTGACACCCGTGAACGATGACTCGTGTTTGTTCATAATACTTCATAGTGAACTTTATTATTGTGACATAAAATACAAAACATTTTGATTGCTGGCTTGCCCAAAATATTGTGTCACGTGTCATTGATGGCACACTAGCCATTGGTCCACCTATCCTAATCTATTGGCTTTAATTTTTAAAAACTACATTCAGAAAAAATAGCATAAACTTTAGAGAATTAATGTACAAAGCTATTTCTTAGATATAATACGTAAATTACTTACCTGTTTGAAACGTCATGAATTTTGTATTTTGCTTTATAGGAGTAGCGATATTGCTGAAAGGAAATAAAAATATAAGAATTATTTTGATCAAAATATCAATAAATATATACTTTTTCGGTCAAGGAATTCTTTAGAATATACGCCAAAATAAAGTTAATATTTTTGTATTATACATGTCCCCGTTAAGGTATCCGACTACGTTCCGAACCGTGATTTTAAAAAAGCGCATATATGGATAATTTTCATGATATTTAGTGTCACTCAGATTGGAATACACGTATAAAATTGTTTTAAGGACATTTTTACGAAAAAAAATATTTAAATACAATATTTTGGCAAAAAATTAACTTAGAATAATCTTTTTTTTTTTCAAATCTTCTCCTTTCGTGAAAAATAGTTCTATTATAATAATATTTTACATGTATATAGCTCAGATCTCTCTAAAGAGACTCAAATAGAATTTTGGAAAAATTCACATTATTTTCCGAGTTACCACCAATTGAAATAATTATTGGCGTTTTTTTTAAATGGCTCCCTTCTGTTGTCGTAAAATATGAATAAACCGACTTCTAAGTTAAATATTTCAAAAATTCTAGTTGAGCCTCTGAAGAGAGGTCTGAGATATACACAGGCAAAATATTATTCTAATAGAAGCATTTTTTACAAAAGGAGAACATTTGGAAGGATTATTCTAATTTTCTTTCCAAAATATTATATTTAAATAAATGTTTTTGTCAAAATGTCATTAAAATAATTTTATGCGTATATTCTAATCTGAGTGACACAAAATATAAAAATTATCCATTTATGCGCTTTTCAAAATCACGGTTCCGAATGTAGTCGGATACCGTAAAGTGTGAAATCCGTTATTTCATAGAATAACTAGGTATTTCATAAAATGACTGGGACAATTCAGTTACAGAATATAAAATTATTGAATTCTACGATTTAACTGGGTATTCTATAGAATACCGATTACTTGATCATAAATGTATGAAATACAGCATTCGAAAGTTCTTTGAACTGATTCTAGCTGCTTTTAATCCTTAATCTACCGCATTATGATTTACTGCAATTTTCTTCATGCAATATTTTTTTCGATCACTATATTGAATACTAAGGGATATACATCAATAAAATACTCAACTTTGAAAATTTAATTCATTAGATCTAATTAATTAAAGATATACAAATGTACAATTAATTATATATACTTTCCATTTTAAATAAACAGTCAAATCGTTTTCTAAGTTGTTCATTAACATACAAATAAATAAGACACTTAAATTTTGACATTAGCTGTTTTTGGGACAAAATGATTATCTTCGTAATCGCTGAAAACGCTGTCAGCCGAGAACGCAATTTCTGCTTTACAACTATTTGCCTGCCCCGCTAAAATACGCATCATAGAACCCGTGCTTTCATATAAAGAGTGTTTTTTTAGGTATAGAAGTTTAAGTTGGCATTACTTTCCAAGATGGCGACCGATTTAACAGCTGCCAAGTGATTTATTCTCAGTTTGGTTTGGCAATTCATCAAAACGATCATCAAGCAAGGCGTAGATTCGTCGAATGGCCCCAAAACGAGATTGCCGTTGTTCCCGATTTTAATAAGTGAATTTTGTTTAGCGATGAAGCGCACTTCTGGTTGAAGGGCTACATCAAAAAACAAAACTGCCGCATTTGGAGTGAAGCTAATCCAGAAGTGTATGTCGAAAGACCGTTACATCCAGAAAAACTGACTGTTTCGTGCGCTTTATGCGCTGGTGGAATCTTTGGTTCGCACTTCTTCAAAAACGATGAAGGCCACAACGTTACAGTCAATGGTGATCGGTATAGAGCCATGATTACTAACTTTTTCATTCCTGAATTGAACAATCATGTTGTCCAAGACCTGTGGTTCCAACAAGACGGCGCAACATGTCACACAGGTAGTGCCACAATCGATTTATTGAAATACACGTTTGGTGACCGCCTAATTTTAAGTTTTGGACCTGTGAATTGGCCTCCAAGAACTTGTGATTTAACACCACTAGACTATTTTCTGTGGGGCTATGTAAAGTCATTGGTCTATGTGGATAAGCCACAAAAGCTTGACCATTTGGTAGACAACATTCGCCGTGTTATTGCCGATATACGGCCACAAATGTTGGAAAAAGTCATCGAAAATTGGACGTCCAGATTGGACTACATCCGAGCCAGCCGTGGCAGTCATATGCCAGAAATCATATTTAAAATGTAATGCCACAAGATTATCTTTCGAATAAAAAAAATTCATGTCAATCGAATAATACATCGTTGTTTTATTGCAATTTAAAGTTCTATACCTCTAAAAAAACACCCTTTATATTGGAAGAGTGGATTTAAAAGAATATTCCTGCTAAGTATCATCAGAATATTCGTAAAAACGGTTATCCTGTGTTATTTTAAAGTTAATGGTACTTATAAGTACAGTCGGTAGATAAAGGGTTAATCAATTTTGAACCTATTATAGCTGCTTTGCAATGAGGTGTGTGTGTCCGTTTCATTTCGTTGCCTTTAAATGTAGAATTTAGGTGGTGTATATTTGTTAGCGTTTTACATTTTGCATTATTAACAAATATTTTTACAACTTGTGTTTTCAAATAATGACTTCTACAAGAATCGACGATTAACGTGTAAATAATAAAGATTCGAAGCAAGAGATCTGACTCTTTATTAAATAAACTTCGGTCAAAGGAAAAAAAGTTTGCACTTACTTGTGAAAAAATATTAATTTTGATATAAAATTAAAAAGTGCTGAAACAACATAAAAAAGTACCATGTGACTATTGGTTACTACAGCATTATTACATCCTTGAAGTTGAAAGTTAATTGCAGTAGTAACAGGTGCGTAACATATTCTTTTTTTCTCCTTTCTATTAACTACTATTAGTAGTATGAGCAAAAATAAATTATATCATCTGCTTTTTTTTATTATTTATCAATAAATCATCCACACTAAGGTTGAAATGTATTTTTCCAGAAGTTTTATAGCTATTTATGATCAATTAAAATACAAAATAACTTTGATATTTTTTATGTTTCCCTTTAACGGTCTATCATTAGGTATTTTAAATAAGAACTAGTTATATTATAGAATATCTAGGTAAAGTATGAAATTTTTTATCTATTACATACTTTAACTGACTTGTCTAGTAATTTCATGACACACCTAGTTATTCTATGAAACAACTGAATTATATACTTTTACGGTAACATATATAGGAGAATTTAAAACAAAAACACTAATAAGAATAACGAAACAAAGAGTTTTTTTAAACAGGTTTTAAAAAACAAAAACTTACTTTAATCACATTGTGGAATAATAATACATAATTATGGTCTGCTGATATACTATACTTCTGAATGTCGTAATCGGCCTAAAATATGATATGATTAATAAGTAAATAACAAGAAATGCTATATAACATAAGAAATAAAAGTATCCATATACATACAAAAAACAAAATAAATTTTTTGAATAAACACATATCTTGTTATACGAATTATACTTAATACACACAACGACAAAATGATGTTCTTTATATTTTTTTATTCAGAATTTACTAAAGGATTTTATTTTAAAAATGTTGAATAAAAATATCGGTTAAAGTACATAATATTATACATTGATATTCAAATAACTTTTTTAGAAGCTTTCATAGTTTGTTTTTTGTTTAGTTTATTGTCTTAGAATCTTGAATTCTAATTAATTATTATTTTGAGATTTTTGAATGACCTTCTTTTTAAAAGATTATCTAGTAGTACATTGAACCTAGTTACCATATCTTTTGAAAATAGAACAATTAGTTTGTTCTCGATTTTGAACGATACAGATAATCGGATTAAAAAATTTTGAGGGCATTCACATTTAAAATCTTAAGCTCTGCTTTTATTTATTTATTTGTTTGTTTCCTGTATCTAAAGATCCAATACTGTTTTCTTTATACTTTAACACAGCCAACAGAAAAGAAATCTAGTACATTTTTTCGAAAAGCCATTTAAGTAAATTAGTGAAATTGATTCTGCAAATCAATGTTCTGTGTATTATTATTGTTATTTTTGTTTGAAAATGGCTCTGAATATTGTTTATTTTTCTACTAACAGAAGAAGATTCAGAATTTTAAGAAGCAATCCTTAATCCTAAGAGTACCACAAAATATTTTTATGACTTTAAAGATATTGTTTACATACTAAAAAATTTATCTCGCTAGGGAAAATTTCTCTCGGGATATATCTTTAAAAATTTAAATAACAATAATATGACAGGAAATATAATTCAAGTAAATAAATTTCCTTTATTGAAAAGAGATCATCTTTTTAATGCAAACTAAATAGAAACAAAGAAGTACCCTATTGTGTAGAATCTTTTTTTTTATCAGTTTAAAAATGCTCCTCAAAAACTACTGATATATATATATACAGTCGGACAGCTATTTAACGAAGTCGCTAAATCCCCACCCCCAAAATAGTTCGCTACATAGTGGTTCATCTTTCAATATACTTTATAAACCACATAAGCCAAATTTTCAATTCATAAGTACTGTATATTTAAAAAAAGTAATTATTCACACTTTTTTTTGTAATGAGACTGTATTTTCAACATTAAGAAAATAATTTTTTATTAAAATTAATGCACATTAAGGGGATATTTTTTAATATAAAGCATACACGTAATTTTAAACATAAATTATTTTATAACTAGAAATACATGCATCATTAAATTTTATTAATCATAAAATATGTTAATTTTGTTTTGTTTTGTTTGAAAAAATGCTGTCTTTCATAATACGCCTCATATATTTGCAGTTCACCAAAAATCCCTTCAGGCGTATTTTTCAGTGAATTTTCTTAAATTTTTCTAGCCACCAATTGATACTTAGAAATTGGTCCTATCCCAATGCATTCACAGATGTCTCTATTACAAAGGTCTAGCGATCGAAACATTTGTATCTCGCATTGTGTGCATCCACTTCAAAACTGTGACGTCGACATCTTCCTAGACGCATGTTCTTAAACGTTTTGGACAAGGATTCCATGAATCATATTTCCGTAACCTATCTCAATTTTTTTATGATAAGTTTTTTGGAGATACACTAAATTTTAAAGCACTCCCTTTTTCTCGACGCCTTTTTACACTTCCTGAGGAATTAAATATTTTTGTTTGATGCTCAAACATTAAACATACTTTGGCATATTCGAGCAACACGAAACTAAGTTATCAGTACGAGTGTTCACCACTACAAAGAAGTAGAGTCTAGTTCAAAGACACGGAACAAAATTCCAATGAGAGTGAAAGGGGACATCTAAAATGTTTCTAGTAAACTGTACAATAAGTGTTAAAGTTTTCACTTCTTGGACGAAACGCCAAGAATGCCATTGTTCTCGGTGAATTAGGCACCTAATAAAACCAGTTCAAGATTTATGCTCACAATAAAGTGAGGGTTACAAAAGAGAATAACTTAAAATGCTCTGAAATACTTTAAAAATAGGGAGAGAAAAAATTGAATCACAAGAAAAATTTAGTCAATGTGCTTCGCTAAAAGGGGCTGTGGGTAGCTTAGTGGTTAGAGCATCGGACTCCAGACCGAAGGCCTGTCTTCGGTGCCCGATGCTACCAAATACCCTTCGAGTTCACACGGAGTACGTGCTCGTTAAATCAGTTGGTCCAAAAGTCTTGTGGGCTGAATCACGAGTGCAGGGGACTGGAGAAAATTTCCCTCCCCTTCAGTTTCATGCCTAAATTGGGAGGTTGTGTCGCCATCTATCGTCCAATTTCTCCGAATGAAATCGTATTGACACCTGTCAAGGCGAAGACCAACGACATGCGTGCATCCAGCCCCTTGCCAAGTAATTTCGGGGGCCTCGATCTGACTACGTCAGACAGGTGGCATTAGAAACAACACTTCGCTAAAAGGGAGGTTATTTTAAGAAGAAAATCGTGAAATGTTCTTATTTCCATGAAAAAGTTGGCTTTATTGAAAAATAGTAATATAAATGTTCGTTATATGGAGGTTCAACTGTAAACATAGTGTCTCCGAATGTCATGTACAAATTTGGAGAGGAGGTAGAAAACATCGTGAAGAGACATAATTACATAGGAAAAAGACACGTGGTGCTGTACGAGAGCTCTCAAAGTTGGCACACATAGTATCCCCTTTCCAGACACTATCAGCATGAACATGAATCATTATACGAACGCCGAATTAGAGGATATCCGCTTCATCTACGGCCTAGCTAACGGAAATGGACGTGTAGCTGATCGGTTGTATGGGGAAAGACATCAAACAAGGCTACCACCAAATCATCAAACGTTCACTCAGGTAAATCAGAACCGGCGGAACACGAATCTTTCAAAGTTATGGTTGATGGAACTAGGCAACCACTAACCGAACGAAGAAGGTGTGTTGCATGCTATGGACCAAACTGCCAGTACCAGTGTATGGGTGATTTTTGATGCAGCTGAAAGATCTTGAACAACTGCCCACTGTGTACTCCAGGCCGAAACTTTACATCCGTCTTATGTACAAAGAGTGCAGTTACTATAGCCAGAGAATCATCCACGACGTGTCGAGTTTGCACAGTGGGTTGTTAACCAAAGTGTGGCAAACATACAATTTGTGAGTTTCGTGATGCTCTGTGATAAAGCAACCTTTTCACGTGAAGGGGTGTTTAATACGCACAGCGTGCAAACGTGGGTATTAAACAACCCATGCAACACCCGACCACGTGCCTCACAACAACACTTTTTTTTAATGTGTAGGCGAGTATCGGGAGGGACAGCTTATAGAGTCCATACACCCTACCATCTCGGCTTGACACTGATGAATATCTTGTGTTTCTGCAGGATGTACTTATGTACTTGCTTACCAATTTCCCTGCATGGGCGCCGCAAGACAAGGCAACATCTCATTATGCAAGGTGTGTACGTGACCAACCGGACCGGACATTTCCAGACAGGTTGATAGGTGGGAGGGTCCCGTCACTAGGCATCCCATGTCCCCTCATTTATCTCCCCTGGATTTTTTCTCTGGTGTACGATGACGCCTGTCAATACTGAAATGAACCTGGAGGCGTGAATATCCATCGCTGATGCTAAGATAAGTGAAACTTTAGGTATTTTGGAATAAGTCCACCAATCTATGTCGCGTCAGCGTCGTGCAAGCATACATGCCAATGGCCGCAACTTTTGTACACCTTCTGTGATGTTTTTTTTTATTTTATTTATTAGTGTTTGCTTATTTTTTGAGTAATAAAATATTTTACACGACATTCGTAATTGTAGTCTTACTGTATGTGTCTCTTTATTCCATTAGGGCTATGTTTTCGTGTTTCTGCCAATGCTTTACTATGTAATTATGACTCCTCATGAAGTTCTCTTCCTCTTTTTAAGTCTGTACACGGCATTCGAGACACCCTGTATATATATATATATATATATATATATATATATATATATATATATATATATATTGTTACGAATTTGGTGTCAAACAGTGTAAATAATGTATATTTGGATGTGTAATGCCTTCATCTTACTATAAATTAGATTTAATTTACGTCAAAATTGTAATATTCACAAGAAACCGCCTTCCCTTACGTTATAATGGTGTTTCAATGGGAACTTGGCGAAATCTTAGCGATAGAGCCAAGTTGGCGTCATTTTTGAACACCAATTCAAGACCTATGACACAAGCGTGTTTTTTATTGAATTATCCGCGAGGGATATAAATAGAGAATGAATTCGCCGAGAAAGTGAGAGAGTCTGTTTCTGACTAGTGATCAGTTAGTATTGCTCTGACTGTTGAAGCAATTAGTTATTATTTCGGCTGTTGAAAGAGTGATTGCTTGTGAATAATCTTGTATATACGTGTATTTTAGACAGCGGTAATTGTGTCCGAGTGCCGTTGAAGGTGTGAAAACTTTCTAAGATTTATCTTGTGAATATTGCTGCAGAATTATGTATTTAAAGGATTGAATTTTCTGCAATAAATTTTCATCGCTCTTAAAGAGCTGTCTTGTTCTTTGTGACTGATTGGCATAAAATCTTCGAACCCCGAATCTACGTAACAATATATATATATATATATATATATATATATATATATATATATATATATATATATATATATATATATTCGTATACGGCATCATGGCGAGTGTCTTTACATTTTAATTAAATAGAGTATTGGTGAAGCTTTTTTAATATTAAACTATGATTGTTGTGATTTTTGAAGATACATAATTAATGAAAAAACTTGGCAGTTTTTTACATCTTCATTTAGTTTATGTATAAAACACACTCAGAATCATAGAACTCATAGCAGAAACAAGACACGTGCGAGTATACATGGTTACGAGAAGCAGCGTGAATTTTCCAGCAAACTGAGGCTTAAATACAAAACGCCAACCAGAAGCTCTAAAAACCCTATGATTTCGGTGAAAAGCACCTCTGATTGGTTCAAGATATCGAACGATGGGGCTTACATAACCACTCATCTAAATACGATGGCTACATATTTTTGAAGTGTTAAAATTATGGTATAATCCCGTTAGGAGTGCAAACTAACAATTAATGAATTTATGCGTAGTTATGAAGGGCCCCAGAACCATTATAATCTAAAAAGCCCTAAAGAGAAAATTAACGTGAATAATGTATATCGATTCATAAGTAATAATAAAATATATTTAAAAAGACGTTAATAGGGGAGAGTATTTATGTAAAAATGTGTGAGCGACGTAATACAGATTTATAAAATTATACAATTATCTAAAAGGGTAATGCAATATTTTTAATCAGATATTAGTTTATAATTCCATAAAATTCATAAATATGCTTAAATATTTTAAGGAAAATAAAATTCTGTCAAAGAATTCAGCGTGCAATATCAGTGAATTTCTTCACATATGTTATAATAAAACAATAATATTTTTTTACAAACATGGTATCTATTACATATACGTTAAAAATACAAATTGAATAATATTTAAGAAACATAAGGAATATATAAAGTATCTACTTACAAATGTGGTGTTTTCAAGAAGCATTCTAATATTTTTTGTCTTTACGGAATATACCACTAAATGTCCATCTTTGTCACAATATGCAATCTCGTCCGCTGTGAATAGGAAGGAATGGAATTTCTCATGAATAATAAAGTTCTGTTACTCAAAAATCTTCAAAAATAAATTTAATTTGGTACTTACGTATTATCGCAACAATCGCCAACTCTATTAACAATTTGGTGACTATGATTTCGTGCGTGTCGTATGCTGAAATGACAACCAGGGGCTTCGTTTAATTTAACGTCGCCAATAGGTTGCGATAATACGTAAGTACAACTCTTTTATATCATATTTATCACATTTTACTTTCATTTCGCAAAATGATTATGTTTTTAACATTTAGTAATATATTAAGTTATTTAAGGCGACTTGAAAATTCAAGCTCTCATTTAAAAATATAATTTTTTTTTTCAGAAAATTATTTTTTTAATCATTTTTATTTACTCAATATTATAAAAAAAATCGTTTTATTTTAAAAATCAGGAATTTTATAATCCCTTGAATGCCTTCAGGAAAACATAATAGTGAAGAAAAAAGTACAAATTTCATTTCTGTGAGAAACCTTTGAGAAATTAAAACATTTTTTATAGTGGTTTGATTTAAAAAGATTTTACGAATAGTTTCGTTCAAAGAGCAAAAGTATGCTCTTTTCTTCTATTTAAAAAATGTATATATTTAGAAGTATTTTTATATTTTACGAGAAAGTGAAAAAAAACAAGTTGGCTATAGTGCATTTCCTTTACGTCAACTGTTTTAATCCTAACACCTTAATATTGCAACAGTTTCTTTCGAATACATTTGAAGTACGAACCGTTTTCTTTGAAAGTGATTCAAGTTATTTTTATATTTTACGGAGATATATAAAATGGTTTTGTATTAGAATAATTTGAAAAAGGATGGTACATGCTAATACACAAATTTTATATTCTTTAAATAATAAATTGATCTTTTTAAACTTGTAATGTGATCATTTTTACAGTACTAGTTAAAAGATTTATAATTTGTTAATTTCAAATAGACTTACACTACTTTTAGATTTTAAAAAAATATTTAAAATTCATACATTTATGAACTATCAAATTGCAATTAAATCATACCATTTTCGGTATTTATGTATCATACCATCAACCGAATGTGCCAAATCAGAAGTTGTCGCCAATATTAAAAATTTCACCAAATAGTGTCATTGTTGTTATTAGTGTGCTTGCAACATATGCAGTATGGTTTTCCACTGTTGGTTGTATATTACGGCATTTGGTGACGTTTTTTGATATGGCGAAGTTGTTCGACGATATAATTCGTAAGTACCCCAATTTTTACTAAAATTTGTTAAACAGGACAAGGAAAATAAAATAAAAAGAATTTATTTCAATATTTTTTTCAAAAGGCCATTTAAATTACTTTAATTGAAACATGACATAAGCATGTTTAACTTAAAATTTTTATCACTATATATATACCCTCCGAAATTCCAGTGAAACAAAGATAACTTTGAAGCCATTAACAGTCTAGGTACTCATATAAAAATTAAGTTGTTGCGAATCACCGCCTCGCGCGCGCGCGCTTTCCCCTTGCAACTAACTTGTAACTAATACTCTTAATTTAATGAATGAAAAACTATTTCTTAGTGGCAACTATATGGCAACGGACTTAAGACTCACGTGCAGAAATATATAAAATCGAGAGGTGATTTCGTTACTTTACAATAAAATTACTTATTCTATTCAGTGACTATTTATGAGTGTGTTTCTTTCCTTCACTGATTTTATTACAGCAAACATCCGGACTCTCAAAATCACTCTCAGTTCATGTAAAAAAAAGTTAGGTTTATTTGTTTGAAGTTAAATCAAAAGTTAGAATTCACATATATATTATAAATTATGAACTAAATATTACCTTTGTCGGAAGTGGGTTTACACACAGGCCGTACAACAGTGCCTCTCAAAGTTGCAATATTCGCGACCTAATATTCAATCATAATTTTCATCGCCACCCCCCATGCAATAACAATTTACTGAATTCAATAATATTATACGACTACAATATACGCCTTAAGCCTCTTAAGTAACCCCTCTCCCCCGAGTATACTAACGACTCGCTAAGCCAAAGCGTTCGTCCCAGACGTATATATACGTCTTTCCGAAGTACGATCTTTTCTGGGCACTGCTATCCGTAAAATTATTCCGAAGATTTTGGAATGCAATAAAAGGACCTTGACAATGTTTGTGAAAGATTTACTCATCGCAGGTTATTTTTTATTGTTTTATTCCTCCCCCCTCCACGAATACATCACATACGCGTGCGTACGTGGAAAACTGTTGTCATTTGGATGCGAATCACGAAACTTTTGATCGGCAGTCAATGTTTAATTATAAACCGTACAAAATTATCAATATAAGTGTTAATTTTTGTTTTAAATTATATATATGACAAGCCCATGATGTCACTGGTAATTAATAAACTTGTTTTTAACTTAGTACTGTTAAATTAATTATAAAATACATTGTGTAGCACTGTTATAATTATAAGTGTAATACATCAGTGTAAAAATGTGTATTTTATTTTTCGTTATGTCAGAAGATGTATTTTCTTTGTTTACTTTCAGTATATAAATTAATAATTTTTTTAAAGATTCTTTTTGTCTCAACTTTTCAATATGCTCGCGGCCCCCTTGCAGAGTTGTCACGCCCCCAAGGGGGTCGCGCCCACAGTTTTAGAAACGCAGCTTTACACTAATGCAAAGTTGCACTAATGTATAACTATTCGTAGTTGCTATGTAACTTCCAATCATAATTTAAATTGCCCCACCCAAATAACAACAATGCGTTCAATGCAATAATTATATATTTTAATAACAATAAAAATATATATAAAGCTACCATACGGCCTTTAATATAAATCCTACAATTAAGGATAAAATTTTATACATGTTACTTTGAGTGACAGATAATTTAACGTTATTTATTTATATATTTTTTTCAATTCCTGCTATTAACTCACACTCTCTATATATTTATTTATTTATCTTGGTGGAATATTCAATCGTTCATAAAATACATTTTAATGCGCTCAATTGAGCTGAAATTTTATATGCATGGCTATTTTCGATGACAATACAGTAATTTAATTATAATTAATTAAAATAAATTGATTAAAACTAATAATTTAAATAATTGCAAATACACCCACATTGGCATCATTTTTGGCGACATAGATCAAAACTGGAAAAGGTTTTTTTCTCTCGTTTTAAAGCATTCAGTAAAACTGAAACTTTATATACACGATTGATTTTTGGATGACAATACGATAATTTAATGATACATTAAAAGGAATTAATAAAAATCAATTAAGTTTCATGTTGTGATTCTGTCATAGGTATATACATATTTATATTAATTGTAACTATTTAATAAAAAGAGCTAAAATAATATTTTTCTTTGTTGATCTAAGTAGGAATTGACTTAATTTTTTTATATTACTTGTTTATTTATAAATAAATACATATTTATATTATTACTATATTTAACTATAAGTAGTATATCACTTTTAAGTAATAAAATAAGTATTATGTTACTTTTCTTTTCTAGTTTTTAAATTAGAAAATTGCAAATTATTTTTAATTAAATTTAATAAAATATATAAATATAGAAGAACTTACAGAGTCAATTTCTAATACTAAACCTTTCTTTGAAAACCTTTGTACTGCAAGATAACCAACGCCATGGCAGTCACTAGTAATTATGAAACTTGTTTTTAATTTAGTATTGTTAAATTAATTATCAAATACACTGTGCAGTTTTCATACATTTATATTACATCCTTGTAAATGCTTTTTTTTGTTATCTCAGAATGGGGAGGGGGGGTTGTAACTTTCTTTTTGTAAATTAATTTTTTTTTTTGAAATTATCCTTTATTTCCAACTGTTCGATATTTCCGCGTCTCCCACATAGGAGAGCATGACCCACAGTTTGAGAACACTGGTTTACACATTTTATAAAAACCACACATACAAACTTAAAATGACACAAATACAAATTTTAACATAAACATACATTGTTTTGTGTGTGTGTGTGTGTGTGTGGGTTTCCTAATACTTCATTATTTATTTTAACCACTACATCTTGAAAATAAGAGAAAATAACATATGTTGCCAGCTTACTCTGTTACTTATAAAACATCAGTCCTCATAAATAACAGCTCCCTGGAAAATAATGAAACCGCAGAAATAAACGAACAGAGTACAACTATTTTTCAAATGTCTCCCACGAGCTATCTACAAATGATTGTCCAGTAAAGCAGTAGCATCTGCGTTTTCCCACGTTCTCAGTTCTTGTAATGTATTAGATATGAATGAATAAGAAGTGCAACAATTGTTTTTATGCTCAGTATTGTTGAAGGTAATACATTTATCGATCAGAGTAATCATATAGAAAACAAGTAATATCAAAAAATTTCTAAGTCAATTCCTACTTAGATAAAGAGAGACAAATTTTATTTGAGCTACTTTTTATTAAATAGTTACAATTAATATGGATATGTATATACATATGACAGAATCATGACATTAAGTGGTAATTAATTTTTATTCTTTATCATTTAAGTATCGTATTATCATCCAAAACAATCGTGTCTATAAAATTCCAGTTCAACTGAATACTTTAAAACGCGAGAAAAAAACCTTTTCGACACAAGTCGCCAAAAATGATGCCAACGTGGTTGCATTTGTAATGCTTTAAATAATTAGTTTTAATCAATTACTTTTTATTAATTATAATTAAATGATTGTATTGCCATCCAAATAATCATGCATATAAAATTTCAGCTCAATTGAGCGCTATAAGATGTATTTTATTAACGATTGAAAAGTCCACCAAGATAAATAAATATATAGAGATTGTGAGCTAATAGTAGGAATTGAAAAAAAATTAGTCAACAAATGAAATTTTTATTTTTATATATATATATATATATATATAGTTTCTTTTTATTAAACATTAACAATTAATTAAAAAATGTATATACATATGGCAGAATCACAATATTAAGTGACAAAATAGAAAGCGAATTTCTCTATTTTATTTTTATTACAAGCTTTTATTTAAGTTGCAACGTAATTTGTTCGGGTGGAATCTTCCAACTCAATATTGAAGCTGATGTCTTCAAACGATTGAGCTGAAATTTTGTATACACGTTTGGTTTGTATAACAATGCATGGTTTGAACATTTATATTCCATTATCGCAATTAGTTAAAAATGAACTAATTAAAAAAATCTTATACCCCTGTTAGTTTTTTATTCTGCCGAGAAGCTTATCGTATTGAGAACTTAATGAAGTTTCAATTTTTCGACCTTATTTATAAAAAACCATTTTATTCTTTCTATCAATCTGAGACAAAAAATAATTACACAATAGGAAAGAATATTTATTTCAACACGATACGGTATATTTAGTTTTAAAAAATAATGATAATTTCTATTTTTTACGATTTTTTTCTAAAAGGAGTCAAAATTGTTGCTTTTTCATGAAAATGATTTCTAAATCGTTCCGTATGAACTTTTTTTCGTGTCAACGAATCGATATTCTGCACTAAGATAGTTAAGGTTTTTCTTTTTTAGAATCAGTCATTTGAAAAATAAAATGCCAATTTTTTTTTCTTACGATTTTTCAAAAAATACTCAAATTTTTTAATAAAACATTTAAAAACTTCATCATTTTTAAAGATAATTACACGAAACTTTTTGTTTTCGTTTGTAGAACAATATTATCCAAATTCTGCACAAAGATTAAAAAAAATTGATTGAAATTAACAGATTTAAAAAACAAACTTTCGTGTTTTTCGTTTTTAATATACACTGCTGGACAATTGCTAAGGACGGATAACACTATCATCCATAGCAACCACAAAATGAAAGGAAGCAAAATGTGGAAAATTAGAATAAGTGCGGGATATTAGTAAGAAGAAGTATGAGTATGCAGATTTTTTTCCACGTCTGTTCATCACGTGATAGCGTTCATAAGAGCTTTCAAGGTTTTGACGCGTGTGGACAGTTGTTGTTTCAAGTCAAAGTTTTACAGGAAATATATAATAGACAAACTTAAAATTTTTGGCATGTCTTCCCGACATCACATAGATGATTTTATGCGTGGCCGAATTATTGGAAAGATCGAAGAAGGGCGAAAAATAACAGATGTTGCCAGGGAGTTCGACATCGCTCACAGCGTTGTTTCACGGCTGTGGAAGTCATTTTAAATTACTGGAATGTGTAGTAGACGGCACGGGGGAGGTCGTGTTAGAAATACGACGCCTGCAGAAGACAGATATATCGTCCTATCAGCAAAAAGGAACAGGCGCACCACAGCTCAGCAGGTGGCAAATCAGTTTCTTGCTGCCTCAGGAAAGCAGATCTCCCGAAAAACTGTTGCCAGACGTTTAGGGGAGGAGGACTATACGCACGCAGACCTGTTGTGTGTGTCCCATTGACCAGACAGCACCGTACTGCCCGTTTGCAATAGTGTCGTGAGCATCACAATTAGACTGAACAGGACTGGGCATGCGTACTATTCTCAGATGAGAGTAGGTTCAGTCGGTCATCGGATTGTAGACGCCAACTGATCTTAGAGTGGTACTGCTTATCGTCCAGAAAATATCCAGGAAAAGGACCGGTATCCGACATGCAGTATCATGGTGTGGGCCGGCATCATGATCAATAGCCGCACGCGCCTACATGTGATTGCGAATGGGACTATGACGGGCCAACGATACATAGATGAAGTTCTACTTCCTCATGTTCGTTTTTTCCGTGGTGCTGTCTCTGATAAATTTGTTTTTATGGATGAAAACGCAACATGTCATCGAACACTCGCTGTTCAGGATTGTCTAGGCAGCGAGGGTATTCAACGTCTCGTATGGCCAGCGCGTTTGCCAGATCTAAACCCATTGAAAATGTGTGGGATGTTTTGGGGAGGCAAGTTTCTGGTCGAAACTATCCTCCGACAAACAAGAACACCCTCATCCGTGCACTCACAGAGGAATGGGATAAATTGCCTCAACAGCTGCTGGATATTGTTGTGCAAAGTATGGTACGACGTGTGGAATGTTGCATCACACTCCACGGTGGACATATCCCGTACTGATACCTTTCTTTAAGGTGCCTGCTGACTTTTAGATGCATTGTTCCATTTCTCCGTACGCAGATCAAAAGAACATTTTTTTTTCTTTCAGATGTTTCACACCTTTTGTACTTTCCAGAACAATAAATATTCTTTATTCTAATGTCTGAACAGTGTGGCAACTATATTTTATCCTACTAGGACTCATGTCTCGCTTAATGTTATGCTACATAGCAATTTGGGATCCGTCATTAGCAATTGTCCAGCAGTGTAGTATTATAGTAAAAGCAAAAAAAAAAAAAAAAATGAGTTTTAATATTTTGATTAATTTTGCTTTGTCCAATGTTGTTTTGGTCTTGCAGTGTTTGTCCCTCCCCCCATTATCCTCTTTCGAAAATCTATCCAAATATCTATCATATGTTTATGGCCTGACGGGGGAAAAGATTGAGTACCCCTGAGCCAGCCTGTTCAAAATTAACCGGCAAATGACCTTGCTACAATGGTGCATTGAATGAGATGAACAGACTGAGAAACCTGTCCAGTGATAACTAAAAAAAAAAAAATAAATTAAAAGTAAAAAAAAACCTTTTTTAAAAACAATCTTTTTTTTTAATGCTCAAATAAGAATAAAATTAACTTTTCTATAAACCTTTTTCGGCTACCAACTTATAACGCCATTACACAATTAATGATATAAAAGCTAGTCGCGAGATTTATCTGTGTAGATAAGCAAGCAAATTAAGTAACTTGATCTGATTGATTTTAATATTTAAAATTTTCAAATTAAGTAAATACGTGTCCTTAAATCTCGCGACTAGCTTTTATATCATTAATTGTGTAATGGCGTTATAAGTTGGTAGCAAAAAAAATTTTAAAGAAAAGTTTATTTTATTCTTTTTAGAGCATTTAAATAAAAGCTTGTTTTTAAAAATTTTCTTTACTTTTAATTTCTTTCTTTCTACATAGAGTGTTGGGCTATTATATTGTGTTTGTTACTATTTATTTATTTATAAATCTCATTCTCAGATATTAGGTCACTCTATGTAGGATTCCAGCCCACGACCTCTGAATTAGAAGTCCAACGCGCCACCCATTGTGGTACAGGGACACAAGGAGTGATTTTCCTATTAGACCAGTGGTTCTCAAACTGTGGGGCGCGCCCCCCTGGGGGCGCGATAACCCTTCGAGGGGGGCGCGAGCATCTTGAAAATATAAAAGGCTTAAAAAATTATTTTTTGGAATGAAGTAAAACAAAATGCTTTCTGACAAATTAAAAAATACACATTTACACTGATATAAATTATACATATCATCTGCTTTTCCACTTTCAAAAGATTCCACTTCAAACGCTCATTAGCTATCTTTGATCCCAAAACCAAATAAAAAAAGATATTTTGTTTCCTTTGCTGTAATACCGCGATGAGAGATTTTTTTATTACGTTTCTTGTAACCTCTAGAATAGTACTTTTGATTATCATCTCTTTGACCTTCAAACCTACTGGTATGCTTAACTCCGTCTACTTTTCTTTTGGGAAAGTTGTAAATAATATTTTTCTGTTGCTTCCCCCCCATGTAAATGAGTTTTATGATGTATGGATAAGCATATTGAGCACTTTGAAGGATTAATTGTAATCTGAAATTGCATTATAAAAAACGTTTTACACAATTATTTTTTTATAACTGACATCGATGTTTTTGTATCGAATACATTTTTTTTCATGGGAGCGGTCGCATGAGGCGCTGAATCACTCCAAATTCTGGTAAAACTGTTTATTCGTTAACAGTTTCTTGACAGTATCCTCCGATATGACAGTCTTAATGGAAACTAAAATGAATTTGTCACATTTATGCCTCTTTTTTGAGAGTTGCAAACGGTTTTTTACAATCAATGTACTTGTTTTGATCGAGTTCCCTTCACGACCACTTTTGTTCAGAAATATTTTCTATGAATATGCTATACTTTCCCCTAAGATTAACTTTGTGGTTTTAATTGCTGTGTTGTACAAATTATTATGGTTTATAAATGTAAATGAGCAGAATATAAAAAAATGGGCATCTGTGATCTCTCTATTGAAGGAAGATGAAACTGATCAAGCAATTGAAGAACCTGATGAAATAATGCATATTAATCGTGATAGCGAAAGTAAATATGACAAAAGTGATAGACATGAAACGTTTGAGTTGAATTGTAATTTTCAAATGCTGCCTAAAGAACTCTATCAAGAAAATTAAGATATCAAGAAAACTAAGAAGCCATAAATGTAACACTTCGCCTTGTCAAAAAGACACAAGCAAGAAAAGGTTACACATGCTATTTGTAGATCATCAAAGAATAGAAAAATTACAATAACGTGAGCAAAATATGACAGTTTTGATTGCAAATAACGTTCTTGTATTGTTAGTGAAAAGTGTCTGTGATTTATGTTCTTTATTAAGGTCACGCACATTTGGAACGGTTTCTTTAGTTTTATTGGAATTTTTCTCAAATCATCAAAGAAAATTAAAAAATCCTTTAAAGTAGGTAAGTATATTTTCTCTTAGTTAAATTATTCACTGCAATTGTGATTTTTATCGAGCACAGAAAAAAATAATTATAAAAAAAAGGATTGGGGTGACTTGGTGAAGTGATCGCGCGACCATTAACGTTAGTGTGGAGTGGGCGCCTGCTTCTGGGTTAAAACATTTTGAAAGTTTCTCGCTTTAAATATTAAAAATAACACAATTATTCTTCATTAGAATTTTTCATTCGTTTTCCTTATTTAATATTAGTTCTAAATGCTAATTCTGTGAGGCTTAAAATTACAGTTCGTTTTAAACTATTTATAATAGGAGCATTCATTTAAAAAATCATTTTATATTTTTGCATGCATTGCTGTGCACTTGGTTTTACTCTTCTTACAATTAAGCTATTATATCAAGAATAATGTATTATTTTTTTAAAAAATAATCGCAGAACGGGTACTTCAGCCAGTGGTACTTATAAATGTATCAGTACTGCACAATGCATTTCATAACTAATTTATTAATGCTAATTTAAGAGCAAGTTTAATTATTATTAGTGACTTCCATGGGCTTGTCTTGCAGCGCAAAGGTTTTCAAATGAAGGCTTAGTATTAGAAATTGACACTCTGAGTTCTTTTTCTATATTTAGCTGAGATCTATATTTTGTCTTCAAAGCAGCCACCGCAGAAAATCCGGTTTCACAAAGGTACGATGTTGAAAACGGTAAAAGTATACGAAATGCTTTTTTTTTTAGTTCAGAAAATTCATCATCTACTTCTGCCCAAAATTGAAAGATAGTTTTATTACAAAATTGTCTTTTAATTTCGCCGCTAGATGTGAAATCTATGAAACTTTCTTCTTCGGTAGTGGAGAGCCCTTCTGATGTATTTTGAAATGGATCTCTCACCCATTCGTAACTTGCTATCAAGTTGTCCTCAGCAAAAAAATATTTTTTTAAATTTTTTGCTAACATAGCTAAATGATATTTCAATAGTTTTATAAACAACTTCCACATGTTCTTCAGTTTTGTAAGTTTTTACACATTTATCCGCATTTTCAAACATTTCTAGGTTTTTTTGCTTTAAATTTCGGCTCCATAATTCTAATTTTCTACAAAGAGCATTAATTTGATCACTCGTGTCAAACATATGTACATTTGATCCTTGAAGTTGAAGATTCAATATATTTAATTTCTCAAATATATCGACTAAGTAGCTCAACTTCATCAGAAATAAACCATCTCAAAATTTCTCAGCTTCCGGTAGGTTTTCCTCTTCAAGAAAAATGGTAATTTCATTTCTTAATTCATAAACACGTTGTAAAAATTTCTCGCGTGATAACCATCTTGCTTCACAATAAAATAGCAACGATGAATGCACTGCGCCCATGTCTTTGCAAAGTCCAGAAAAGATTCTTGATTTTAGGGGTCTCATTTTTATGTAATTTACTAGTCACAACTGTCATTAGCACAATATTCAGGCCAGGACTAATTTCTTTGGAAGCCAGAGCTTCTCTGTGGATCACACAATGTGTCCAGATGCACAGTGGAGATTTTTGTTTCACAAGTGCTTGTATACTTTTAAATCTTCTTGACATTGTACGAGCACCATAGATGCATATTCCGACACAATTTTTCCACTCTATATTTGCCTCGTTTATAAAATTATTTAAAATATCAAATAATGCTATTGCTGTTGCTTTAACTTTTATTGTTTTACAAAAAAGTATTTCTTCTACCGCTGACATACCATCCCAAAAACGAACATACGCAATAAAATGAGCATCTTTATTGCTATCTGTTGCCTCGTCAAGCTGAATTGAAAACAATTTATCACGCAACTTACCGAAAAGCTGTTGCTCTACATCTTCAGCGATATCATCAATTCGACGGGAAACAGTATCATTTGATAGGGGTATGGACTGCAACTCTTTGGCAAAATTGTCTCCAAACATAGTTTCTACAATCTCAATTGCTGCAGGCAAAATAAGCTCTTCGGCAATAGTGTGAGGCTTTTTACATCTGGCTATTTTATATGATACTTTGTAAGAAGTAAGTAAAGCTTTTACATTCACTGACAAAGTTTTTTTTAAAAAATGTTTTTTTCATATGATTTTAATTTTGATTCAAAGAACTCTCGAGGTTTGTTATAGTACTCACCATGAAGCGTTTTGAAATGTCTTTTAAGTTTATTAGGTTTCATACTGTCTGCTGCCAATATTTTTGAGGAAATAACACACAGGGGCTTTTCTTCTCCATTTACTTCAGTAATGGTAAATCCAAAATTCAAGTATTCTTGAGAATATTTCCTTGATTTAATTTTCGGAACTATGGTCATCTGTGCACTTGTTGATGCTTTATTATCGTCGAATGTTCGCTTACGACTTAAAAATTTATCCATGATTTTTTTTGTTTCAATTTTCTGCAGTAATACTTAATAGTGTGAATTACAACTAACGCGCAAATTATAAAATGTACATTCAAGATAGATTTGGTAGCTATAGAAGCATCGAATGGACCAAGACTGATTGGAATTGTACGAGGTACAGCATTATTACATGTTTTGCGCAGACATCAGATAGTTTGGCCAGACTCACGCAGACGCTCGCGAGAATGCCAGATGTGATGGATATGAGAGAGCGCAACATAAAGTAGACTATTTTTCAATTTCTACTATAAGTTAACTCTCTCATATATATCTTGTTCAAATTTTCAATCGTTGATAAAATACTTTCTATTCATTCATTCAAGTTCAAATACATTTTTTAAAACTTGTAGTGGGTGACACTTCATGTTAATACAGTTCTTTCAAATTTTAATTCATTAATTAAATTAAAAAATGAATAAATAGTAACAAACAAAAAATATAGTCCAAAAGCATTTATAGAAAGGAAAACTTTTCGTGCTGTCCCCTGTAACGCAATGGATAGCGCGCTGGGCTTCTAATCTGAAGGACGGTAGTTCGAATTCCATCCGAGATGGCCTAATTTCTTAGAATGTGTGTGATTTCTTCTTTACTTTACTATTTTCTTACACTAATTAAATTTAATTAATAAATAAATAGTAACGAAAAAAGAATATTCCAATACACCATATATAGAAAAGAAAAGGAAAAATTGCAAGGAAAATCTCTTTCTCTTTTGTCGCTTAACATTGTGATTCTGTCATATGTATTACATATTTGTATTAATTGAAACTATTTAATAGAAAGTAACTAAAATAAGTTTTTCTTTGTTGGCCTAAGTAGGAATTGACTTAAAATTTATTTTTTATATTACTTGTTCTAATGACATTTGTACTTTTAGAAATGCATGATGGACGAAATAAATTTTTAATTAAATGTCATTTTGCAATCTGTCCCAATTTAAAAAAATGAGAAAGGAAAAATAACATAACATTATAATTATTACTTAAAAATAATTTGCTTAAAATATATATTATATAAAAGTAACGTATACAAAATTTAATACTCAAAGTGCATTATTATTGCATTCAATACATTATTATTGAGGGGGGCGATGAAAATTATGATTGAAAATTGGGTCGCCAGTAGTGAAAGTTTGAGAAGCACTGTCTTACTTAATTAATTTATTTATTTTGCAAAAAAGTAGTATACAAACTGTAATACTTATGCTATTAATTTGTATGGTTTATAATTAAGATCGCGTATAGTAGCTTTAGCGTCAAAGTGCATTATTATTACATTCAGTACATTATTAATGTATAAGGGGGGCGTGATAAAAATTGTGATTGAAAAGGGGGGCGCCAGTATTGAAAGTTTGAGAAGCACTGTATTAGACTATTATTTTTGTTACTATTTATTCATTAATTAAATTAAATTAACATTTGAAAAAGTTGTACTAGGATCGAGTGTCATCTATTGCCATTTAAAAAAATCATTGGAATTAATTAATAGAAAGTATTTTATTAACGATTGAAAATTTGAACAAGATATATCTATACATATAAATAAAAATGAAGTGTCTGTTTGTAATTTGAAATTAACAACTTTTTACTAAATGCATTTAAAAGTATATACGATACTTATATGAAAATATAAATTTTTAAAAATTTTGTCTGACTGTCTATATGTCCCGGCTTATTTCTGAAACGGCTGGACCAATTTTGACGGAACTTTCATTGACAGATAGCTAATGTTATAAAGAGTTATATAGGCTACTTTTATTTTAGAAAAAAAATTAGGGCTCCACGAAAACAAAGTTAAAACCAATGAAATAGGGAACAATATCGGATGAAATTAGACTTAACCAGGAAATTCGTCCAGTTTCGTGCGTGAGTATACTCTCAGAACGAGTGGGCCTGGGGAAATGCTTCTTTCTCCTTACGCTGGTCTTGGAAGGTTTTAAGTAATAATTAGAAATCACACACAATGTTAAATGTCGTTAGGTTTTCTTTCATGAAAATAGTTCAATTTTTATTTACTTTGAAATTAATAAATTGAATATTGTATATAGAGAGATTTTTCATTAAATTTAATATTGTATATAGAGAGATTGTTCAATAAATTTAATACAAATAACAAAGAAAAAATAAAACAATAAAGGGACATCAATTCACAAGGTAAAAGAACATCATTCTTATAGCATAAATATTTCTTTAGGTGAAATACATAACTATTAAGTTTTCGTAAACTCTGCGAACTGAATAAACACTTTTTTGTTAAATTCCACGTGGACGAAGTCGCAAGAGTAAAAGCTATTTAACATAAAGAAATGTTCCAGAGAGTAATATTAACGTATTACACAGCCAGATACAAATTATTTACACTATTTTAAGCATTTATTACACACAATTTGTAAAATTTTCTATTTTGCTAATTTTGCTGAGCAGAAGGACGGTGTTTTCAAAAATCGAGCCACAAGAGAGTTATGGGGCGTTATAAATAAAAAAACCCTTTTTTTATCGGATATTATATCAACGACCTTAAAATTTAGCAAACAGGGTTTTTTGTTGAGCTGAGATATGCAAAAAGCTTTTTTTTAATTACAATTCACGTAAAAGTAATTTATTAAAAATTTATTTATTCTTCAGTCTGTATTGTTTAATTTTCCAATTAACCCGAGCGAAGAGCGGGTATACCAGCTAGTATACAAAAAGGTGTTTTTTTCGAGGTATAGAACTTTAAATTGCAATAAAACAACGATGTATTATTCGATTGACATGAATTTTTTATATTCAAAACATAATCTTGTGGCATTACATTTTAAATATGATTTCTGGCATATGACTGCCACGGCTGGCTCGGATGTAGTCCAATGTGGACGTCCAATTTTCGATGACTTTTCCCAACATTTGTGGCCGTATATCGGCAATAACACGGCGAATGTTGTCTTCCAAATGGTCAAGCGTTTATGGCTTATTCGCATGGACCAATGACTTTACATAGCTCTACAGAAAATAGTCTAGTGGTGTTAAATCACAAGATCTTGGAGGCCAGTTCACAGGTCCAAAAGTGAAATTAGGCGGTCACCAAACGTGTCTTTCAATAAATCGATTGTGGCACGAGCTGTGTGATATGTTGCGCCGTCTTGTTGGAACCACACCTCCTGGACACCATGATTGTTCAATTCAGGAATGAAAAAGTTAGTAATCATGGCTCTATACCGATCTCCATTGACTGTAACGTTGTGGCCTTCATCGTTTTTGAAGAAGGATTCCACCAGCCCATAAAGCGCACCAAACAGTCAGTTTTTCTGGATGTAACGGTGTTTCGACACACACTTGTGGATTAGCTTCACTTCAAATGTGGTAGTTTTGTTTGTTGACGTAGCCATTCAACCAGAAGTGCGCTTCATCGCTAAACAAAATTCGCTTATGAAAATCGGGAACAACGGCAATCTCGTTTTTGGCCCATTCGACGAATCTACGCCTTGCTTGATGATCGTTTTGATGAATTGCCAAACCAAACTGAGAATGAATCACTTGACAGCTGTTAAATCGGTCGCCATCTTGGAAAGTAATGCCAACTTAAACTTCTATATCTTGAAAAAAACATTCTTTATATAGGGAGATTGTCAACTAATAGTAGGATTTGAAAATTAATATAGCATTATATGTGTTATGTTTGTACAACATCTATGTTTGTGTAATGTTCAATCAAAGAACAAAAGGAACATTTTTTTGGAGGACATATTATCTTAATTAAAGTCCAGTGGCTGAGTAGTAGTATATTGCCCTTCCATGCCATAGGTCCGGGGTTCAAATCCCGGCTAGGCAAGGTTGACTCAGTTTTTCAACCTTTTATTAGGTCGATGAATGAGTACCAAGCTTGTTTGGGAACTGAACACTGGAGGTTTTGCGTCCGACTGACCACTTGACCGAAACATCTGCAAATGCACCCCAACGCCTAAGGTCAGGTAAACTGAGATGGGCGCAGAAGGCTTTGGTCCTCATGGGCTGTTGCACCTCTGAGTTCATTTATTATCTTATTTAATTGTCTTAGTTACCCTAATTGTGTGTATTTTATTCATGCATTACAAGTGACAGGAAAACACGTGCTAAAGGGACTAGCACGGAAACATTAATGATGGATATGGAAGAAAAAATTTACCTTTATTTAACAGTTGATAATGCAAACATCGCTGAATCAGACTTCTTTTTTGAAAAAAAAAATATCGACAGTTTGGGCTTTAAAATATTACTGAAAAGATTAGTTTAGGTGAGTGAGTGAATACGAGGCCCAGTGGACAAGTGGTAGCGTATCACGCTTCCACAGCACAAGTTAGGGGTTCTACCCTCGGGCTGGGCAAGGTCGACTCTGCCTTTCATCCCTTCAGTGGGTTGATAAAATTAGTATCATGCTTGCTTGGGGACTAACACACTGGGGGTTTCGCTTCAAACTATCCACCTGCTCGAGACATCTGCTCATGTACCTCAGCACCCAATGGCCACGTATACTGAGAAAGGCACAGTAGGCCCTGGCCCTTATGGGATGTTGCGCTACTGAGTTTGAGCTAAGTTTAAGTTTGCAAGGGAATATTAACGTCACACTATTCAGCTATCTGGGGGCTTTTGATGACGGACCTCGTAATTTGGAGTCATGGTCAAGTGGCGATGACTATAACTAAGCTGGAACCCTCTATCCTAACTTCTACACCCCACAAATGGGAGATGGGGAAATCTCATGGAGCCTCGACAGATATCCGTGCATCACTGTCCTACACGGCACGTCTTCAACGGTACTAGTCTCGAACTCATGACACGCCGGCCATGAGATAGCGACATTGACCACTAGGCTACCGCTGCCTATTTTAGGCGAACATCACACTATAAAGTAACACGAGGGCTATTGAGTCAGACCTCATTCTTCAGAATCACAGTCAAGTGACGAGGATGAGACTTAAGTTGGCACCCTCTTCTCCATTCTACCACACTACTCCAATGGGAGGACTTTGATCCACGCTCCTCTACCGGAAATTCAGTAGCTCTAGATCTAGAACTTTTGATCAGCCAGCCAAGATAATTATTTGGAAAAAAAAACAAATTTAATAGTAATTATTGTACATACACAAAAGTAAGCTTATCTTAATGATGTTAAGATAACTATAATAATAACTCTAGTATATATAAATTAATGCGAAAACAATCAAATTTACATTTATATCTACTTTTTCTAATAAAGAAGAAAATGAAGGAGATTAAAACTTAATGGGTACATCTATTTTTTTAAATCAATTTTTTTTAAGAATTAAGGTAGTAGGCAAAAAAAATCCTATTAAAAATTTAGTACTAAATCTTGCGATATCTCTACATCATTATAAATGTAATATACAATAAATACTGAAAATATCTTTTTTTAAAAAAAAACTTCCATTTTGTATCCAAATTTTACTATTAAGCATTTTTAGAATGTGTGACAGTAATTATGCAATAATTCACTTGCCTCTAATTGTTAAGGTACAACGAGTGTTTTTTGACGTTTACCATTTAAAATAATTGAACAAAAGAAAAGCTTTTTGTACGAGTGATCATTTGTTACATCGAGAGAGAGAGAGAGAAATTCTTATATACTACCCTTCGGGTATAGTGGTAGGGGGGAGAGGAGGAGGTATTCTAAATAGCTGTCGAGTCCCAAGTCCTCTCGTGAGGTTAGTAGAAGGGGGAAAGAGGTGGGAGGCCCTGACTACCCCCAGACTATTCTCCCTCACAATTGAGGTGAAACCCGTCCTAATCGTACTGTCACCTATATGATGCTCAAAGCTATTGCTAACAGCAGGCATAAATCTAACCACGATGAATTTCGCCTGTCACTAACAGTATTGAACGAGGAAATTCGTGAGCCTTGACCAGATGTTATTGCCAATCAGGTAGCATAAGTAACAACAACAACATAAATTCTTATAAAGCAAAAAATAAACAAAACATATCTATTTTTTTGATAACTTTAAGAACAGTCAAAGCAAATTGTGCAAATATTTAACTTTCATACACATAGTAATGTTTTGGTTTGCCTCTCTTTCTCATGGATAAATAAATACGGGGTTTACTACATTAGAAGAATATAAATAATATAAATGGTTATGTTACTTCAATTAGGAATAATAATGAAAGAAGCATTATATTTAACACAGAAATTATCATTTAAATATGTTAAATTATTGCTATGAGTGTCGTTTATATAAATTAAAAGTGAAGTATTATTGACATTCTAAACATATTACAAAATGCAACACAACTTCATACAAATAGTATACAGAATAAATAATATGAAAATGAAACGGCTTAGCATTTTCAGAAGTAAACATAAAATTTTGGAAAACTCATTAGTTTGAAATAGTGATTGGAATAAATAGAAGTTATTAGTTATATATAATACACCCAACTCTTTTTTTATACAGTTGATACGTTCCTTAGCAAACCGTGCAGAAAAAAAATCGAGTAAAAAAATACATGCAACCTATATGGTAAATTTGGGGATATGTTCACAATTTAAAAAAAAATCGGGCAAGATGAAAAATTTCTAAATATTTTTCCAAAACACCATGCAGAAAAGTAATAATAAAATCCCGCTATATATTTATAAAACAAGAACAATTCATTTTATATAAAAAATTTTAAACTTAGTGTACAGTGAAAATTTAGTCTGCAAGTATATACAACTCATAAACATTCAAATTGAAATTAGGAGTAAAACTACTGCTAATTATTCATAACTGATTGACAAAAGAGTTCACGTTTATTACAAACTGAATCAAAAATTTTATCATCAGTAATGTGTCAGATATTGTATAGCACAAATGTCGGCCTAGATTCAAATGAAGAATTTCGTTCGATATTAATGGCCTCAGTCTTTTTGTTGTGGTAAGAAAGTCTATTATTAGTAAATATCTTTTAGAGTTTCTCAAGTTACATATATAAGTCACAAAAATTATGATTACGTTGACATACTTGTAGTAAATTTCAAGCCTTCACGAATTAAATCAGCTGCTAACAGCTTAACTTCACATTCGACTTCGTCATTATTGACTTCTTTATTATCAGAAACTGTCATAAATTCGATCAAATCGTCGTCATCCAAAGGGCAAGAAAATCCCATTTTTTTAATTCATGCTAGGAAAAACAATTCCGTGGAAAAAAGAAAAATTCTTTAAATTTCCGTACCGTGTTACTTTAAAATCATGCAAAAAAAAAGAGTTAGGTCCATTTACATAATGAGAAATTATAATATTTAAAATAATATTATTATTAATTGGTAATTTATTCTTAAATCTTAAATGATGTTTCTCAATATTATGTAGTATTACATTATTTTGATAAAATATACAGATCTAAAACCCAGAAATCTCGTAATTATTTTAAAACTGCGTATTATTCCGTCAATATTAACTTTTACTTCAATTAAAATTGTCTGTATGGTATGTAGTATATACTTTTTAGTATAATTAATGTAAAGTATGTAATGGGCTAAATTACAGCCAAGTGGCGTGATATTGAAATTATATAATTTGGTTATAAACAATAATACGTACATCACATTTGTTCTGCTGACATCTTGTCTTCTGACTAACTCGTATATATTTCACATATTATATTTTATACATTTTCTAGTATATCTAAAGAGTGTTTTTTTTTCCAGGTATAGAAGTTTAAGTTGACATTACTTTCCAAGATGGCGACCGATTTAACAGCTGTCAAGTGATTTATTCTCAGTTTGGTTAGACAATTCATCAAAACGATCATCAAGCAAGGCGTAGATTCGTCGAATGGGCCCAAAACGAGATTGTCGTTGTTCCCGATTTTCATAAGCGAATTTTGTTTAGCGATGAAGCGCACTTCTGGTTGAATGGCTACGTCAACAAACAAAACTGCCGCATTTGGAGTGAAGCTAATCCACAAGTGTATGTTGAAACAACGTTACATCCAGAAACACTGACTATTTGGTGCGCTTTATGGGCTAGTGGAATCATTGCTCCGTACTTCTTCAAAACCGATGAAGGCCACAACGTTACAGTCAATGGTGATCGGTATAGAGCCATGATTACTAACTTTTTCATTCCTGAATTGAACAATCATGATGTCCAGGAGCGGTGGTTCCAACAAGACGGCGCAACATGTCACACAGCTCGCGCCACAATCGATTTATTGAAAGACATGTTTGGTGACCGCCTAATTTCACGTTTTGGACTTGTGAATTGGCCTCCAAGATCTTGTGATTTAACACCGCTAGACTATTTTCTGTGGGGCTATGTAATCTCATTGGTCTATGCGAATAAGCCACAAACGCTTGACCAATTTGAAAACAACATTCGCCGTGTTATTGCCGATATACGGCCACAAATGTTGGAAAAAGTCATCGAAAATTGGACGTCCAGATTGGACTTCATCCGAGCCAGCCGTGGCAGTCCTATGCCAGAAATCATATTTAAAATGTAATGCCACTAGATTATCTTTCGAATAAAAAAAAATTCTTGTCAATCGAATAATACATCGTTGTTTTATTGCAATTTAAAGTTCTATACCTCTAAAAAAACACCCTTTACAAAATAATTAATTATATCGCTTGGAATCATATCAAAGTCAATTTTTGTTCTGATTTATTTCTATTGAATTAGTTATTGTCTGATTTTACATGTATTTTTATTCACTCTCTCTCTAGTTGTTCTATGGGTTATGTGGTTATGGTTTTGATAAAATTAAATTTTTTATAATCACGGTTTACAATTAAACACCAAGACATTAGAATAAGAAAGTATACTATAGAAATGTCGTTTCCTTAGTAATAAGGAAATTTACAAAGGTGTTTCATAATTTTATATTTTACCATGATAGTTTTAATTTCTTATAATAAGTTTTAGCTTTTATTTAAGCATAAAATTACTACATAAATCATAAATCTTGTTTAAACTCAAAGTCTTTCCCTTTTCTCACATTCCAATGGGAAAAAAGGATTTAAATAAGGTCATTTGCTAATTTTCAAGGCGAGAATATATACGAGAGTACTAAAAGGAGTTTGAAAGAAAATTAATAAATTATCCTATGCCTCGATAATTATTGCCTCATTTCAATTTTGAACTCCTGATTTTGTTAGTTGATAAGAGACTAGGAAAGGAGATAGATGCAATCCCCAAGATCAAAATTACTTTTTGAGATTATTTGATGTACGATGCGTTAATTGAGATCCAATGAAACGTTTTGCACTAAATTAAACTTTCCATTAGAAGTGATAAACAGAATTACTTTTTTCCCATTCCTTAAGAACGTTAACAAAAGAATTGTAAAGCTATTACCGGAAAAAGCATTCCAAATGGAAAACGATTCGCTTAATTGTTTTTAAGGAGGGTTTAATATTCCATAGCGTTTTCACGTTCTCGAACGACGAATCACCATTCGTCGCGTCTTTTTTTTATTTGTGGATGGAAAATTTCAATTTTCGGATTTGATTCGCTATTATTACAGGATTAAGTGAAAATTCGGATGTGTTAGTTATCTCTGGTTCTATATTCAAAAAGAAAATGACAACTACGAAATATATATTTACTATTATTTTTTTTTAAATTACAGAATGCATTCAGGATTTCTTGGAATTGAACTAAAGAATTAAATAAAAGAATGCTGTTCCCATGAAATTGTAATTACATCTCTTAATGTCGTATTATAATTTATGCTTTGAATAGAATAACTACATAAATGGCAGAGAAAGAACATTGTCGGTACTATGCAACTGAAATTGAAAAGGGAGAAAATAACTTCAAGGAGCTTATAGGAAAAAGTAATGAATTTATAAATTTGAGCAGCAATTTAAAATGCTTTTACCTTTAAAAAAAATTGGACTTATTTTAAAGTAATGATGCAGAAAATTAAAGAGTCAATGTATAAGAGGTAATTGCGTATCAAAAGGAGAATCAAATGGAAATATAGTAAAGAATTTCAATAAGATTTTATGATATTTTATTCTTGCAATATGATAGTCCAATACAGAGGCAGTAAAAATCTACAAAAATGTTTTTAAAAAAAGGAACAATTCTAAGTAACAAGGAAATTTATGATTTCCTTTAACAGGCAGCAAGTTAATCATAGTAAGCATGGCAGTGATACAATATGTAGTTTCAGATGTCTCTCTCTCTCTCTCTCTATATATATATATATTTGTGTATAAAATAAGATAATTTTAAACCAAACACTCTAATTTTTATCCCAAATACCTTAATTTGATGCAGACAAATACTAACCACTATGAAGCAAATATTCTTCATATAGAAATACAATTAAAAAATAAAATTATAATTACTAATATTTATGACAAAAGAGATTAATTTAAATTTAATATTATAAAATTGCCTCAATGTGTGGGAAAGTATTTTATCAATATTCAGAAATATTATTATTTATTACATATAATGCAGCAATTTCAGAAAAAATTTAAAAAATATAAAACTCTCATTTAATATTTTTTAATTAAAAAATGTACAATTAATTGTATTAATAGTTTTTTGTACAAAGAAATTCGGAAAGAAAAGGATTAAATTCTTTAGAAAACTAATATTTTATTATTATAGATTTAATCATGAATATTAATTTTTTTCTAGTTAGATATACTTATAGTTATTAACATATTCAAATTACAAATAAAATTATTTATTTCTTCAGTTGTTTTTTTTAAACTTATTAATATTTTATAGACAAAAACAAATAAATTCCAAAAGTATTTCGAGTAACTGTATTATTTATCTTTATACATTACTATATAATATTTAGTACTAATAATTTTATACTGTTTACCAAGCTCTACAATTCAGCCAATAATTCCATGCTTTGAATTTGTATTTGGGTCCAAAATCTGGCAATAACGTTTATTGCACACAGTTTCCGCATGGGCTATGCATTTTTAAATGCAGATTTAGATAAGCTATTTTTAATAATGGATTTAAAAATTCTAACCATTTTTTTACTAGAATTTCCCTCAGTTTTAAAAACAGAAAGGTAAAATACAGATATTTTAACTTTTATATCTTTGCCGAGATGGTTAACTGTAACCGTCATTCCGGCATATGCATTATAGATCGTTCGAAAAAAAGCGATGCATTGTGGTGGACATTTTCCATGTTGTTTCGCTAATTGATGTTAAGGAGTGCAACTGCCCTATTTTTTATTCATTTTCTTTATTTTAATTCCTTAAATTTTTGTATGGGGGGAGGCGCCAACTTTTCAAATAACTAAATATGCTTAAATACAAAATGAGCATTCATCTCGGTTTTTAACCCGGTATGTGGAGTGAACCTTCATGACTCACACATAATATATATACATACATATGTATATATATATATATATATGTGTGTGTGTGTGTGTGTGTGCGTGTGTGTGTGTGTGTGCGTGGTATTCCGAAGTAACAATAGATAACTTTTCGCAAAAAATAGTTTTATTTATTGAGAAATCGATGCACCTTTTCGCCCAGAAAAACCAACGCCGAGTGACAAGGAAATATTAATTGAGCTGTATAAGTTATGGGAAATAAATGTTAAATTTGAGATTTTGTCTTAGACATAACTTAATTATCCATACACATGCATATATAAGAGGGCTGTTTTTTTAAGTAAGATCCGTATGTTTTTTAAAAAAAAATAACGACAATATTTTGTTTCAAAAATTTTTTATCTTAGGGTTGTACATACTTTTGTATATTTTCCACACAGTTACCGAGTTTGTTAATGCACTATTCCTACCTTAGAACTAAGTTTTGGAAACTTTCTTCAAAAAATTCAGCCGCCTGATCGGACAGCAAAGACTTCACGGCCGCTTTCAATTATTCGTTGCCATTAAGCGTTGCCCGCCAAGACTGTGTTTGAGGTACCGGAAAATGTACCTCAAACTCAGTCTTGCTTGTCACACAGATTCAACTGCTTGTATCAAATTATTAACTCAGTGCTTCTGAAACTTTCAATACTGGCGCCCCCTTTTCAATCACAATTTTTATCGCGCCCCCCTTATACATTAATAAAGTACTGAATGCAATAATAATGCACTTTGACGCTAAAGCTACAATTGGCGATCTAAATTATAAACCATACAAATTAGTAACATAAGTATTAAATTGTCTATACTACTTTTAAGCAAAAAACAAATAAATAAATATAACGATAGGATAATTATTATGTTATTTCCCCTCTAATTTTTAAATTGAACATATTACAAAATGCGTTGTCTGCTTAGAAGATAAAATATAGATATTTGATAAATATATAAAAATAACTCAGAGAGTTGATTTCTGATCATAAGCATTCCTTATAAAAACTTTGCTTTGGAAGACAAGCCCATGGAAGTCCTTAATACTTATTAAACTTGTTCTTAATTTAGTATTAATTAGCTAGTTATAAAATACTCTGTGCAGCAATGATACATTGAAAATATACCGGCTCTTTGCACGAGTTCATTTATAAGAAAATAAAACATTATTGATTTAATAGCTGAATTGTAAGGAGAGCAATGCCAAGTGCACGACAATATTTACAAAAATGTAAAATGATTTTTTTTAAATGGTTGGCCAAATTATAATTAGTTTTAAGCGAATTGTAATTTTCAGCCTCAAAGAATTAGCATTTATAATTGATATTTAACAATGAACAATAACATAAAATTCCGACGAAGAATAATTGTATTATGTTTAATATTTAAAGCGAAAAAATTTCAACATGTATTAACCCGGGAGAAGGCGCGCACTCGATACGGTCAAGCGGGGTTATTGAGTAACCCTAATCCTTTTTTTTTATAATTATTTTATTGTACACGATACAAATCATGATTCCAGTGAATAATTTAATTAAGGTATCCGACTAAGTTCGGAACCGTGATTTTGCAAAAGCGCATAAATGGATAGTTCTCATGATATTTAGTGTCACTTAGATTAATTACATGTATAAAATTGTTTTAAGGACATTTTGACAAAAAAATTATTTAAATAAAATATTTTGGCAAAAAATTAACTTAGAGAAATCTTTTTTTAAAATGTTCTCCTTTTGTGAAAAATGCTTCTATTATAATAATGTTTTGCCTGTATATAGCTCATACTACTCTACAGAGGCTCAACTACAATTTTTTAAATATATAACTTAAAATTGGGTTTATCCATATATTTTACGACAACAGAGGGGACTAATTTTAAGAAAAAAAATGCTGATAATTATTTCAATAGGTGGTAACTCTGAAAATAATGTGAATTTTTTAAAAGTCATAGTTGAGCGTCTGTAGGGATCTCTGAGCTATATACAGGCGAAATATTATCATAATAGAAGCATTTTTAACAAAAAGAGAGCATTTTGAAAAAAAAAGATTATTCTAAGTCAATTTTTTGCCAAAATATTGTATTTAAATGATTTTGTTTGTCAAAATGTCCTTAAAACAATTTCATACATATGTTCGAATCTAAGTGACACTAAATATTATAGAAATTATCCATTTATGCGCTTTGCAAAATCACGATTCCGAACGTAGTGGTATACCTAACGAGAAAGTTTACTTACCTACTTTCAAGGACTTTTCTATTTTTCTTGGGTAAAAAATAAAGTTTTATCAGAATTAACGATTTCGTAACTTGTGTGTCCCGCGCAACCACTTCCGAGTAAAAAGTATATTCATTATGATAAGATGTATGTTGCCTCTAAAAAACGTGTAAAAGGTTCTTCATTACACTTTATATGTTTGAGACTATTCATATAAATAAGACTTGACCAAGTAATTCTTCAAAGTGTGTTATCCGTGGTTTTTCAATTATCATAAATCTCTTTTGCATGGAAAAAAGCACGACAGAGCAATACATTACTTACAACTTCCCTAAATGAGAAACAAACACATAAGAGATGGGTCATAACTAACTGTTCCAATAACTTAGTAGGTCAAACCCATTACAGCTATAATGTGCTGTACTTTAAAAATAATGACAGTGATGAATTTCTTATGTTCCTAAATATTTTCGATTTTGGGCCTGGGATCTGTTTTTTCTCTGAAAGAGTAGAATGTTAGGTTCAAAAAGAAAGCGTAATAAAAAAAAATCTCTCATCATGAGACTACAACAAATCAAATAAAAGTTTTTTTTTGTTTGGTTATAGGATCAAAGATAGCTAATTAGGTATTGAAGAAGTTTTTATTTTTGATGACTTAATATCGCGCGCGCGTGCCTATAAATTATATCAGAGTTAAAGTGCATTTTTTATTATGTCTGAAAGTATTTTGTTTTACTTCATTACAGTAAATAAACTATTTTTTAAACATTTTATTTTCGATATGCTCGCGCCTCCCTCGTAAGGTTGTCGCCCCCCCAGGAGGGCTCGCCCCACAGTTTGAGAAACACTGCATTAGTGATTACAGAATGCCGGCCTGAACGTTCTTCGTCATGGACGTTTATTCACCCATCTTTAAACTTCCTGACCCATTTTCGAACTTTGATATTTCTCACGCTGCTTCAGTGCCATTAACTTCTGTTACATAGCTATGAATATCTGCAGCCGACATGTTTCTCACAGTCAAAAAGAAATAAAAGACCGTATCTCACGCTTGGTGGGCGATTCAATCGCCTTAAACATTTTAAAGAAGCACATCGAAGCTTACACGACTGCTAAAGAGCTGGAAATGGCGCGAGTGTGCTCGCAAAGGATGCTGCTCAGTGACGCAGAAACTCATTGCGGCATACACGTGAAGTAGGGAGCTATACGCGCCAACGGACCTTACTTAAAAAAATAACCCTCGTACATATACACTGCGTCCGAAAAAGAATGTACCGTGTTTCTTTATATTTTCTAGGTACCCTGTTTGTAGAAAGTGATGAAAATTGGTCTGTAAGCTGCTAGATACTATAAGTTTTGAAATACCCTCCTTTCCAGTGAGCACAAAATTGTCAACATGGCTTCCACAAAACCATAGAAGGCATTTTGGGCTGTGGAATGCGAAAAAATTATGCTATCACAGTTTAACGCAACTTTCGGAGACAATTTGGGGTCGATTCACCGGACAAGAGATCAGTTAAATGTTGGCATACACAGCTAATGGATACAGGTTGCCATTGCAAAGGCAAAAAAAAAAAAAAAAAAAAAAAAAAAATCAACGGGTGACCACTTTCAGACAACCCTTTTTGGACACGGTGTGTATATATCACATACATACATAATATAACATTATTCTATAGCAATTTCTCCGGAAAACATTTTTTGTTCATTAATTTACATTATACTGCCCATAACTTCTGACAAAAAATATTTAATGTTGCCCTATTATTTAAGGTATCCGACTACGTTCGGAACCGTGATTTTAAAAAAGCGCATAAACGAATAATTTTCATGATATTTAGTTTCACTTAGATTAGAGAATACACGTATAAAATTGTTTTAAGGACATTACGACAAAAAATTATTTAAAGCAATATTTTGGCAAAAAATTAACTTAGAATAACCTTTTTTTTCAAAACTTTCTCTTTTTATAAAAAATGCTTCTATAATAATAATAGTTTGCTTATGTAAAGCGAGGACTTCTCCATAGAGTCTCAACTAGGATTTTTGAAAACTTCACACTATTTTCAGAGTAACCAAAAATTGAAATAATTATCGGCGCTTTTTTCTTAAAATTTCTCCTCTTTGTTGAATTACAATATGGATAAATCCACTTCTAAGTTATACATTTCAAAAATTCTAATCCAGCCTCTGTACAGAGGTCTGAGCTATACACAGGCACAAAATATTATTATAATAGAAGCATTTTTCACAAAAGGTGAATATTTTGAAAATGGGTTTATTTTTTGTCAAAATATTGTACTTAAATAATTGCTTATTGTAATATTATTCTTAAAACAATATTATATACCTTTTATAATCTAAGTGACACTAAATATTGTCACGGAGTTCGAAAGAAGTACACAGTTCAATTAAACAAACAATTAGATTTATTCTAACGCTGGGAGCTCGATACAACACTGGACTGAGAACATGCCCAACTGGCGATGAACTCTGCTTTTATACACTTCGGAATATTCGAGAAATACCCAGTATGCACTCTAAAGAATGATCTGGATTCATCTAGAACCTAGAGAAACAATAAATTAAAAACGAGAACAAAATTCCAGTCTTTGGATAAATCTGCCGGGATTCGAACCCGAGACCTGAGGAAGTTCAGTCCAACGCTCTGCCAACTCGGCTATCGGGACTTGGTATCGGGACTTATGCGTGCGGCATTGCTCCCCTCGAAAAAGAAGACAGCGCCCCGCTGTCATTTTGTTCAAGGGTCTTTATTCTGGAACGAGTGATGGGTCCTTTGTATGATTCTTTGGGAGGAATATCCTCGGTTTCGATTTGCTCGGCGGGATCATGGTACGGTTTCATACGCAGTACATGGACAACTTCTCTTAGTTTTCTTTTTCGTGAAGCAGGATCAAAATCTTGTACTGCGTAAGTCACGGCTGATAAACGGCGTAGCACCTGATACGGTCCGAAATACCTTCTTAAGAGTTTTTCGGAGAGACCGACTTTCTCACTGGAGTATAAACCCATACGAGATCTCCGGGAGCGTAGGATACCATTTGGTGTTTGGAATCGTAACGTCGACGATCTTTGTCTTGAGCTCTCAGAGTGTGCACTCGGGCTAGCTGTCGTGATTCTTCGGCTCTGGTTGCTATCTTGGTGATGTTATTGTCATCAAAATCGTTAGGACAGAATGGTAGCTTTGTATCTAGTGTCGTTTCCGCTTCACGACCATGAAGTAAATAGAACGGCGTAAAAACCTGTGGTCTCTTGTTTAGCGGTATTATAAGCGAAGGTTACAAATGGTAGAATTTCATCCCAATTTTTCTGCTCTACATCCACATACATTGACAACATGTCGGCCAAGGTCTTATTGAAGCGCTCCGTCAGTCCATTTGTTTGGGGATGATACGCCGTTGTGAAACGATGATCAATGTTACACAAGTCGACGAGAGAGGAAACAAGTCTGGATCGAAAGACGGCTCCACGATCTGTGATAATTACTCGAGGAGCTCCATGCCTGAGGACAATTTCTTCAAGTAAGAACTTCGCTATTTCGTCGACTTCGGCTGTCGGCAAGGCTTTTGTTATTGCATATCGCGTTGAGTAATCCATGCAGACTATTATCCATTTGTTTCCATGAGCAGACTTTGGAAATCTCCCAAGGAGATCAATTCCAATGCGATGGAAAGGAGCTATAGCTGGAGGGATGGGAACTAAACGTCCAGGTGGTCGTTGAGGAACGGATTTTCTCCTTTGGCACTCCCGACAATGCATGACATACCGAACGACATTTCGGTACATTCCCGGCCAGTAAAATCTCTTGCGAATCCTGTCATAAGTTTTCACGAAACCAAGGTGTCCTGCGGTGGGGGCGTCATGAAAGTGCCTTAGTATGTCTGCTCGTAGATGTTTAGGAATGACTGGTAACCACAACTTTCCATCTGGATCAAAATTCTTCCTGCAAAGGATACCGTCGATGAATCTGAATTCTTCGTTTTTGGATGAGTTGCTCAAAAGTTTTAATTTCGCAAGGTCTTGATCTTTTTCTGTTCCATCGCAAGGTTCATACTCGTCGTGACTGCTAAAAATTTGTCTGGTGTTTCCGTTTCCTCTTCCACTGGATTTCTCGAAAGAGCGTCGGCGTCACTATGCTTCTTACCGGTTTTATACTTTACGTCAAAATCATGCTCTTGAAGTCGGAGGGCCCATCTGGCAAGCCTTCCTGAAGGATCCTTTAAATTCATGAGCCAGCACAAGGAATGATGGTCAGTTACAACAGTAAAGTGTTTTCCGAATATGTACGGCCGGAATTTGTTGGTAGCCCATACGATGGCAAGACATTCCCTTTCTGTGGTGGAATAATTTTTTCGGCTTTTGTCAGAGTTCTAGAAGCGTATGCTATAACTTTCTCGACATTATTCTGAATTTGTACTGGGACAGCTCCGATACCGTACCCGCTTGCATCAGTATGGATTTCTGTAGAAGCTCTTTTGTCGTACATCCCCAATACTGGATCCGAAGTAAGTGCTTTCTTAAGACTGTTAAATGCTTCCACCTCTTCAGGACCCCAATGAAACTCCACGCCACTTTTCAGCAACGACTGCAAAGGTTCGGCGAGATAACAGAAACCTTTAATAAATCTTCTAAAGTATGAACAAAGGCCAAGAAAACTTCGTATGTCATGTATATTCTTTGAGTGGGAAAATTTCTTACGGCTTTTATTTTGTCGGGATCGGGACGAACGCCATTACTAAATACATGATGGCCTAGAATCTTTACTTCTTGGGCAGCAAAAAGACACTTCTTTGAATTTAATTTAAGACCAGCTTCCTGAAGACATTTTAGAACAAGTCTTAATCGTATAAGATGGTCTTCAAAAGTTTCTGAGAACACTATTATGTCATCTAGGTAACAAAGACACATAGTCCATTTAAAATTGCGTAGCAAATTGTCCATCATTCTCTCGAAGGTCGCAGGTGCATTACAGAGACCAAACGGCATGACTTTAAACTCGTATAAGCCTTCGGGGTAATAAATGCCGTCTTTCACGATCCGCTTCGTCTATTTCTATTTGCCAATAACCAGATCGGAGATCCATGGAAGAAAAGAACTTGGCACCTTTCAGACAGTCGAGCGTATCGTCAATACGAGGCAGAGGATAAACGTCTTTTTCGTGACGCTATTCAACTTGCGATAATCGACGCAAAAACGCCAACTACCGTCTTTTTTCTTACGAGCACAACGGGTGATGACCAAGGACTTTCAGAGGGTTGGACGATACCTTCATCAAGCATTTTCTGAACCTCTTCATGAATGATGCGTCTTTCAGTCGGCGAGACTCTGTAGGCTCGTTGGTTGATTGGAGCATGATCACCAGTAAAAATCCTGTGTTTCATATTCGTCTTCGCGGCTGTCGACTTGTCGGTCTTCGTGAAAAGCCCAGAAAATTTCCGGAGTAGTTCGGATAGCTTGTTTCTCTGTTCGTCACTTAACTCGGGTGACATCATTAACGAACAATTCATCCGTGACTCCGAAGTTTCTTGCTGGTCATCCAAGCAACCCGATGTGTCGGAAATAACACATAGATGCCCTTCATTTAGTGGTTCAGCTTGGCCTATGCACATTCCTCTAGGGATGATTTGGTTTCGGAACTGCAGGTTGGTAACCCAGACATCACTTTTTCCGTTACGATATGTGGATACCATGGACGGTGTAGCAATATTTTTCTCGAAGAGCAAATGTTTGCTGCCGTCTAGAACTACATTTATGTCTCCTCGGATTTGATATCCAGATACTGTTATTCTAGTTAAAGAATGCGGCTTAAGTGTATAGTCTCTGGTGGCATACAAATTCCAGGCGTCAGGCGCTGTGGAGTCTCGACAGATGTCTTCTAGAACAAGTTCATTTTGTCCACAGTCTATAACGGCTTGAGACGCCTCTAAAAAAGTCCCATCCTAGGATGACGTCATGGCTACAATGGGATAAAACAATAAATTCAAAAGGCAGTTCTCGATTGTTTATACGGACACGTAAAACACATTTCCCTATCGGCCGAACAAAATTTCCATCCGCAACTTTCAGCATAACGCTCTTGGCATCAGCAAACAGAACTTTCTTTAAAATCGGCGATACTTATCGGATATGACAGAAAACGATGCCCCAGAATCTACTAGAGCACGTATCGGCTTCTTATCTATTATTAAGTCTAGTTGGTTACCAGTCATCTTGGCGGTCGACGGAGGATTTCCAGTACAAGCGGCCTCACCTCCTTGGAAGGTCGCTCTGTTTAGTTTTCCTCGCTCCTACGGCCTGGCGACTGACTGGATCGGCGATATGGCGACGGGGATCTGTAACGACGTATTGGGGATCGGCCTCTCGTGGGACTTGGCGTAAAACGGCGAGAAGAGTTTGGTCGGCGTATTTCTTCTTCAGTGCCAACGTCGTCGAAGTTCCGTCGGCGGTTTCGAGAGTTGTCAAAGACAGCCTTTTTCTCTCTCGGCAGTAGCGCATTACATGTCCAGGACGTCCGCAGTGGAAACAAACAGGTCTGTTGTCAGCCGTTCTCCACACATCTGTTTTTCTTGGTTCAGGTGGGAATTTCTGAACAGGAGCTCTGTATTTCCTAGTTACAGCGGCGTATGTTGGTCGTGGTCTAGTTTCTGTAGATTTTGCTGACACTGGGGCCAAAACCCTTTCAACTTCGTCTTGAACGATCTCTTCTAAGGATTGGGGATCGGAGTCCAAAGATTCTTGCGTCTGGTTAACTAGTCGATGGACTTCTTCTCGTACGATTGTGCGAATAAGAGAGACCAAATCAGTCTCATCCGTCAGGGATGCAACCGGTACGACGTTTGGAAGCCTTTCAAATCTCGGTCGACCAACTCTCTTCTGCTTCATATCTTCGATATAGTTGCACCATTTGATAAAACTTGCTGTGTCGTTGATTTCTCTCGTCAACAGGGCCTGATAAATATCCTCAGCAACACCTTTCATTAGGTGTGACACTTTTTTCGTCTTCTCTCATCAGAGGATTTACCTCTTGGCAAAGTCCTAATACACTTTGTATGTAGGACTGTGTACTCTCGCCTGAACGCTGGGCTCGGCATTTTAGTTGTTCTTCTGCCCTTCTGGTATATTTTTGACGGTCACCGAAAAGTCCACTTAGTCCATTTTTAAACGCTTCCCAGGAATCTAAGGCGTCTTCGTTGTTGACATACCACTGTCTCGCAGTACCGTCAAGAAAGAAATAAACGTTAGCCAGGCACATCATGTCATCCCACTTGTTAAAGTTGGCTACTCGATCGTACTCTTTAAGCCATTTGAGAGGGTCTTCCCCAGGCGCTCCTCGGAAGGTCGATGGGCTCCTCCATTGCTGTAACGAAGGTGTTACTACAGCGGGCTTGGCTTCTTGCTCGGTCGGCATTTTTGTCCTCTTCCTACTATTTTCTTTTAACAGTCCGAATTCGGGGGATAATCCTCTTAACCGGAGGCTCCTGCGAAGGTTGTCGCTATTATCCACGTTTGACGTAATTGTACCCGGCGCCTCCACCAAACTTGTCACGGAGTTCGAAAGAAGTACACAGTTCAATTAAACAAACAATTAGATTTATTCTAACGCTGGGAGCTCGATACAACACTGGACTGAGAACTTGCCCAACTGGCGATGAACTCTGCTTTTATACACTTCGGAATATTCGAGAAATACCCAGTATGCACTCTAAAGAATGATCTGGATTCATCTAGAACCTAGAGAAACAATACATTAAAAACGAGAACAAAATTCCAGTCTTTGGATAAATCTGCCGGGGCCGGGATTCGAACCCGAGACCTGAGGAAATTCAGCCCAACGCTCTGCCAACTCGGCTATCGGGACTTGGTATCGGGACATATGCGTGCTGCAATATCATAAATATTTTCCATTTATACGCTTTTGCAAAATCACCCTTCCGAACGTAGTCGAAGAATACCTTAAGTCTCTTCCTGAATGTACCTACAACTGCATTTTCAATTCGTTTTATAAATAGTATTATATGTGTTACTAGATATAAGTAACAAATAGATCAATCGTACTTTCTGTCGTTAACAAATTTTTATCTAAGGATTAAGTTACTTTGGGAAACTGTGCAAATATCTCTAACTGTTCTCCAAACCTGACACTCAGACTCCTATACTATTATTGGGAGTTCTCGATTCTCTCGCATGCAGCTTATTTCTATTATCATCTAATATAAAAGAGGATTAATAAAGTTAGAGGAAATGTTGATTGGTTGTTGGGAAGAAGATATGTAAGCTACATCTAAAAAGTTTCTTGCTATTAGATAAAACACTAAAGAAGAAGAGAAATAGAGAAATAAAGGATCAGAGAATATCAGGAAAGTATTAGGAGAAGAGGTGCATAAATGAAAAGAATTTTGATAAGAATGCATAAAATGTTTCTGCTTTCAATAAATAGGAAGAATTGATACTGAGTAGGGGAAATTGTAAGATGGGATGAAAGATTATTACTAAATAGATTCCACTAAAACTATTTTTCGGAAAGTTTCCCAACCACCTATATATTACATACTGCTTCTTGATAATAATTTTTACTAGGCGTATAAATTAACAAAGGAAACTAAGTTTAAATTTTCATTTGATGTTTTGAAATTGTCACATGGTATAAAAAATATGTTGTTTTACTATTTCGCTAGAGTCATCACATCATCTTAACAAGTAATATAAAAAAATAAGTAAATTCCTAATTATAGATCAATAAAGAAAATTTTTTATTTTAGCAACTTTTTATTAAATAGTTACAATTAATATAAATGTGTATACACATATGACATATGTATATACATATTAAGTAGTAATCAATTTTTGTTAACTATCATTAAAGTATCGTATGTCATTCAAAACAATCGTGTATTTAAAATTTCGATTAAACTGAATGCTTTAAAACGTGAGAAAAAAAGACCTTTTCAAGTTTTGACACAAACAGCCAAAAGGGTCGCTAAGTCACCAAAATGATGCCAACGTGGCTGTATTTGTAATTCTTTAAATAATTAGTTTTAATCAATTAATTTTTATTAATTATAATTAAATTACTGTATTGTCATCTAAAATAATCATGTATATAAAGTTTAATTGTATTTTATTAAACGATTGAAAATTCAACCAAGATAAATAAATAAATAAATGCATACAGATTGTGAGCTAACAGTAGGTATTTAAAAATATGTCATCACTTGAGGAACTATAATACTGTAATTGGTTCCTGCCCAGTATGGAGTTCCAAGTAACGAGAAAACCGGCTTTCTGGATAAGAATGGTGATTTTATAATGCCGAAAATTTTTATCATCCTGTATCCTGCCACTCTATTAAAAATATTATTAAATGACCTATTAGAGCCAGAGTGTTCAAGAAGACCTCTATAACCGGGTTTTCCATAAGTATTGGAAGAATGCTATCTTGAATTTACGCAATGGTCCAAGGCGTAGAGCGGTTATTGAATACCGCCTAGCCAACGGGCATAATTGCATACACCATTTGTAGAAACTCAAAGTTGTTCCTATCCCGATGTGAAGCTCTGGAGAGGACATGGGCTCCACAGATCTTCTACATACTTTTGCTTTGTGCAAGACTTTTCTCACCTAGCTTTAATGGGGGGCTTGAGATATGTTGGGTTATGAACTCTGTTGTTTCTCTCTCTCACACACCTTTTTTGTAGTTGTTGTATTCTGTTTTCTTTATATTGTTCTCTGATGCAACTGTTCGTAATCTACTATTAAAAATAAAAAAATTAATTTTCCAGAAATTTATTTCAAGGTTTTCCTTAGTTTCAGGCAAAAATATGCGATAAATTTCTTTAAACTTTGATCAAGGATTTAAAGCTTTTGGATATTAAGTGCCTGACAACGTTTGAAACCGTGATTTTGTAAAAGCGTATAAGTGAATATTTTTTTTTATTTCAGTTGAATTAGAGTATACATATAAAATTATTTCAAGAATGTTGTTACAAGAAAAGGCAATTTAAATGAATTTTTTTACCAAAAAAAGTAAGAAAGAAAGACATATTTTCTTAAGTCTTCTTTTTGTGAAAAATACTTCTATAATAATATTATTTTGCATATTTATAGTTAATGCCGCGGCTGAGCAGCAAAAATTGAATGATTCCCATTCTTTTCGAAGTCTCATTCAATTGAAATAATAACGGGTATTTTCGTTAAAATTTTCCTACTCTGATATAATAAAATATGAATAAATCCACTTCTAAACTATATATTTCAAAACACCTATTTCAATATCTGTTCCGAAATCTTAGTTATACATAGACAAAATATTGTTTGTGTAGAAGCATTTTTTTACAAAAAAGATAATGTTTGGAAATTATGCTATATATATATATATATATATATATATATATATATATATATATATATATATATATATATATATATATATATATATAAATATATATATATAACATATATTTTATAATTTTTAATCTAGTGTCATTCATTGTATGATTTCTTTACTGTCTCTGTGTTTTTCTTGAATGTGATTGAAGAATGTTTATATCTTATTAGTAGAGAATTAGACTATATATATATACTTTCTACATTTTTTACCAAAAAAACTCATATAAATGTTTTTCCCTGTAATAATATTCTTAAAACAATTCTATATGTGTATTCAAATTTGATAGACAATAAAAGTTAAAAAATTCAATTAATAGCATTTTTAAAAAACTCATGGTTTCGAACGTAGTCGATCAAGTATGTAATCTATATTTTTATGGTCTGTGTGGTATCAGATTCTTATGGTTTATATATAATTAATCTCGCTTTCTCAGAAAGAAATAATTCATATGAAACACATTCATCACGGAAAAAATTTGCTTAATTTCTACTGGTTACGGTATCCGACTAATTGCGACAACTTTTTTTTGAAAAAAAAGAAGAGATATGGAGATCTTTTTGAGATTTTCATATTTATTTAATATATTTTTAGAAAAAAATCCTAAAATTGGTAAAAGAAAAAAAATTTATTATTATTAAAATGGGAAAAAATAGTAAAAATTTACAAAAAATTACATAAACGGGGCCCGCTCTCTACAAAGATTTTATGAACAAATTCTCAATTTTTCAATTTTGATGTGTTACGTTGTTATTCCTGTTTGAAGTGATCTTCATGATAAGAGATATTTTAATTTTTACAAAAACTAGAGCACTTTATCTAAGTCATTATACGAAATTGCTTAAAAAAACATTGACTTTATTCACATAAAGAACTGCAAATTTTGAAATAAAACAGTTATTGATAAATCTGAATATCAAAACACTTCTACTGTTATGCAGAACATAAGCAAAAAATTTCAGCTAATTATTTTCAAAACTTTTTGAGCAATCGTGGTCCCCGTTTGAGTTTTTCGAAAAAAACACATTTCGAGTAAAACGCATTTTAAAGTTTGACATCTTGTGTAAAGTTATGGCATTTGCTTTTACTAAAACGCTTGTAGTTTTTGTTCTAGTGGAGGGAAAATGAAGTACTTGGTATTGTTATTAAGTTTATAAAATGGTCTATAACATAAAGTCATAAAAAATTCGCCAATTTTTGAAAAAAATCATGGTTTTAGGGTAGTCAGATACCTTAATCTAAGAGCCAAACCAATCAACCAATATAATTCAGCGTGCCACATAGAAAGACATTTTTGGAACAATTTGATTCCCGTGAGAGGATGCATTACACACTAATTATGTATCATTAAAAGATATTTCTTAACATAAAATAAAAAGCATGAAATATAATTACTTTTATTAACAAAAATAAAAATTTAAATTGGATATGTATTGTGTATTTTTTTAAAATATATGAATAATTAAAATAAGAAATAGACAGCATAATATACATATATATATATATATATATATATATATATATATATATATTTAAAAATACCGTAAAATCTGGCGTATATCACGCATCCACTCTTTAAAGTTGCATTTTTTATTGTTTTGGTATAATCACCGTATAACGCACATCGCCTATTTTACAAAGGAACCTGAAATATATGTGTGTAATACTGCTTACGTCAATTAAACGAGGTATTGTTCCAAGTCTTAGAACAATCAATATACTTCTAGAACTATAACCCTTTAAATTCATAAAGAACACCATTTCTTTTAAATAAACAGTATTTAGATGTATGTAGAAGTCTATATTTTTTTTCTATGTTTATCTCTATTTTTATTTTTAAAGTTCTCATTTTTATACCGGGCGTATAAAGCTCATCCATTGATTTTGTGATCTTACTTTTTGTGTTACAGGTGCACGTTATACGTCAGATTTTACGGTAAACATTTTTTTTTAATACGAACCGTTTTTACCGCTCTATTTTCATATCACAAAATCAGGAATTTCAATTACAAACGATTCTGACTGAGCATTAAGTTGTTAAACAATTTATTGACGAATTCGGAAGTATTTTCATATGTGGATAGGTTTTTTGCTTACATACGTAGAACACAAAGCATGGAAAGCAGAGTACATGCAATTTTCCCTTTTCAAACAATTAAATCTCTACAACAATGGCATTCAATTATTTACAAAATATCTCTAAATTTTTCTTTAGAGTGCCGACTGGGTGGCGTAGTTTGTTTGTCGCTGGCCTTTTGCATCCAAGATTGCGGGTTCAACCTCATCCCAAATCGGTGAATTTTCCTGATGCAGAAAATCGACAGCAGCCATGTCGTATGATTATGCGTCATGTAAAAAATCCCTTGGAGTGCCTGTGTTTGGCTTGGGTACCCTCAGCAAAATTAAATTTTTAAGTTCAATTTCGCATCGCCAAATCTCAGGTGCCTCCCTTTGGGGAGGAAACTAGGCCCCAAAACTACTTGCGGCAATCGGTATCACCTATATGTGGTGCCAAAAAAAATTATACCAGCTACTGGGAAATGAACTACTTCTGAAAAGGTAAAAAATACTTACACACGCTACATTAGAGAGGAAAAATCTTACAGTTATCTTTCAGATTTTTTCGCAATTATATAAATCTCCATAATTCTGAAAATTTTTGTCAAATAAGGCCCATTACAAATTTATCCACTTCTATCCGCTCAAAAATTGACAAATTTGTTGAGTAGAGCAGAGTGTCACTGATAACTTTATTACATGTGACACACGAGCCATGGGTTGCCTGCCACACAACCCCTGCTTTTGAGGAACAATTACATATTTTTAAAGCCGCATTTGCAATGGAAGGCAAAAAATTCCTCGAAAGGAGAGTAAATAATAGAACATTTTTTTATAATCGTTATGGTTACTAATACAGAGTTCTTGTTGAATTTTGATTTTTAAGGAACATTCAGAAATAAATGACTGGGTAGATATTTCTTTTTATAAAAATAAAGAAACTAAGTCTTAAACAGTTGGCGACCAGTTATATCGAAAAGGATTACTACATACATTTCTTTCTTATGCTAGAAATATTTTCTAGACTTAATGCTTTATTAACGTATATAATAGGATTTCCCAAAAGATTAAGCTTGAATTCATTCAGAATGCCGCAACGTACATACTTATAAATATTTTATTTTTATATAAATAAGTCATGCATTGATTATTTTGAGGTAATGTAACATAATAGAAAGAACCATAATCAAAACTAAGTTGAACATTAAATTTAAAATGCCTTAAAATACCATTTAACTACAGCAAAAAACACTGACATTCATTGAAATTAAAGTAGCTGAATAATTTCAAATCATGGATTTAAAAAAAGTGTATAAAAAATGCTTTTTTTATATTTGGTGATCCTTGAAGTAGAACATACATATAAAATTGCTTTAAGAATGTTATAAGAAGGAAAAAAAATATTTAAATGCAATTTTTTGCCAAAAATAAAAAAAAATAATGATATATTTTCAAAACATTCTCCTTTTATGGTATCAACTGAAATAATAACCAGTGTTTCTTAATAAAATTTTTCATCTCTGGTATATCAAAATATGAATATATGCAATTCTAAAATACATATTTTGAAAATCCTAGTTTCGGTTCTGTTCAGGAATCTTCAACAAAAATATTATTGTTAAGGAAGCATTTTTCGTAAAACGAGAGAGTTTGGTAAATATGTCATTGTGTAATAAAAGATACTAAAAAAATACTTTTTTTATATAATAAATGAATTTTTCATTAAATACTCTTTTTGATGTAATGATGTTCTTAAAACGATTTTAAAGGTACATTCTTATTCAACTGACACTAAGTAAAGGGTGTTTTTTAGAGGTATAGAACTTTAAATTGCAATAAAACAACGATGTATTATTCGATTGACATGAACTTTTTTTATTCGAAAGATAATCTTGTGGCATTACATTATAAATATGATTTCTGGCATACAACTGCCACGGCTGGCTCGGATGTAGTCCAATCTGGACGCCTAATTTTCGATGACTTTTTCCAACATTTGTGGCGGTATATCGGCAATAACACGACGATTGTTGTATTCCAAATGATCAAGCGTTTGTGGCTTATCCGCATAGACCAATGACTTTACATAGCCCCACAGAAAATAGTCTAGCGGTGTTAAATCACAAGATCTTGGGGGCCAATTCACAGGTCCAAAACGTGAAATTAGGCGGTCACCAAACGTGTCTTTCAATAAATCTATTGGGGCACGAGCTGTGTGACATGTTGCGCCATCTTGTTGGTACCACAGCTCCTGGACATCATGATTGTTCAATTCAGGAATGAAAAAGTTAGTAATCATGGCTCTATTCCGATCACCATTGACTGTAACGTTGTGGTCTTCATCGTTTTTGAAGAAGGATTCCACCAGCCCATAAAACTCACCAAACAGTCAGTTTTTCGGGATGTAACGGTGTTTCGAGATACACTTGTGGATTAGCTTCACTCCAAATGCGGCAGTTTTGTTTGTTGATGTAGCGATTCAACCAGAAGTGGGCTTCATCGCTAATCAAAATTCGCTTATGAAAATCGGGAACAGCGGCAATCTCGTTTTGGGCCCATTCGACGAATCTACTCCTTGCTTGATGATCGTTTTGATGAATTGGCAAACCAAACTGAGAATAAATCACTTGACAGCTGTTAAATCGGTCGCCATCTTGGAAAGTAATGCTAACTTAAACTTCTATACCTGGAAAAAAAACACTATTTATTTAGCGATCTTTGAAGTAGAACATACATATAAAATTGCTTGAAGAATATTATAAGAAGAAAAAAGAATTATTTAAATGCAATTTTTTGCCAAAAATAAAAAAAGAATTATATATTTTCAAAATATTCTCGTTTTATGGTAGTTGCTTCTATAATAATAATGTTTTGCTTATATATAGCTAAAACTTTTCAACACAGAGTCTGAACTATGATTTTTGAAAAATTTAACTTATTTTCAGAGTTACTATCAACTGAAATAATAACCAGTGTTTTTTGATAAAATTTTTCATATCTGATATACCAAAATATGAATATATGCATTTCTAAAATACATATTTTGAAAATCCTAGTTTCGGCTCTGTTCAAGAATCTTCAACAAAAATATTATTGTTATGGAAGCGTTTTTCGTAAAACGAGAGAGTTTGGTAAATATGTCATTGTGTAATAAAAGATACTAAAAAAATACTCTTTTTCATATAATAAATAAATACTTCTTTAAATACTCTTTTTCTTGTAATAATGTTCTTAAAACGATTTTAAAGTTACATTCTAATTCAACTGACACTAACTATAAAAAAAATACATATATGTTACCGTCCAAGTGTATAATTATTTTCTTAAGTTACATGGTATTTCATATAAAAGAGCTAGACTGTTCAGTTAAAGTAAGTAATAAATAAAAAAATTCATACTTTTATTTCACGAAATAAAAAGTCATTCTATAATGATTAACCGAAAAAGTGAAAAAAATAAACAGTTTCAAAGTTATTTTATAAATTAATGGATTACAAATAGCCAATATCTCTCGAAAAATACATTTTATCTCTATTGCGGATGATTAATTGATAAATAATAAGGAAAATTGGATGAAATAATTTAGTATTGCTCATATTGCTAACATTAGTCAAACAGAAAGAAAAAATTACGTATATGTTAATGGAAAAATTCAATTTTCTACTAGTTGATCTTCAACGATATCATAATGCGGAAGCAACTAAAAGTCACGTGGTATTTTTTCGGTGCTTTTTAGTATTTTTTACTTCTGCTATCAATGTTAATAATTTTTCACGAGTAAGTGCAACATTTTTTTTTCCTTTGCCCCATGCTTATTTAGCAAAGATTCAAATCGCTCGCTTTGTGAATCTTTCTTATTTACAGGTAAGACTCCCATTCCAGCAGTGGTCATTAAAAATATTTGTTAATATGAAAAATTGTAAAAAGCTAACATAAATACACAGCCTAAATGCTACGATTAAAACAACGGAACGAAGCAAACACGCACGTCATTGCAATGCAGCGATAGGTGGTTCAAAACTGACTAAAAGTAGTTAGAACTACTTCAAAAAGATTTCGAGTGCCGTATTTCTTATTTTGAAATCGTTATTCTATAAAATACCTAGTTAAATGTCGCCCAGCCAGTATGGTGGACATGACCCTAGGCTTGTAACCGAGTGGGTTCGAATCCCGAGTAAGGAAGGCATGCCTGTATCTTCTTCAGGGAAAGAAGTCGGACTTTCGCCTGTAATGGACTCCCGTCACGAATGGAAAACAGCGCACCCTCCTTGTTGTACGCTGGGACCATCATTTGTAATAAAATGTCTCAATTCTTCTGTTTGTACATTGTATGTTTTTGCTGCCCCCCCCTCGTAATGCAAAGGTATCCCAAGATAAAAACACACACACACACAACAACGTAGTTAAATCGTAGAATTCGATAATTTTGTATAGTCACCAGTTATTTCATGAAATACCTAATTATTCTAAAAAAAACGGATTTTGCACCTTAACGGTAGCATATATATTCTTTTATACGCACTTTGAAAATCACGGTTTTGAACGCAGTGAGATTTAAGAACTAGATTTAAAGATTTTAGTTGTAACCCATCTAGAACTGAAAGAGCTTTACTCGGGACTTCATATAAAAATATGGAGCAAATAACTCTCCTTTACTGAAATTTATCTTCGATTTTTTTCATCTGTTAAGTCCGAAAGCTAAGAAGAAATATATACCCTTCTCTAATCATATCATTTATAACACGAGTTTCTTTATCAATCATCTTTCGGTTCCAATGTTTTTGATGGTTTATCCACAACTGTCTTTCCGGGCACTTGATTGATGCTCTAAATGTCAAGAAAATTTAAATTTATAGTCTGATGATCTTACATACTGAGTGCACTTCAGATTTAAATAACGCATAAAATATATGACTGCTTGTTTTGGAAAAATAGATTTAATCATTCAAAGATTAATCTAATATGCTATGTCATACATTATTTGTTCAGAAATATTTTTCTCTGCGTATCTGTATCGATCCAATTTAAGTATTTTGGAATTCCTTTATGCACATGCACGCACGCACACACACACACACACACATATATATATATATATATATATATATATATATATATATATATATATATATATATATATATATATATATATATATACATTAACATACATACATTTACATCTATAATACCGTTAAAATGTGAAGTCCGTTATTCCCTAGAATATTTAGGTATTTCATGAAGTAACTAAACAAGTCAGTTAAAGTATATAGATTACTAAATTCTACGATTTCACTGCGTATTCTATGCGATAACTATTACTTGATCGATCAGGTATGAAATATGGCTTTCGAAAGTTCTTTGAACTGGCTATATCTGCCTTACCAAGATGTGTGTGTGTGTATACGCTTCATTCCTTTGCTTTTAGAAGTATAACTTAGACCAGAATTTCCCAAACTTTTTGGTTTCATAGGCAGTGGCTTCCTAGTGCTTAATTCTTGTAATCTAACATTTTCTTTTGAAATGAGACCGTATGAATTATTTGCCTACTGTAGTATTACGATTGTCAAAACATTCTCAAACCTAGTTTCAAAATCTAAAAAGGGGCATTTAAATGTTGAACGTAGGTTAAAACGTCTTTTTCTTGCCAGATTGTCAGTGACAATTGAGAAACTGGGAAGATTTGTGATGTCTAATATTATACTCCTAAAGCTTAATTCTGACAAAAAAGACTGAAATATGATTCTTATTTTAATAAAATTTATGCTGTCGTCTTGTAACTGCAAATTAACCTCATTCAATTTAGTAAATAAATCTATTAAATAGGCAAGCCTGGTTTCCACTTGATTATATTTCCTTTTAAAATTAAAATCATTATCTGGTTTAATGAGAGCCACTATCGTAGACCCCCCCATTTACACCTCCACGACCCTGAAGTTATTTTTTAGCTGACGTGGACCCCTTTCATGTCGTCATAAACCCCTGGTGGTCAATATAAACCACTGATTTTGACGGTGTGTTTATGTTAGCGTTTTACATTTTGGATTATTAACAAATACTTTAGGAGCGGGAGACCAACCTGTATATAAAAGAGATTTAATGCAAGAGAGATTTGAATCCTTATGAAATAAAAACGGGAAAAAGGAAAGCAGTGTTGCACTTACTCGTGAAAAATTATTAACTCTTATATGACAGAAGTTAAAAGTGCTAAAACAGCACAGAAAAAAGAACCACGTGACTAATGGTTACTCCAGCATTATGATATTATGGAAGTTCAAGGGGAAGAAAAGTTAACTGTACCAGTAATAGATGCAAAACCTTATGTAACATTTTATAGATCAAGTAACATGATCATTGATATATTATACGAAAAACATGTTTCTATTGGACATGGTGGAAGAGAATGCATCATAAAAGAACTGAATTGTCAATTTAAAAACATTACTCAGAATGACATAAAATTGTTTTTGAGGGTTTGTGAACCTTGTCAGATAAAACACAATATGGGAAAGAGTTGTGGTTACGGGGATCCGGCACGTCTATATGAGCCCATGTTAAATTGCGTAAGTTTATGTACGTATTTGTCAGAAACTACCTACTTCTCATGGATAACATTTTTACAGTAGGTTATGGGTACTATTAAACATACTTTAACGAAGGGTTTTGTCTTTTTGTTCAAAATTAAATATTAAATTAATTGTGATTTTTTTTAAAAATTCCAACTATCCCTCCCCCTAACATTTAGTTTTAAAAAGTTATATCTAAAAATCTTTTCTAGATATATCTAACTCCCTCCATTTAAATGTTTATACATGTTAAAAGTCTGCTTACTGAAAATTTGAAGATTATATGATTCGTAGTTTTTGAGAAAAAGGTACATATAAAGAGTAAAATATTACATTTTGAGAAAACAGGTTTTAAGGTGTAAAATTTGTAATTTTTTTAGCATTTACTTTTTTTAATACTTTCCAGAAGCATTGTTTTTACTCTCTGCTCGTACAAAAGACTTTTCTTGTTTTCTTTTTTTCATTATTCTTCACAAATTTGCCTTTTTCAAAATGTTAAGAGGCTTTTGTTGGGCTGCACAAATTCTACGTGTATCTAGATTTTTGAAGCATGGCACACATTTAAAACTTTGCTCAATATCCCAATGTTTTAAGTTCATTAATTTTGCTACATGACTCATATTGAACTGTGAAATAGCCATATTTACTCCTAAATTTAGAGTTCTTATTTCCCCAAATGTAGATCTTGGAATCACTGACCATATGGTTTTATTAACTGACTTATGTGGGTTGTAGTTCTTTCCATGTAAACACTTTCTTAATAACATGGGGGGGTCATAAATTGGCTTCATTTAATTCAGTATGGTATATAGCACGTGCGTATGTGTTTCTGTTCATAGAGCTTCTGTCTTTTGAAACTTGTACCAGGAATTTTTTATAATCGCAGGACATAGTCTATGTTGAGCGCTCTTGTTTGAAGACAGAAGATGAAAATAAACTGTCCAAACAGAAGTTTTCATGCTTTGTAGATCATTGATATTATTTCTAATAGACATACTACAATGTATTTGAATTTTTGATAAAAAGTGTCGGTGAGTCGGTTTCGACCACATATGCTTTTTCCATCACTTACCTTTTCCCCTCTGTTTCGCTTTTAAGATTCAAAAGACGTGTACCCATACACTTTTCTATAAGCCGGATACACTCTAATTTTTCCACTTGAATATCATATAGATTCGCGTTCATCATACAAGGGGAAACACAGGTGCTCTAAGCACAGCTCATTTGATGCGTGTCAAGGAGTAGCTTCATTTAAAAATAATAATAATAATACTTCCAATTATCATATTTCCTCATATTATAAAATATTTTGAACAAAAATATTTGAACGCTAAGAAAATAGAAAAAAAAGTGAAAATCGATAGTTTTTTTTTTAATTCAAGTGCCTGAACCGCCTTAAGCTCATTGTGTTTCCACATCTAAATTCAAGGTGCCAAGTAGATCTCATAGATGTTCAGTCTCAAACTGATAGAAACGACAAATTTATATTTCAGTTTACTAGGATCATTCGATGAAGTTTGTGATTTAAAGACCTCTAGAAACAAAAAGAGTCTAAGAGTTCGCAATGCCTTTACTCGATATATTTTTATTACCTGGTGCCCCATTTGTACTGCCATATGACAATGGAAGGGAGTTCTACTATATACTTATGAATAAAAACACTTTGTCGTAACTAAAGATCGTGCACGGCAAACCCAGACACAGTAGCTTTCAGAAAGACAGTCAAGACGTTGAAAACATATTAACAATAATTCCATACAAGACAACCAAAATACTTTATGGATTAACGATCTTATATTTATTAAGTTCATAAGAAAAGGGCACTTCATTCTGGTTTAAATGAAGTTGGACTAACCACTACTCTTATTCCAAGAGAAGTGTTTGATGCAGTAGTTCTTAACCTTATTCCCCTTTGCGGCACATCTGACAAACATGAAGCAGGTCGCAGTTAAAAAAAGTGTAACGATTCTTCAGGCATCCGACTACGTTTGAAAACGTGATTTTGCAAAAGTATATAAATGGATAATATTTATGATATTTAGTGTCACTTAGATTAGAAAATGTACATAAAATTGTTTTAAGAATAGTATTACAATGAAAAATTATTTAAGTACCATATTTTGACAAAAAATGAACATACAATAATCCATTTTAAACATTCTCCTTATGTGAAAAATGCTTCTATTATAATCATATTTTGCCTGTATAGACCTCTGTACAGAGGCTCAACTAGAATTTTTGAAATGTATAACTTAGAAGTGGGTTTATCCATGCTTTACGACAACAGAGGGGAGATACTTTAAGAAAAAAACGCCGATAATTATTTCAATTGGTTGTATTTTTTTTTTGCCAAAATGTACTTAAAATAATTCTATACATATATTATAATCTATGTGACACTAAATATCAAGAAAAATTATCCATTTATGCGCTTTTTTAATATCACGGTTCCGAGCGTAGTCGGATAACTTAATATGTCTTTATTTTATTTTCAATCATATGCATCCTAAACATTACTCTACACCAGTGCTTGTCAAAGTTTCAATATTCGCGACCCATTATTCAATCATAATTTCCATCGCGCCCCCCTCGTACAATAACAACGTATTTTAATTCAAAAATGGTATACTTTGATGCTAAAACTACGATAAGACTTTAACCTCTCAAGTGTCACTGGCCTATATAAACGTCTCACTGATCCACAGCATTAATTTCCTTTGTCGTAAATATACGTCTTTTCAAAGTACGATCTTTTCGGTGTACTAATATTCATAAAATTGTCCTGAAGGTTTTTGAATGCAATAAAATAACCTAGACAATGTTTGCGAAAGATTTACTTTTAGTTCAGATTATTTTCTTCTTAATTCCTCCCCCAATATATCTTATATGGCACCTACGTGGAAAACGATTGTCTTTTGGAAGCTAGGAGCGTAACTGTTATTTGACACTTAAGGGATTTCTTATAAACCGTACAAATTACTAAGATAAGTGTTACTTTTTGTATATAATTTTATGTATGAAAATCCCAATGGGATCACTGATAATTATTAAACTTGCTCTTAAATTAGTATTGTTAAATTAATTCCAAAATACATTATGTAGCACTTATACATATATAAATGTATTATATCAGTGTAAATAAAAATTTCATTTTTTATTATGTCAGAATGTAGTATTTTGTTTGTTTACTTTCAGTAAATTAGTTGTTTTTAAATAATCTTCTGTTTTCGACTTTTCAATATGCTCACGCTCTCCTCGTAGAGTTGTCACGCCCCCCAGGGAGGTGCGCCCCCCATTTTGAGAAATGCTGCTCTACACTAAAAAGTAGTAAAAATTTCAAAATAGTTACATTGAATGCAATGTTTGGGATTGTATATTATCTAATATTTTTTTTCAAAGTCAGGCGTATAAGATGATATTCCCAATCTTATAATATCTTCAAACTTGCTATAGTTAAGTCGAGTTCTGATTGCTGATTTAATTGTGTTCATCGTTGAAAACGACGATTCACATAAATACGTGGAACCGAAACAGAGTTTTAATTAGTAAGCTCCTTTTTCAAAAGGGTATATATATATATATATTTATATATATATATATATATATTATTCAATTTTCGGCTAGTTTCCAAATAATTTCATTAAGTCCGCATGATTTTAATACAATATTAGCCTGGATATTTGAAATCCCATCTTCAACATAAGATTCTTCTTCCTGAATAATTTCCAAATGGAATTTGCAACTTCATAAACATAACTTGAGAAATTAATGGGTTTACGAAAAAAGAAGCTACAGGTTCAATAATCAAAAATTGCTGGAATCTATTTTAGAATTGTTCCAAAAGTTTCTAAGGGTGACCAATAATTAAATTTCGGTCAAATGAATCTTCACCGCTCTAGCATATAGGGGACAGTCACGAACGCACACACAAAAAATAGCTTCGTGGGTACATTGATGCCCACGGGTATGAGGTAAGGAACTACTGCAATAGAGGATAAACAACAGTTTAAAAATGCATTAACAGCTTTAACTGCATGTTCTGAACATAAAGATGATACTGTATTTTTCCAAAGAAGCATCTTTTAATGGAACAGTAGGAGTGACTTTCGAGCATTATGAAGATACATCTCCGAATAACACCGTAAAATTGTGTGTCATGTGTTCAAAAAAATGCGCATGCAGCATATTTAGTTGTAAATGCGAGCAGCCAACCCATTTTCCATGTTCACAGGTCTGTTACACGAAATATAAAATTGAACATAAAATCTGCAGTCTTTATTTTAAATAAAATAAATATCGAGAAAGAAAGACAAGGAGTTAAAGAATGTTTGGAAATTCAAGCTCCGAAAATGAAACCACATAGTCTGGGAAATCTTATTCTGAAGCATCTTTAGGTATTACAGTAAGTATTCTATTTTCTGTAGTTGATAGAGGAGAAGAGGAGATGCTAGATCAGTTTTAGCTGTCGTTTAAGAAAAAAACTGGATAGGGTTTTCCGATTCGGAACAAGAGAATTCGGAATAAAACAGTTGTATTCTAGATATTGGTTCCGTATACGTGTGTGAGCGAGAATTAATTTCCATTGAAGAAATTCCGAATATTGACACAAAATATTGATCGGTTGCAACAGTTTAAAGTTTCGGCACTGGACAAGCATTTAAAAAGTTCTCGTGTAAAAAAAAATGTATAATAGTAAAATGTGCGCTGGTTTCAAAAATAATATGTAGTGTAAATTAAAATGTCCTCGCAACAATATTTTCTCTAATGAATAATGGAAAGTAAAATAAAGGTATTTCATTAAACTTAAATGAATATTCTCATACTATTTTGTATGAAAAAGTTTACACGTTAATTTTAAAAAGTAACATTTTTTCTTTCTAGCATGTATTTTTTGACTAATATTTAAATATAACTGTTTCTGCAACATAATGTTTTTTTCCCTTTCTGTTTAACCATTGTTAATAATAGGAACAGTACTGAATTATAACATTTGCTATTCTCTATTATTTATCAATTAATCCTCCACAATGGGGTAAAATGTATATTTCGAAAATATTTTAGCTGTTAATAATCTTTGAAAATTGTTTATTTTCTTTTTCACAGTCAATCATTAGTTATTTCATAGAATAACTAAGTAAAGCCTGAAGTATTTTCATCTATTATATACTTTAACAGAGAGAGAGACTTGTCTATTTATTTCATGAAATATATAGTTATTCTATAAATAATTGTATTATATGCTTTAAATGTAACACACACACATATATATGTACGATTGAAGAATATCATATATAATGATATTAATGATACATAAGATGACAATATCACATATATATATATACATTTATATACGATACGTTATACATGATTTACTTAAACCAATATATTATAAGGCCTATTAAATGATTTAAAATAAGCATGAAGGGAATATGCCAAATCAAATTTATACATAAATAAATTTAGCTCATAACATTACATTAGTCTATTTATTGCATCTTCAACGATATTTTAAACCACGTTTTCTTTTTTCTAAATTTTAAATCGTCCCCTTTGTTCATTTTGAGAATTATTTAAAATATTACAAGTATGTATGCAGCATATAAAGATTTTTATTACGGTATATTCCAGCATATAACGAGATTCTTAACACAAAAAGTAAGATTGAAATTTTTGGATGTCATTTATATACTAAATATAAAATTGTTAGCTCTAAGAAATGAAAAAAAGATGAGCATATAAAAATTAGAATTTCACATATGCACTTAGCCTCTTTTTGTAAAGATTTTTTTTTTACTTTCTGACAGCCCCATATACCACTGTCTTTTAAAATTGTTTCGAAGTGTTTATTGATACACACATCTAAGGGATGAACTGAAGACGTTAATGCGCCCTGAATAAATGCAATGTCTATGTACTACTGTGTCAGCAGTTTCTTCGTATTATCCATTACATGGGATTTGAGCATGACACAAACAGACTTTTTGGAGTACTTTAAAGCACCAGGAAGTTTTCGTCATAAATTTCTTATCCACAATTTATCTACGCCGTTTTCTTCCATCCATTTCCCTCGAGCACGTAAAGGAAAACACTTTTCGGGGAATCAGATAGTCATCGGCTTTCTTTTAAAATTAACCTTGGATTTTAATGCTGTATTGTTTGCTAAGAAAAAGAATACTGCGGTGAAGTAAGGTATTTCGTAAAATGTTTTTCGAATTCTGTGTAAAAAATAAGTGTGGATAGTTTATAATTTGTTTATATTTATATTGCATAGTAATATTCGCAAGCAACGCCGTTTCTAACATCATAATGCCGATGCAATGAAAACATGGTGAAATCTTGGCAATAGAGCCAAGTTGGCATCATTTTTGGCGACCATGTTGGAGATCCCTTTTGGCAAGGTTGAAACTCTATGGATTCTTCTGGAAATCTGGAAGAAATCTACTAATATCAAGATCCATGATGCAAACGGAATTTTTGTGAAAAATCACTCGCCGAAACTTAATCTTGCTTTTGACTGTCGAAGAACAATATTGATTTGACAACGAAGAGTGGACCAGTTATTAGTGATTACTTCGGCTGTTATGTAGAACGAGACTTGTTAATAATCTGTTACATATTTGTACTTCAGACACTGATAGTTGTGTCTCAGCACCGTAGAAGGTGTGAAGGCCTTCTGAGATTTATTCTGCAAATTTGAATACTGTGTCTTGTAATTCAGCGTTTCTCAAACTGTGGGGCGCCGCCCCCTCCCCCCTTGGAGGGCGTGGCAATTCTACGAGGGAGGGGCGCGAGCGCATTGAAAAGTCAAAAACAAAATATTATTTAAAAAGTTATCAATTTATCGAAATTAGACAACAAAATACATTTTAACGTAATAACAAATAAAATACACATTTATACTGATATATTATACTTATACATGTATCAGTGCTACACAATGTATTTTATAATTAATTTAGCATTAATAATTTAAGAACAGGTTTATTAATTACTAGTGACCCCATGGGTTTCTCATATATATAATTAAAAACAAAAATTAACACTTATCTTGATAATTTGTATGGTTTATAATTTTTCCCTTAACTGCCGTTTAAAAGTTCAGCGATTCGCTTCTCAATGCCAACTGTTTTCCAAGTAGGCGCGCGTATATGATGTATTGGGGGGAGGAGGAATAAAGAACAGCAGATAATCCAAAATAAGAAAATTCTTCGCAAGCATTGTGAAGGTCCTTTTATTGCATTCCAAAACCTTCGGAATAATTTTATGGGGACACTGCATTGAAAAGATTTTACTTCGGAATGACGTATATATACGTCCGAGAAAATAAACGTTCTGGCTTAGCGGGACGTTTATATACGCCGAGGGTGCTTAAGAAGTCAAAGTCGTTTTGCATTTTTAGGGTTTAAAGTATAGTATTATTGAATTCAATACATAGTTATTGTAGGAGAGGGGGAGGGGGCACGATGACAATTACGATTCAAAATTGGGTCACGAGTATTGCAACTTTGAGAAGCACTGTTGTAATTCAAGGATTGTTTTTTTCATTCCTACTATTAGCTGACACTCTCTATATATTTATTTATTTATTTATCTTGGGGGAATTTTTAATCGTTAACAAAATACAATTTAAAGTGCTCAATCGAGCTGAAATTTTATATACTTAACTATTTTGGATGGCAACCTAGTAATTTCAATATAATTAATAAAAATTAATTGATTAAAACGAATTATTTAAAGAATTTTAAATACAGCCACGTTGTCATCATTTTGGCCACATTGCGACCCGTTTGGTGACTTGGGTCAAAGCTTTAAAAGATTTTTTTCTTACGTTTTAAAGCCTTCAGTTAAACTGAAATTTTAAATACACGATTGTTTTGGATGACAATACGATACTTTAATGATATTTAATAAAAATTAAGTACCACTTTATGTTGGTATTCTGTCATATGTATACACATATTTATATTAATTGTAACTAGTTAATAAGAAGTAGCTAAAATAAAATTTTCTTTGTTGATCTAAGTAGGAATTGGCTTAATTTTTTTTATATTACTTGTTTACAGTAAATTTCCGTCACTCCTGAAAAACTGCCTTCCTCTTCGTGACTGATTGCATAAAGTCCTGGAACCTCGATATATCAAATTTATACCCTCATTTATATCAAAATATAAGAAAATACACCTACAAATTAAAAATGCTGTTTAAAAGTATAGTTTCACGTTATACTCCGGAATATACGGTACTTTCAATTTATTTTATCGTTTCAAGAATTAATGTAAAACGTTTATGAATAAAAATATATTTCCTAACTTACCGGAAATCCAAGTTCCATTGAACAAGCGGGGCTTGAATTTTTCCTGCACGATGTCGGACAAGTGTATTTTTTCTCCCTTACGACCATCACCCTGATTTCCTACAAAACAGAGAGACACATTATGATTTCAAAATTTGCAAGTGAAACATGAAATACAATACTCTAAAATATAGAAAGAATTTTGCAATATAAAATATAGCCTTCGTTTTATAAAATATTATAAGTAATTATCATTATTAACACTTAAGGGCTCGATGTCCCGCTATGTAACAGCTAATTCAGTGTTTCTCAAACTGTGGGGCGCACCCCCTGGGGGGCGCGAGAAACGTACAAGGGGGGCGCGAGCATATCGAAAATAAAAGATTAAAAAAAATTATTTACTGGAATGAAGTAAAACAAAATACTTTCTGACATAATAAAAAAATACACATTTACACTGATATAATTTATATATCTGCGATATTACGTCATAAAAAATTAAAACTTCTACTTTTATTACGGTTTCTTTTCAAACCAAAATGAGTAAAAACAAAACCCAGACCCATAATAGAAAAAAAATTTTAGGAAGATAAAATATTCATCACTGTTATATTATTGCCATCAGCTCTAGGCAGCAGAATGTAGTTGCTGCGGTTTGACCTTCGAACTTACTTGTACGGTTAGTTACGTCCCTGCTCTTATGTATTTGTTTTTTCATTTAGGGAAGTTGCAAATAAACTATTTCTGCTGCGATTTTTTCCTTGTAAAATATTTTTATGATTTTTGGAAAAGCACAGAAAGCTCTTTGAAGGATTACTTGGACAAGATTTATTTCTATGAGTTATTCCCAAACATAAAAAAGCATAATGAAAAAACGTTTTACATAATTTTTTGAACATCCATATTGTAATGAATACCCTTTTATTCCGGAGCTGTCACGCCGAGCACAAAGTGCACGAAATCGGTAATTCTGGCAAAACTGTTTAATTGTTACCAATGGCTCTGACACTATCCTCCTGTTTGACAGTCTTAACGTGTGAACTAAAATATATTTGTCACATATCTCTCTTTTTTTGGGAGTGACAAACGTTTTTTTACAATCTTAAGGTACTTGTTTTGACTGAGTTCCCGGTGTGATAACTTTTTTTCCGAAATATTTTCTGTGTTCTTGAAAGTAGGTGAGTATATTTTCTCTTAATTAAATTATTCACTGGAACTACGATTTTTATTGTGTACTATAAAAATAATTATTAAAAAAAAGATTGGCGTGGCTCAATAACCCCACTTGACCATTAGTATCGAGTGCGTGCCTGCTCCAGGTTTAAAACATGTTGAAGTGTCTTTTCACTTTAAATATTAAAAATAATACAATTATTTTTCATCGGAATTTTATATTATTGTTCATTATTCAACATCAATTCTAAATGCTAATTCTGTGAGGCTTAAAATTACAGTTCACTTAAAACTAATTATAATTTGAGCAACGATTTAAAAAAATCATTTTACATTTTTGTAAACATTGTTGCGCATTTGGCTTTACTCTCCTTAAAATTCAGCGATTATATCAATAATGTTTTATTTTCTTATAAATGAAATCGTGCAAAGAGCGGTATACTTTTAATGTATCAGTGCTGCACAGAGTATTTTATAACTAATTAATTAATGCTAAATTAAGAACAAGTTTAATAAGTATTAGCGACTTCTATGGGCTTGTCTTACACAGCAAATTTTTCAAAGGAATGCTTATGATTAGAAATTGACCCACTGAGTTCTTTCTAAAAAAAGCTTATATCTATATTTTGTCTTCTAAGCAGCCACCGCATTTTGCAATATGTTCCAATTTAAAAATTAGAGAAAGGAAAAATAACATAATAATTATCCTATTACTTAATATATTTTTTTTGCTTAAAAGCAACATAAACAAAATTTAATACTTATGTCATGAATTTGTACGGTATATAATTAAGATTATTGCTTTAGCGTAAAAAAAAGTGCATTATTATTGCATTCAGTACATTATTAATGTATAAGGGGGGCGCGATAAAAATTGTGATTGATAAGGGGGGCGCCAGTATTGAATGTTTGAGAAGCACTGAGCTAATTCATTGTTTATCAAACTGTAGGGCACGTTCTCCTAGGGGGGAGGCGTGATAACTCTACAATGGAGGCGCGAGCATTTCGAACAGTCAAAAACAGAAGATTATTTGAAAAATTATTAATTTACCTAAAAGTAGCAAAACAAAATACATTCTGATACATTTATATTGATATAATATACTCATAAATGCATCAGTAGTGCACAACGTATATTTGATAGCTAATTTACCAATACTGAGTTAAGAATAGGGTTAAAACTTACTAGTGACTTCCATGGGCTTGTCATATACAAAATTGTATACACATTTTAATACTATTTTGTTAATTTTTGCCATTTATAATTAGAGTCGTATTGCAGCATTATTAAACATAGTACATTATTGTTACATTCTATAGTACATTATTTTTACATTCTATAGTACATTATTGCTACCTTCTATAGTACATTATTGTTACATTCTATAGAACATTATTGTTACATTTTATATTACATTATTGTTACATTCTATACATTATTGTTATAATACATTATTGTTACATTCTATGTATTGTTACATACATAATATTGTTGCACGTTATTGCTACATTTACTTACTGCACTTACTGTATTTACTCAAATTTAAGCTGCACTAGTTTCAATGTTAGTGCTACTAAAAATCGGGGGCGGTTTAGAATCGAAGGAAATAAAATTCGTCAGATGGAGCAATTAGAGTAATTACATGTTCATGAATGTATTTAAAAGTTAATATAATGTTATATAAGAATTCAAATCTCTTTTATTAATTCTCCTTCTAAATTTATCTTAATTTCGTAAAATTGGATATCTCTCTATGAACCATTTTTATTTTTCACAAAATCTTGTTGACAAATCTAGGTGTGTATTTTATATTCGAATAAATAATGTAATTTTAAAAATACCCGCATAGTATATATATATATATATATACTACCCACAAAATAGATAAATACAATAATATAAAACAATTTTTTCAATGTTGTTTAGATCATGAATACCCTTTTAATTTCTTAAGAACATATATTCATCACAAATACATTAACCGTCTTGCTACTTCGAATTCCAAAACCACCACACAACAATAGGATTTCAAAGTCAGCATGTTAGTGGTCTTGCTGTAAAGATTATATCATAACACTCTCTCATATCACAGTTTACATTTTTTCCACACACATCTTGAACATCTTACACATTGTTGACAACCAACCAAATTAGAGCCTAGCAAATTTACATTTTTGACAATCAACCAATTCAAATTCTACCGTATTTGATTGTCGTCTTTTTTTATACCTGTCTTTGCTGGCTGGTTTAAAAGTCAGCTCAAAAGATGTGTTTATGTATTTTCGAATTTTTTAACTTGGTGAATAATCGATTTTCATTAATGTCAAGACGCTTGATTCTCCTCGTAAAAGCTCTGTGAGTAAAGAAATTTTGTTAAATTATTTCTTGAAAATTACTTTTCTTATGTAATTGTTTTAGCATTTTTCTACTTTTCTTACGTAATTATTTTGTGATTTTTCTGCATTAAGAGTTTGGGAGAGTTTGTTACATAATAGTAATGAGTGGTTTTTTCATACTCTCTGAGTTATCCAAACTCTGTGAAGTTTTGTTTATTTTATTTTATTTGGTTTTCCTACCGAGTTGCAAAGGGGGAAGGTTGGCGCCTTCAAACTAGTTTAACCCCACTTATTCGGTCCTAAGTCCGAAATTGCTTTCTGACTCGCTAGGTTCTTCTTTTTTGTAGTTTCTTTTTTTTATTTCTCTATAATTTTGTTCTTCATGTTCAGATTTTATATTTTTATTTATCTATTATTTCTTATTTTTGATATATAATACATATTTCTTTATATATATATATATATATATATATATATATATATATATATATATATATATATATATATATATATATATATATATATATATATATATATATTTATATATATTTATATATATATATATTTATATATATTTATATATATATAGAGAGAGAGAGAGAGAGAGAAATTTTACTCATTGAAAAATCTTAAAATGTACTCATAATTTATGCAATGCACCTAATGCAACTTCAGGCAGGTATAAAACTTTTAAGATTTCTCATCTTTTAGAAATATAAAACTGTTATTCATTTGATTTAAGCATATAAGATATACTTTCATTTTTAATCCCTTTACTTAAATAGGCAACACAAGAAAATACTCGCTTCAATTAATATTAGTTGTAACAATTTACGCAAGTCAACATTTTTTTTAATCTCTGACTTATTAAATAAAGATGTACGTATTTTCCTGCTTTGTCGTTCATTTTTATATTTGCATACCAAATATTTGAATACTCACGATATAAAAAATATGTAAACCCATCTAGAGACATTCAAGCTACGTAATTCTCTAAGTATTTCCTGTTCTTCGGTAGCTGTCCGTTTAATTAAATTGCGAAGTAGCACTAAAAAACTCCAACGTTCCAGCGTTAAAAATAAAGTATAGCACATGTACTCTTATGTTTCACTTCACTATTTTACTCAGTACATGAATTTCCCGGAAATAGAGTTCATTTTATGTGTTACAGTAAGATCAAACATTACTCGTAATTAAATACTTTACTTTTCAGGGGAACAAGCAAATATTATTTTACATAGGCTTGTATGGTAGAGGAATTTAACATTGGTAGTATCAAAATAAAATTACTTTTAATGGAGAGAAATGTAAGGGTATTGCAGCAAATTTTTACTATTTTTTAAAGTATTTCGTACCGATATATTAGACGCATGTCCATTAAGAATGGAAATAAATTCTTAAGAGAAGTTGGAGCTTTTTCAGAAAAGCACAGATTCCCCTGGTCCATTAAATTAAGACAATATAAAATATTATATGTGAAGGATTCCATATAAGTAAAAAAGACAGTATAATCCTTACATCACACAATGCATTCCTGAAATAAATATAAAATTTACTTAAATGCATGGACAAACTTGACATTTCAAACATGGACATTAATAAACTTGAAGTTGGAATTAAAATCCAACACTATATATAGAGTTTTTCTTTTAGAGAAATAGGGTTGAAAATGAATTAAAATATGAAAAAGAGAGAAATGGCCATTAAGAATTCAGAGAAGTAATATATGGTCTCTATTGCATTAATTTTCTTAGTATATATTTTGGCCCATCTTTTAAAATATATTAAAGCTCTTTTATTCTTGGTAAACTTGCATTACAAACATGGCAAAGTCTCTTAAGAATTAAGGAGAACTGCAATTGTATTTTCGTTGTATGAAAAATTAATTCCTAGAAAATACATCCATCTGTATGAATATATTATATAATTATCCATATGAGATATATTATATAGTTCATCTTTTATATATTGTATATATATATATATATATATATATATATATATATATATATATATATATATATATATATATATATATATATATATATATATATATATATATATACTTCGCTTTTGAAAAACAAACCAATACTTTGAATTCAGGGAATTCATATAAATAGAAGATAAAGATTTTTCTGTCGATGAGGTAATTTCCTGTAAATTCAAATGATCGACAACATTTTTCTGAAACTTTTATGCTAATTGTGAAAGATTAGTACAACACTTGGATGAAGGTTAACTCAAATTATAGAGTAGATGATTATCAAATAATCAAGATGAATACGAAGAAAAATTTGTATGAAATACTTGAGAACAATCTGAATTTAAATATCTGAGAATAATTTTTGTTTGGTTTATCGTACATCAATACATTCAGTAATAATACTTATTTGTTTTGAATAAATGTTATATTTGATAAGAAAAAATCAGGGCGAAACTTGACATCAGAGCATTCGACTGGAAAAGAGCAGATTTTTTAAAATGTTAATTTAGAGACCAGCCATAATTTAATTTTATTAAAGTTTAAGGCAAAACGAATGGTTTAGCTCAAACGCTTTCCATTTTCATCCTTAGCCTTAGCTTTATTTAAGTTGCATGACATAATTTACTAAACGTTATTTTCTGGATTTGAACAAGACTGAAAAATATAAAGTAATTTCATGAAACATTTATGTTATTACAGTTCTCAGGAAACATAAATGATGATGGATCACTAGAATAAAATGAATCTTTATTATTAGGCTTGCAAGCAGGCATTCAACGAAAATTTTCTAAAAGGAATTTTTTTTTAAATCTCATAAAATTAACTGTGCTGCATATAATATTAGCTGTTATTTAAATCATAAATATCTAATTCCTATGATTATAAGATTTTGATCGTATAGAAAAGCATTATTATGGGGTCTCGCCTTTCAATTTACACAGAACAGGACTTGAACTTCTAAACAGGGCGCATATTTATCGTTAACGTTCCTGTAACTCTTCACCCCCCTCCACACATAAGGAGTCAAATTCTTATTGGATCTATGATCAACAAAAGAAACATGTCTGCCGAGTTAAAAGTCTGTATGTCCAATAGTTCTAAAACAGGATTTTTTTTTATCTTTAGAATTAACCTACCTTGAGAGTTAGATTCCGCAAAACTCGTGTTGAGTGGATCTCTTTCAACAAAAGGAACCTGCTGCACCATAAATAAATTGAAAAAAAATTGGGGAATCTGTATGTTTGAGATAATTTTTTTACTCACTATATACATAATATACATTTGAGCTCCACATAATCATCTCCTATTAAGCCTATGCTTATATGCTTAAACATTTTCATACATGAGTAATTGAAAATTATTTTAAAATTTACGGATTTCACAAATATGATCAATTTCAAAAAAATAAATTCTATTGATACGGCAATGTAAGCTGCTACCTACTGCTAAATACAATAAACATGCTAATTCCAGTTCTTAATCTTGTGTCTACTGTTATATGGTCCGATTCAACATTTTAAATTACCCTTTTATTTAATCATTTTTCTAATAACAATATATCGTATTAGCTTCAAATGTCTCTTGAGGCTTAAATATATCTTAAAAGCTATATTATTTTTCCTAAAGCATTTGTAATTTATGATAAATAGAATCAATAAATAGTTTTTACAACTTATTCGAAATTTACTTAAAATTTTCGCAATGAATAGATTTGGATTATGTTCGGTATTCTTCTGTACTGCTTCCTATTCCTATTTAAATGTAAAGAGAAGTTTTGTAAAAATATTATGTATATTTTTAAATCTCCTCCAGTAATATATTCAAATTTAATAGAATTCATGAAGCTTTTAATAATTTTTTGTATGCTATTAACACTTTTTATCAATGATTTGCAATTAGCTTCATAGTTATCAAAAATAAATATACATCTAAAATTAAATAAATCTCAGATATTACAATTTATTGGAATTTTGCTTACTATTTTATATTAATTAAATATTTAATATATTGAAATTGCAGATAAACATTATATGCAATATTAAGTATCCATAGTCTTGTTCACTTTCAGATATATTATCTCTTGTTCCATTCACACATCGTTAAAATATTTTTACTCAGAAATCATTATACAAAGCTGAATGCTTATATTTACTTGAATGAGGTAAATATTCATATATAATGCAACGAATTATCATAAGAGCAATGGAATCATATCTAAGACGAATGCTACGCACTCATTTACGCTTATTGAAGTCAACTCACCCTGCTGGGTATTCTGACAATCCACGCATTTATTATTCAATTTAATCGAAAGTGTATGCTCATGATAAATTGCTCTCATTAAGTTTAAGTTTCATAAAGCAATTGAGAAACTCAATAGATATTACGATTTATTGTACCTCATCAATTTGTAAAAGGGTAACTAAAAGCAATTTATTTAAAATATCTATTTAAAAACTGTTTAACTTATTGCGGGTTCGACCCCGGCCCAAGTCGGCGGATTATTATGATGCAGAAAATTATGCTGCTTGTAAAAAATCCTTAGAGTATCTGTTTGGCTTGGGTGCTCTATGCAAAATTAAATCCTAGTGCAGATTCGCCTCGTCAGAGCTCAGGTGCCTCCCTCTGAGGAGGAAACTGCGTATCAAAATTACTTATGGTAATTGGTATCGCCTATATGGTGCCGAGCTAAAAAGTGATACCAGCTGCTGGAGAATGTGTTAGGTCTGCAAAGGTTAAATTCATCCATGCGCAGCTGCATTACTAAAATATTATATATATATATATATATATATATATATATATATATATATATATATATATATATATATATATATATATATATATATACAAGCCGCATGGCCCGGCATTGCACGGGCTCTATCTCTACTGTTATAAATTTACCCTTTCCTTCACAAAATCAGCACTTCTAATACTCATTTTCAAAATGGCTTTCACCTCCTTCACCGATTAGCCCGGCGTTGATCGGGCTAACTCTTTTCCTCATGACACTAGCATTTTTGTGTGATTATTTGTACGCGAAAATGTGACTGGTTTCTAAAATTATGTCAAAAAATTTCCCTTTTCCGGAATTTGTTCTATTCCAATTATTTTTGATTTAAGACAGGTTTCTCTCCCCTCTCTATAGCCCCCAAACGGTTTTTTATTGAAAAATTATTGTTCTATCTTCCCTTCCTTCTCGCAGATAAGATATAGCTTCTAAATTCGATGTATGACGTAGAAAAAACAATATTACGTTAGAATAAAAAAAATTATTAATGTGAAGCAATAAAAAGAAAACGATTCTGATGCTAAGAGTAAAACAAAAAGCTTTCATTATTTTTTAATAATAGTTAATTTCTAAGAATCTAAAATAATAAAATAGATTTCAGATTTGCATGAATCAATCAATCGTTACATATAGTTAGCTTTAAAATGTCTCTAAAATGTATTTTGATCCAAAATAATAGACGAAGGTACTTTTTAATTTGCAAAGAATTTCTTTACTAATGAAAAAATCCAAATAATCCTCTTAAATATATGTATATATTTATTAAAATAAAATTTCTGTAAGTAATTAATAAAAGAAAATTTTACAGATAGCTATTGAAACTATTGCTTTTTTTCTGAATGTTTGAATGTTTGATTAAACATATAAATATATATAAGTTAGAAAAAAAACAGTATGGGGGAAAGCCAAGATATATATATTTATATACATGTACTGAAAAAAACATTTAAAAAAACCCGATCTGATAAAATCATTTTCATATTTTATTTTAATTTTAACCTTCCAAAAATGCAACAAAAATAGTGCTTAAATATTTCTCGCAGAAAGGAGAAAAAACGAAAATATTTTTTTGAAAAATTGTAAAACAAAAAGTTTTTGATATTCAATTTCGCCAAATCTGGTGAATTCCAATATTTATAGGCGCACCTTCTTTTCTAGTGTAACCTTTCATCAAACGTAGAGGGCTGAGTAGAAAAAGAGATGTCTTGTGCCAAACAGGTTTTCGCCGCCAAACTCAAAGCTATTGTAAAATTGATTTTTTTAAAGTTTTAATTTGTTTTCGGGCTTTAATTTTAATTTAATGCTTTCATACTCCATATATCGATTGAAAACAACAGTAATTTTTAAACAAAAAACTTTAAAAAAAGTAATGCTTACATATAAGTCGCAAAAAAAGAGGAAAAAAACGAAAAACAATTTTTTTTTATTTAAAAACCGTAATTTTTAAGATACTTTATCAGTCTTTCTGCATATTACGTATAATATCGTTCTACACTCGGAAAAAAAGTTTCGTGAGATTATTTTTAATAATAAAGAAGTTATTAAGTATTTAAATAAAATTTTGAGTATTTTTTGAAAAATCGTAAAAAAAAAACAGTTTTCGACATTAAATTGTTTAAATGACTGATTCTAAAAGAGAAAAGCGTGATCTTTTTTAGTGTAAAATATTTTTTTTCATTAACGCGAAATAAAGTGCGAGCGGAACAAATTAAAATGTTATATTCAGAAAAAGGAACCGATTTCGACTCATTTTTAAAATAATCTTAAACAAAAACAAAATATAATTATTTTGTAAAATAAATTATAGCATATCATGGCGAAATAAATGATCGTTACGAATCTGTAATTATTTTTTGTGTGAGTTTCATGAAAAAAATTAGATCACGTTTTAAATACGCCTAAAAAAAAAGAAGTTCCGAATTTTCCCCTGGTTGTGAGAAATGGTACTAATTATGCAATTTAAGGTTTTTGATTAAAATCTTTTTTAACTAATTGCGATATCGGACCAAATTGGGAATCTAAACCATTTTCGAATTTACTTGAACCCACACAAAAAATTTCATCGAAATCGGTCCAGCCGTTTCGGAAGAGTATATATATATATATACAGGGTGTTTCAGCTAAGATGTTACAAACTTCTAGGAGAGGTAGGGGACAACAAGACGACTCGAAGTATATAGGCAATGCTGGGTCGGAAATTCTTTCCTAAGGCTCCACGCGCCGACAAAATTTAGGGCGCAAAACTTCAACTGGTCTTAAAAACGGGGGAAATTGTCGAAACGCTTTGGGTTTTGGTCAAAATTATTGTTATTATTTATTATTTCATTAAAAAAATTCTGAGCAATATTGCTGCTAAAACATCGCTAGAGGGCGCCTTAGACTTTGGAACGCTAGGAAAAAAAATTTCAATATTTTTTTAAGTTTTTTGATGGCTTTCATAAGTTGAAACTTTAACTTGAATTTTGATACCAGATTTGGTATCCTCCGGGGAAAATTGATGTAAAAAATCGAACATTGTTCAGGGCACTTAAAGCACAAACGGTGCTAAAAAACGAGCAAAATGTTGGATTTCGGTGCGGTTTGCGTGAAAAGCATTCCCTTGCTGACTAATTTGTTCAAAACAAATTTTGACATTGTTGTCAAATTTAAAACCAGAGGTGCTTCAGACAAGTAAAAAGGCATTTCCGACCGACCTTTCCTATGTGATTCCGAGTCGTCTAGGTGTACTCTACCTCGTTGGTGGAAGAGTACACCTAGACGACTCGGAATAACATAAGAAAGGTGGTCCGGAAATGCCTTCCTGAAGCAGTAAGACCATCGAAAGCCTGATACGTAGCCCAGGAATTGCAAGTGTCGTGGCAGTGAATAAAGCGAGCAGGGTTCTCGGCAAAAATTTTAGCGAGAGAGTGTTAAAGGCAGAATATGCAAATTTCACCGTCGAGAGGTGAATTAGCCGCCAGAGGGACAGAACGATAAGAAGGAGTCCGCTGGAAGGAAGCTTTATTTCCATCGCACACAGACTGGCTGTACGATGGCAGAGTACACGAACGCAGAGGAATCTAATAGGACCCTACATTCTGCCTGATCGCCTGACTGGTCGGTCAACGCTACCTGATATTCTTGGAACAAGTTTTGCCAGAGTTATTGGATAGCGCACACGTTACCGCTGCGACTCGTACTTCCATGTGGTTCCAGCAAGATGGAGCCCCGCACATTTCAGTATTTCTGTTCGGAATCACTTGAATGCAACATGTGGTGAACGATAGATTGGCCGTGGAGGTCAGTGCATTGGCCTCCCCGATCGCCAGACCATTCCTGTCTGGATTATTTCTTCTGGGGGCAATGAAATCCTTGGTGTTCGAAACACCCGTAAACAGCGCCGAGGAACTTGTAGCACGCATCAGTGCAGCAGCCGGGGAAATACGAAACACTCCAGAAATGTTATCGAATGTTCGACGCTCCATGAAGCGAAGATGTGAAGCCTGCATCACATGCGGCGGGCGTCAGTTCGAACACCTCCTTTGACAGCAGTTTTTCCTTCTTTTTTCTTTACTTTTTCTTTTATGATTATGCATAGCAGTTAGTAAACAGCTTTTTCCTCCTATTTTGAGTTTTTCCTTGTGTTTTACTTCTTGTGATTTGGTACTTGGGTTTTTACCCTCTTTTTACTAAAATTTTTGCTATAAAATTACTTTTTGCAACACACGAATCTCATTTAGGAGGAAAAATTGCTAGTAATTATTCGGCTTACACCAAACCACAAAATTATCAAATGAGTTTCAAGTTGCAATGTCTGAAAGCGCCCTCTGGTTTTGATTAATGGCTACCAAGTCAAAATTTATTTTGAACAAATTAGTCAGTAACGGAATGCTTTTCGCGCAAACCGCACCGAAATCCAACATTTTGCTCGTTTTTAGCACCGTTTGTGCTTTAAGTGCCTGAACAATGTTCGATTTTTTACATCAATTTTCCCCGGAGGATACCAAATCTGGTATCAAAATTCAAGTTAAAGTTTCAACTTATGAAAGCCATCAAAAAACTTAAAAAATATTGAAAATTTTTTTCCCTAGCGTTCAAAGTCTAAGGCGCCCTCTAGCGATGTTTTAGCAGCAATATTGCTCAGAATTTTTTTAATGAAATAATAAATAATAACAATAATTTTGACCAAAACCCAAAGCATTTCGACAATTTCCCCGTTTTTAAGACCAGTTGAAGTTTTGCACCTAAATTTTGTCGGCGCGTGGAGCCTTAGGAAAGAATTTCCGACCCAGCATTGCTTATATACTTCAGGTCGTCTTGTTGTCCCCCTACCTCTCCTAGAAGTTTGTAACATCTTAGCTGAAACACCCTGTATATATATATATATATATATATATATATATATATATATATATATATATATATATATATATATATATATATATATATATATATATTTATTTAATTCAAGCAAATCAATTTTTAAAATTTGACAAATGCTTTTAAGTGTTCAAGAAAACCTTGTCAGCTTAGTTACTGATAAATCAAACGTAAATAATTTCCTTAAATTTTTGGAATGCAGATTCGAAATCTAAATTGAAAGATTCACTGCATTGTTTGTAAAATTTGACCAAGAATTTATGAAACTGTAAATTTATATTTTATGTTTGATTAGTACTAAAAGAGAGAGAGAGTAGCAAAATTCAAATACTATTAAAGTTTCCTCATTTTTTCGGTCCCTTTTTTTTTAAAAAAAGTAAATAATTTGGGCAAAAGAACTAAAAGCAACACACAATTTTAGAATCACACTTGATTCGAGGGGAGCATTAAGTCGATCGCGATCGACCGGTGAACTGCCATGACATTTTGAGGTGACCGCTTTCACTAAGACCTAATAATCATTCCATCATGCGAGGGTATAGAAAAACCGCATTTATTTGAATCTAAGCCGCCGTCGATTCCATGTAGTGCCCCAAATTTTCAATAAGATTTTGTGAAAATTGAGTAGTCTAAAATGGTTTGTCGATATCCAATTTTACGAAATTATAATAAATTTAAAAGGAAAACTATATAAGAAATGAATTATTATTTATCAGTATTATAAACTTTTAAATATATGCATGAAGCTGTAATTGATCTAAATTTCCCATCCAACAATTTTTTCTCATGCCCAATTTTCAGTGGCATTAATATTGGGGGGGGATTCGGCTTGATTCGAGTAAATACGTCATTTTAAAAAAAACACGGAGGAAAAAAGTCGAATTATATAAGAAAATTTCGGTCAATAGAAAACGCACTTCGCTATTTGGAGGTCATTTTACGATGAAGATCGTAAAATGTTCTTGGTTCCAGGAAAAAGTTCACTAAATAGAGAAATTCGTAAAACAAACGTTCGTAAAATGGAGATCTGACTGTCTTGTATACTTTCTTTTAGATCAGTACACCTACGCCACTAGGTGGACCGCAACACTTTGAAAAAATTAGAAGTAGCCCGTACCCTGGAAAAGTCTGCCCACCCTTGCACTTGTTTGTGCTCTATATTTGCTTTTGTGTTGCTATCAACATATTCAATAAAGTAACAGCAGTACACCAACAATATTCATCAGAATTATTTATGAAATCTTTACGATATCCTCAATGGAAAATATTTCAGCATAAAAATTCTGGATATTTATATAAAAAAAGTTGTTATCAGCTTGCATAACTTTAACCATGTTAAATACAATATAGTATTCCCAATGTGTGCCATGAGTTTATATCCACTCTGCAAATAAAAAAGTCTACCATAAGTTTATTTTTTTCTGTCTTTTATGTGAGTGTCCTTAATGGAAATAGGTGTTGCATAAAATTACATTGAAGTAAAAAAAATATCAAATGTATGCTTCTACCAACATGTAAAGCCCTAATAAAGCCAGAAAAAATATAAAATAATATTAAAACATACCTGTAAATTTAAACAAATATACAAGTATATGAATAAATAACTCGTATTATGAAGGGATTTCCAAAACATACTTACGATTTCGAATTTGGCGTTTCTAGTTTTCTTCTTATATACCGTAATAAAAATATACACTTTATAAGGGATTATTCAGATTATCTTCTGTTTCAAAGACAAGAGATATGAATTCTTAAGGTTTAATTGTTTCAACCATGTTATCTGTAACAAATTTTAACTAAAAAATATTAAAATTCAAATTCCTCACTCTTTCAGTTCTATTTTTTCAAAGCGTGCTTTTTATGGAAGCATTGACATGAAGCGAACTCAAGTTTGCATTAAATGAATTAAGATAGGGTACTCAGGGACGTTTTGTCGCATGGGCCAACTCCGCCTGGGACCAGACCATCGCTGTAGACATAGTCGCATTTTCGACTTGGCTTAAATAAGATCGTGATCCGAATAGGTTTAATCAACAATTGTTATTCCCAGTCATATTCAGCCCAAAAGTTGGAATTTTAAACTATATGCCAACTGGAAAACAGTGTTAAGGTATCCGACTATGTTCGGAACTGTGATTTTAAAAAAGCGCATAATTAGATAATTTAAATTATATTTAGTGCCACTTATAGAATAGAATACATGTATAAAATTGTTTTAAGGACATTTTGACAAAAAATTATTTAAATACATTATTTTGGCAAGAAATTAACTTCGAATAAGCTTTTTTCAAAATGTTCTCCTTTTATAAAAAACGCTTCTAAAATAATAATATTTTGCTTATATGAAGTAAAAACTTCTCCAGAGAGCCAAAACTAGGATTTTTCAAAAATTCACGTTATTTTCAGAGTTACCACCAATTTAAATAATTATCGGCGTTTTTTTTCTTATAATTGCTCACTTCTGTTGTCGTAAGATATGGATAAACCCACTTCTAAGTTTTATATTTTAAAAACTCTATCTGAGCCTCTGTAGTGAAATCTGAGCAATATACAGACAAAATATTATTGTAATAAAAGCGTTTTTCACAAAAGGAGAATGTTTTGAAAATTGGGCATTCTATGCTCATTTTTTGTCAAAATATGGTACTTAAATATTTTTTTATTGTTATACAATTATTAAAATAATTTTATATACGTTTTCTAATCTAAATGACACTAAATATCATAAATATTATCCATTTGTACGATTTTGCAAACTTACAGTTCTGAACGTAGTCGGATACCTTCAGACTGAATAATTATGTTAAGCCATTGTCCTTGACTGTGCTTAGACCTACAACAATATTCCTCATTTAGGCGAAAGGCGGTAGATGGCAAGTCGGTTTAGGGTAAGGTTCATTAGACTTTGAGCCACGCATATTTATATATTAAAACTTACTGTTTGAACAAGTATTTGACAACTTATGCTATATACTCATTATAAAAAAGAGTTGAAGGTGGAGCTTACTTTTACAAAGGATCCAGGGCCTCAAGAAATCTAAAGACGTCACTGAAAGTACTTATTTTATATATAAAAATGGCATGGAAATAAACTTAGTCTTAATGTAAATTGAAATACTTGGCTAAATGAACAATTTCAGTTAAAATAAGGAAGGATATGTGCAATTATTTCAGAAGTAAAACATAATTGAATATAAAAAACTACAGACAAATTCAAGTACCTCATATAAATCAAACTGATACAAGCATATGTTAACAATCTATTTTTTCTACAGAGTGTTTCCAAAATTGACTTATCAATGTAGAGGGGTGATAGTAGACAGCCTGAGGATCACAAAGAAAAATAAAATATGGGGTCGCAAATCAGGTTGAGTCAGAGTAATTTGCAAAAATGACGGGGATGATGTCAAGAGGAACGAAAAGGGGCAATAAGAAGTAAGGATTACATTTATTACAAGTAAACATGTTTACCATAAGATCAATGCATCACAAATCGACGTCAGAAAAACAAATACAAGTGAATGTCACAGGAATTATTTGAAGTTGCAACCACGTTAGTCATATCACAGCCAAAACCAAAGGACGAGACATTATCGGACGCTTTTAAACAAAACCTGTGTGCTGGTGGTGTCAACTAAAGCAACGACAATCCATGACGCAAAATCGTCTACTGTAGCTATAGACGTATAATGCAAGGTATTCAGTTATTTCAAGTGGTCCCAGAAAACGAAATCCTAGGAATTGAGGTCCGGAGAATGTGGAGGCCAAGCAACATCGCGTCCAATTCACCTTTCGGGATATGTAGCATGGAAGTGGTTATGACCAAGAAATGTCGGTATTTACTGCAGAAACTCTGGGAGGATGTGCAGAAGCAAAACAAGGTATTTTGCACCATTGATACATTCAGACATATATATATATATATATATATATATATATATATATATATATATATATGTAAGGATAATTAAATTAGATTAAAAATTAAATTCCCTATCTAGCACTTGACTCATCTTTCTCAGTTCACATCTTGAAGTATCAAACTAATCACCCATTTATTTCTTCCGAACATATGGCCTAGCCAATAAACATGTCTAATTCCAGATCGTTAGATTTAATAGTCAACATATGTCAGCATTAACTTTAAAGCACCCTCTTCAAATCCGCGATACTTACCGCATGTTGTTCAAGCGTTACCCATTTTAACCGAAAATCGTGGCGTGCTTTTTTACTCCCTGCCCTTAGCGTCAGAACAGATGTACAAATAAAAAAATAAAGGTCATATTTTCACTTTTCTAACTTTAATCTGATTCTGTCTTAAAAATCATGACAGAATTAAAGCCGGCAGGATTTTTTATCTGCGAATGGATTTCAAATCTGAACGTAAAAAACATTTATAAAATAATTTTAGCTCGTTTTTAGAATAAAAACGAGCGCCCACTGCGATAATAAATGCAATGGAGAATTTGATAGAACTTCCAACTGCACCGTATACCCCTATACTGAAGACGTCGGGTTCCCGGAATTAAAAAAGATACGGAAAAAATAGAAACGCGCTAGTAATCCCCGAAAGAACATCGCTCTTAACACCGACAAGAATGCAGTGTTTACCGCCGAACGTTATTTCTACCGTTGCTGAAGACACCAGCAAGTTTGCCATGAATGAACCAACTTTCGAATGGCGGAAAAAGAAAAAAAAGGGGGAAGCGTTAATTCCCTTACTCTATGATGAAAGATATCAATCCCTTCCACCAGAATAATAATAAAAAAAATATGTTCTTCTCCGAATGGTATTGGGATTTAGCTCCAGTGATACAATGATGGAAGGACCAACACTACCAGAAAAAAAAATCTTCTCCGGAAAGTCTGCACATTAATACTGTGAAATAGTGAAGTATCAACATGGGAAAAATTAATGAATAAATAAATTTTTATTAGTGAAATAAAGTGACAACAGCATCTGGATGACCGTTCACCAAGTGTTTCTGACGCTGCAAAGTGGAGGTCAGTTAAATTGTATATTTCCAATTTTAGTAACATTGAAAAACCGAATTTTGCTGAACAAAAGTTTACAAAAAAGAATAATATATGTTATGATATGGTATTTAATTTTTATAATATAGTTCAGTTAAATGAGGTATTTTCTTTATATTTTAATTGAGAAAACATAGTATATAGGTTTGGTCATACAAAAGTTTGAGAAATTTTAATATACTTCTCCTAATTTTATCTTAAGATGTCGAATGAGTTACTAGTTATGATAGAAATTGGTGTTTTAAAGTTGAAAAATATAAATTAAGTTTTTAGAAAAAATGATTAATGTACTAATACTAATGATATTTTGATAAGAAGCACAAGTGAAGTCACGTTGCATTCTCTTTTCTCCACTGAATTTAATTGTTTTGTTAATTATTTTATTCAGCAGTAATCTTATTGCATGTCATTTAATTTTTTTTTTTATTTTGAAATTGTGTGTTTTGATATACCGACCATATATCAGGATTCACTATTTCTCGAAATTTTACTTATCTAAAATTAAAATTAATTTAATAACTTAAAGCTTATTTTTGGATATTACACAATGGATAAGCGAGAACACAATCATTATAATTTTGTATATGTCTCGAAACATTAAGAGGACAAACTTGTTTAGTTTGATATGTACACCTCTCATTGTTTCTTATCAGCATCCCTGAACATCTGTGAGTTGATGACGCAGATTTCTCAGAGATGTGTTCAAAATTAAGTAAGGTGATACAGTTTTATTAGTGAATGTGTGATGCAAGAGAAACTCAAGAATTTTTGTCTATGAAACGTATTTTTAGAAGGTTACGGAAAGATTCAAAATATTGCATGCGAGATATTAAGTTACAATGAATATTGTGAAAAATTTTCAGAAATACTAAAAGTTATTATTGAAGTGAGTCCACTTTTCCGACTCAAAATAATAAAAAAGAGCTCTTATATATTCTTATATTCTTATATTTTTATATTCTTATAACTTTTATATTTTATAACGCATATGAAATAAAACATTGTTTATTGTGTTGGATAGTGCATAGAAGTTGTGTGTTATACACCGTTTTCATATTATTAATAATTTCATTTTATTAGTGTCTATGTTTTTTTATCTTTTCAAAAATGTATTTCATATATGCAAAATTTAGTGTACCAATGGCGCCAGAGTAGATTTTTATACAAAATTATTATTTTAACATTTGTATGATTTCATGTATTTTTATATTTACTATCTTATTGTTTGATATATTATTTTCCAACATAATTTTTTTGAAAAAATCTACCAGCTATAATACGAATCTATTATTATGAAGGAATAGGAGGAAACGCGAGCTCTTATTCTAGATGTCGAATATATTTGAACAAGCTAATCTTCATTTATATGTATGAAAATTCATTTTTATCAATTAATATGTTGGAAGTGTCCTTACTGTGTTTGTTGTTATAGTTTCGTTTATTATATTGCTTTTTGATTTTAGTATTACTATTGCTTAAATATTTCTACTGTGTTTAATATGTCTTTATAAATAATGTAAATGTATTGTTTTGTGTTTATTGAAAATTGATTAAGTTTGTAAAGAGAGAAAAAAACACGCCATGACTCCCTTTTAAAATTGGGGGGCAAATGTAAGGATAATTAAATAAGATTAAAAATTAAATTCCCTATCTAGCACTTGACTCATCTTTCTCAGATCACATCTTCAAGTATCAAACTAATCACCCATTTATTTCTTCCGAACATATGGCCTAGCCAATAAACATGTCTAATTCCAGATCGTTAGATTTAATAGTCAACATATGTAAGCATTAACTTTAAAGCACCCTCTTCAAATCCGCGATACTTACCACATGTTGTTCAAGCGTTATCCATTTTAACCGAAAATCATGGCGTGCTTTTTTACTCCCTGCCCTTAGCGTCAGAACAGATGCACAAATGAAAGAATAAAGGTCGTCTTTTCACTTTTCTAACTTTAATCTGATTCTGTCTTAAAAATCATGACATATATATATATATATATATATACACGCACTCGTTTGTCCCCACTCCCCGCCTGGCTGATCATCCTCATTACAGCTACTATTTATGGGAATTTTAAATGACTGAGCGTGGTTTGCGACCTATGTTCTATGTTGATTTGTCGTCCCCATGCCTCCATAGAAGCCCAATGGCTGGGTGGTAGTGTATCGCACTTTCTCGCCACAGATCCTGGGTTCAAATCCCGGGTTAGGTAAGGTCAACTGAACCTTGCGTCATTTCAGTATGTCGAAAAATTGGTACCAAGCTTGCTTTTGAATTAAACATTTTGGGTTTCACGTCATATTGACCATTTGATCGAAACATCTGCAGATGCACCCTAGCGCCTCAGGTCACATAAGCTGAGGCAGGCACAGTAGTAGCCTTTAGCCCTCATGGGCTGCTGCTCCATTGAACTCAGTTCAGTTTATGTTGCCTAACTATATCACCTCTGAATATGTCGATTGAATTCTCTATGCCCCTGTATATAATTGTTCATAATAAATATATATTACAATAGGAAATACTTTAATTTATAAACAAAGCAACAATTATCCCTTAAACAGTTATTAAATAAAAAAAAAATATTTACAATCGATGAAAAGTCTAGTGAAAAGTATTACAAATTTTAAAACACATTTTGAAAGCGTACAAGATTTCAACTGTTTCATTTCACACTTCTGAGGGTGTTTTTATCGAAAAATTAGGGGAACAATATTCAATAACACCAAAAAAAGAATTGTGAATAAGTCACTAACTCGGTACTTTACGAAAACTCCTGATGTTTTTATAGAAAAAAAATTTAAAACAAAATCAGTTTTTGTTCCTGCGTTGGTAAACAAGTAGCTTCATAAGTGTACTACAGTTGTTCATTCTACTACAAACAATCTTTTAAATCACTTAAGCCAGTGCTTCTCAAACTTTCAATACTCGCGACCCAATATTCAGTCATCATTTTCATCGCGCCCCCCTATATACAATAACATTGTATTGAATTCAATAATACTATACTTTGACATTAAAGCTACAGTCCGACTTTAACCTCTTATGTGCCACCGACGTATATAAACGTCTCGCTCAGCAAAAGCATTAATCTTCTGGACGTATATATACGTCTTTCCGAAGTACGATCTTTTATGTGCACTGCTATCCATAAAATTATTGCTAAGGCTTTGGAATACAATAAAAGGACCTTGACAGTCTTTGCAAAGGATTTACTTATTTCAGAGGATTTTGCTTATTTATTCCTTTTCTCCTCCCCCGAAAAAAACATCAAAATATGCGCGTCTACGTGGGAAACCGTGGCATTGGGGATCAAACCGCGTAACTTTTAATCGACAGTTAAGGAATTAATTATAAACCGTGCAAATCATCAAGATAAGTGTTAATACAAGCCCATGGTGTCACTGGTAATTATCAAACTTGCTCTTTACTTAGTATTGTTAAATTAATAATAAAATACATTGTACAGTACAGATAACTTCTATAAGTGTACTATATCAGTGTAAATGTGTATTTCATATCTTATTATGTCAAAGTATTTTGCTTGCTTACTTTCAGTAAATTAACAATGTTTTGAATAATCTTCAGTTTTCAACTTTTCAATATGCTCGCGCCCCCTTGTAGAGTTATCACGCCCCTCAAGGGGGCGCGCCCCACAGTTTGAGAAACGCTGACTTAAGCTAAAATGGTTTTTGAGGGAAACTAATAAACTGCTTGAACTATCATTTGCTGAGAGCTTTTATAACATATTTTATTTATTTATTCATTACTAGATATTTGTTCGTGTGAATTTTAGATTTGAAGAAATAAAATTTCTATTATCTTATTTGTTTAATAACTACAAATACTTTTTATCATAATATTAATGTTCTTAAATTTTGTCAGCAAACATTTCAAATAATTTGAAAGTATGAGAAGAACTGAAAAAGAGATATTGAAAAGAGTACTTAAATTGCTTAGCCCTTTTTTAGGTGACAAAACGAGTATACAAATGTAAAAGCTGTCAAACTTGTAAAAAAATCGAATAAATTCTAAATTAAATCAAACAATTTACGGCGGCAATTATGAGTGTGAGATATTTTACTTTTTAATATGACTTAATTTATATGAGTTATTCTTAATTTTGCTTAAAATTTCGCTTGTAATTAAAATGTGTTTGAATTTAGTCAGAAATTTGGTATAACACAAATTTCGAATAGTAATTATCATTTGTGAATTTTTTCAAAATTAATGAAAAAGCATTGCTACCAATTGAATTCTTACTTTGGTGATGAAAATCAAATTTCTTCAACCTAACTTTTTAGTTTAGTAAAAAATATTATTAAGCAATAGAATTACTTCAATTAACGCGCACTTCAAAATTAATATTTCAATTTTTACACAAAATATTCTTATTTCAGGAGTTTAATCAATATTACTTTAAATTAAAAGATTTATAAATCCAAATAAGTAAAATTAACAGTTAAAATACTAATAAATTTTAAAATAAAATTACTGCAATTATCAAGTATCCAATAATGAAAGGCAAATAAAAAAATTGTTTAATTGTTATAATGTTGCGTATATAAAGAAAAAAATTCGATGATTGACACTTAACAACACCAATGACATACAAATATGATGGTCTTAATGGCAGTTTTGAAACATTTGGATTAGAGCCAAACCATACGCGATTGTCTAGAATCAACAGCGTAAAAATACTAAAAAATGGTGCCAATAGAAAAACTCTGTTCGTGAAAAATTAATCACTTTCTCTTGTCTTCCTTGTTCTTTTTGTGTGTGTTTTTGTCTTTATTTCTGTTACAAACAACTGTCGATGAATTTTTATATTTATATTTAATAGACTAAAACATCGTCTTTTCAACGAAAACTTTACCATTTGGTAGAATACAATATTTTATTTTTTTAACTTCACACATTAGCATTGTGACGTTTGAGAAAAATAATGGTAGCGTGATATTTATTAATTTAAATATTTGGATTATTCACGTCGCAGCTATTTATTACATTACATACGTTGAAGGTTTTAAAAATATGGATTTTGAACGATTGATGATTTGATTGATTGATTTACGCATTGATGTATGTGAGGGCGGATGTTACAACCATTATCTTCGAAAGTTTCAAACCGTCTTCTCTTTCTGCTCTCTCTTGGGTCTCGAGATGGTAGCGGTCGGCCTCTTTATCCTCGACTTACAAATATTTTATGGGCAAAGAGTAATCATGATATCAAAGATTGCCGAGGTGATGCACAAAGACAAGAATTCACAATATTTTAAGAGTGCTAGTGTTCATAGAGACGTGGTTATCCTATCCACAAAAAGAAGCCAATTTACAGCTGTGTGTTGCAAAAAATATTATTAACGTTATAGAAAAAATATTATAAAGTAAGAGTAATTTCAATCAATCCTGACTTGATACCCTATACGTAGGTGAGTTCTTGATGATTTATTCAAGCAAATCACTATAAAAATAGTTTATTAAATAGTTTATTAATATTAATATATTTAATATTCAATATAAGAAACTGTTAATCCCATAGACATTTAAACGGTATATATTGCCAATATACAATGCACAAAATAAAAGTGTCATTATTCTAAATGCAACTTTTTGCAAATAAATATAAATATATATATAGACCGTAATGATTCTATAGTTAACAAAATAAACAAGAATTTTACATTCTGATATGGACATGCAGAACTACGAATTTATGCATAATTTTTAATCAAAAATGTTCCTCAAATCCATTTCTAAAATTTGGGGAAATAAATGATATAATAATGACGACGAATAATATCTTAACAATTATTAACTTTCCTCCCTCTAATTATACCAACAAGTGAAAGAATCAATTGGTTACTCTCTAAAACTAATACTTTTAATAATTTTCAAATAATCCAAAACTTCTGTTTTCAACTGATCAAATTTCCATTTTCGTGATTATCTCTTGCATATTGTGATGCTTTTGATCATTTTAATTCTCCAGAAACTAGGTATTTAAGTCATCAAATTGACATTTAACAAAATCTCTGTGTTATTTTACGCATTGATATACGCTTAACCTTGCAATGTGAGGGTCTTCAATATTACGTTTTTTTTTTCATTCAACCTCATTTGCTTATCAATAGAATTATGTTACACGTATGCAACGAGTTTAGAATATTTATTTTAAGATTTTGTCAAAATTTACAGATTAACTTTTGTAAACTTTAAAATTTCAGAAACAATTCAATATCTTTCCTTTAAAATCTATTCCGCACCCATTTTTGTGGATATGTTACCATTAAAGTGTTCAATCCATTATTTCATAGAATAATTAGCTATTTCAAGAAATAAAAGGACGAGTCAGTTAAAGAATATAAAATTGTTTAAGCTCTATGATTTAACTAGGTAATATATGTGAAATAAGGATTACTTAATCTTTACAGTATGAAATACGGAATTCGGAAGTACTTCGAACTTTATAACTGCTTTTAGTCAATTTTGAACCCCAATTCAATTGATTGATTGATTGATTGAATATTAACGTCACATCGTTCAGCTGCGCGAGGGCTTTTGGCGACGGACCACGTAATTTTGAACCATGGTCAAGTGACGTGGTCGACATCTGAGCTGGCACTCCTCTCCTAACTACCACACCAACAGGAGGACGTTTTAGCTCTCGACACATTGAAATTGCATCGCTGCCCTACACGGCGGGTCTTTAGTGGTACTGGGTTCGAACTTGTGACAAGGCAACCCACGATCCGATACCTATACCACTCGGTTACCGCGGCCACGAACCCCAATTCAAAGTGCCAGTACAGTAACCATTGCTCTAATAAATAATGAAAAGTAAAACAAAGGTGTTTCATAAAATTTAAACTAATACTCTCTTATAATTTTGTTTGAAAAAGTTTATACAATGTTTCTATGAAACTACAGTTTACCTTCCCAGCAATATTTGTTTTAATAATATTTAAATATAATTATTTCTTCAACATATATTCTTTTTTTCCTTTTCTTTTTAACTAATGTTAGCAATACGAACAATAATACATTATATCATCTGATCTTCCTTATTATTTATTAATCATCCGCAATAGGGATAAAAAGTATATTTGGAGAGATTTTAGCTTTTAATGATTAATTAATTTATTTAAAATAATTTTCATATTGTGCATGTTTCACTTCAACGATCTTTCATTAGTTATTTCAAAGAATAACTAGGTAAAGTATGGAATTTTTCATCAATTATATACTTAAACAAACTAAACATATATACTCTAGTTATTTCCTGAAATATCTAGTTATTCCATGCTATAACTAAATTATAATGGTAACAGATACAATAAAAGTAAACCATGTTTTAAAAAATCAATCATATTTAAAAGTACACATCAAATAAAAAAATATCTTACTTTACATAAAATCATTCGTTTCACCTCTTAGTAATAAAAATCTCCAAATTTATGTCTTCATATTTATACGAGCTTATCTAAATACATATTTAAATTTAATTCGTTATATCTTTAAAAAGAAATCTGCCTAAATACAATTCCTGTTACTTTTAAAGTGTCTATTTGTAAGGATATTAATTTAATAATAAAATAGTTCTATCTCTATAAATTGGAGCCATACTGTGTTGAACTCCCTAATGCAAGGTACGCGAGAAATGTGAGATTAGCCGGCAGTTACGTTTAACATGTAGCTGCACCTGATTATTCTACTTGACCATGTTTGATATAATGGAAATTCCCATTCGCAATCCTCCTGACTCTAGGCTACCACCATAATTAGCAACTAATTACATATGCAAATTTAATTAGATACATTGAACGTCAAAATTCTTGCACGTTATTGAAGTGAAACTTCTTTAAGCGCATGAGGGTAAAATTTTTACAGATGAAACGTCACGCCGGTATGCAACGGAAGTGTCGGAAAAGAGAGAGAGAGAGTGATCGAGACCGATTGAGAGAGAGTAAGACAGGGCGAGGTGAGAAAGATTGAACAAGAGAGAGAGAGAATACGGGATATCGAGAAAGAATACACGCCCTATTGGTTGTGTATTCGTTTACTAGTTAATTATTAGAACTTTAGATGGCATTTCTGTCGCATAGCGTAATATTTACAATATTATTAGACACTTCTACAGTGAATAAACAGTAAGTGAATTTTATAAATAAAAACTTTGTGAAAAACTTTGTGAAATAACTTTGTGAATAAATTTGTAAGTTGTCCTGTATCAAGCAATTATTCGAAGTAAGTAATATATCTGTTATCTTTTTGTTTATTTACAATTTTTTATGATAATTGGTTTGAAGGTTAGGTAGTTTTTAATATTTACAAATAACATGTGGTATTTCAACTTGCCACTCGTCATTTTATAATTTAATAAATCATTTACCATAAAATAAAAATATTTCATAAATTCGCTTTTCTAAATTTTGAATTCAAAAACAAAACTTAATTAATAATTTCTAATATTGACAAAAAACACGTTGCATTTTTATTTACAATTCGTCATTTGAGATTTCAATAAATCATTGTGCATAAAATACTAATAACAATATTTCATAAATTCTTTGACGAAATTTTAATTTAAAAATTGGAATTTCTAGAGTTATCATTAATTTACAAAAATTTTGTATATATTTAAATTGGATTAGGTATTTTTAATATTTACAAAAATCACGAGAAATTTTAATTTAATATTCAACATCTGAGATTTGACTATATTATTTTTCAAACAATATAAAATAAATTTATTTTAATAATTCTCTTTAATTATTTTTATTATTAAATATTGATTTCAAATAACTTTTCATTTTCAGATTGCAATGCCAAAAATTGTGGTGCGAGAGTGTGAAACACTTAAAAATAAAATATCTATTAGACGGCCAGCTAAAACATCAACAGAACGTTCACGAGAATTTAGAGAGCGAAAAAAGGCTTTAAAAAATGCAGCTAGCCAAGAGTTGAATATCTCATCGTCCATCATTACAGAAACTACACCAAAAACTCCAGCAGAGCGTAGTCGTGACTACAGAGCTCGAAAAAGACAAAAATCTGAAGAAAATCAAGAGTCAAATGATTTGACGCGAATCACTGTTGAAGTTGAAGTACATCAAGAACAAGACAATTATCAACCTTCGACTTCGACTTTACCAATTAAAAGAAAAAAAAAAACTTCAACAGAACGTGTTCGTGAGTTTAGAGCAAGAAAAAATCATTGACAAGCCTTTCAGAAAACATCATTGAAGATTTTCCAACATCATCAAATATTATTAATGCTAATAACAATAATAATAATAATAATAATAATAATAATAATTATGGTGATAATAATAATATTAATAATAATAATAACAATAATAATGGTGATAATAATATTAATAATAATAATAATAATAATAATATTAATAATAATAATATCGATGATGAGAATCATGTCAATATTACAAATAATACGAGACGTATTCAAGATAATGATTTACGAGTACCTTATCCTACTTTTCACAGGCATCAAAATGCTCACAAGGAATTTAAGGAAAAATTTATCAATAACTCGTTTGGGCATGTTTGCTCAGTATGTGAGAGATTGTGGTTTAAAGAAGATTTAAAATATGCATCTATTCAACACCAAGAGATATTAAATATAATTCTTCCTCATGTATCAAACGACAAAATTGCTTTATGCAACACATGTCTTAACGCATTAAACAAAAATAACATTCCAATAATGGCTGTATATAATGGGTTCAAATATCCACAGTTTCCAAGTCATTTACCACCACTAGATATTTTATCTGAAAGATTAATTTCACCTCGTATACCTTTCATGCAGATCAGAAGATTAAGACATGTCAACGGTCAATATGGAATTTTAGGGCAAATCATTAATGTGCCTGTTGATGTTGATACAATGATTAAAAGTCTACCACGAAACGTAGATGATGATTATTGTATTAATGTACATATCAAGCGAAAACAAATTCATAAATCAAGCTATTTGCAGGGCATAATTAATAAACGCACAATAAAAACCTGGCTACAATTTTTATTAGCTACACCACTTTATACTATGTATGAAATTAAAATGGATCAATCATTTTTTGACAATAATTCAATTTCAACGGAAATTCCTTTAGAAGATATTAGTGAACATATACCTATTGAAGAAAGTCTAACTGCTCAACAACATACACTGTCATGGGATGAGGAACAATATCTTTGTATTGCACCTGGAGAACAAAATGTTCCACGGAGCTTACTGTTCGATGAACATGCAGAAGAGCTTTCATTTCCGTCAATTTATTTGGGTGAATTTCGGAGATTCAGAGAAGGAATTAAAGCAACACCATTCATGATGGCATCAAGTGAATTACGAAGATCTGATCGACGAGCTGTGACACCGCATCATCTTTTATACGTAGCAATGAAAATTATGAGATTGAGAGTTCGGGATTCCCTGACGATTGCTTTTAAACATGTTGGTAAAAATACAACGGTCACTCGACAACAAATTGAAGACGAACATTACATCAATAATTGTATTGAAACAAATCTTGCTTTTTTACGATCAATTCCGAATTCAACATGGTATTGGTCGAATCGTAAAAAGATCTTTTTACTATGATAAGGCAACTAGGTAAAACCAACAATTTTTTAACATTAAGTGCAAATGAAATTGGTTGGACAGATCTAATACAAATATTATATACATTGAAACATAGTGGAGTTGAAATTTCAACGGAAGCTGCTGAAAACTTGCATTACCTTGAAAAACTACTTTAATTAATGAAGACGCAGTAACGTGCGCGATTTACTTCAATAAATTAGTAAATGTTTTAATGTCTATCCTACAGTCGAAAAATTAAGTCCGTTCGGAAAATATTACGTTGTCGAGTACTTCAAGAGGATTGAATTTCAGCATCGTGGAAGTCCACACGCTCATATCTTATTGTGGTTAAACAATGCTCCAATTGATGCCATGGGAAACGATAAAATTGATGCGATAACATTAATTGATAATTTAATTTCTGTTTCATCTGAAGAAGCATCAGGTAATATAAAACTTCAAACTCACAAACACACATTTACGTGTTACAAAAGAATAGGCGCAAACGGACCACAGAAGTGTAGATTCGAGGCGCCTTTCATGCTGTCTAGATCTACAATAATATTATCACCTATGCAAAAAGAGGAACCTGGTTTTTGCGATTACTTCAATCAATACAAAAGCATAAGGGTGAAACTAGAAAATAAAGATTATCTGAACATGGATGATTTTTATAAAGACAATAACATACTTTCAGATGACCATTATCATAATATTCTACGAGCTGGGATAAATAGACCGAGAGTATTTTTAAACGCCAGCCACGTCAGAAATGGAACAATTCCTTTAATCCATTCATTTTAAATAAAATTAAATCTAACATGGATATTCAATTCATTACGGAGGAGTATTCTTGCGCTGCTTACGTTGCTGAGTATGTAAATAAAACAAATAGAGGAGTAAGTCATCTTCAACGTTTAATTATCGAAATTATGAATGAAAACCCTGAGTTTGATATTGTTGAGGTTACTAGAAAAATTGAGTGAATATGTTAAATCACGTAGAAATTACAAGTCAGGAAGCTGCTTGGTACCTTCTACGAGAGCCAATGTCAAAATGTTCGACTGTTGTAACTACTATTCCCACAATGTGGCCTGTTGATCGACAAAGAATACGAAAAACTCAAAAGGCATTAGACGAAATGGGTATTGAGAGGATTCAACTAATATTTGGCGTGATAATTGGTTTGACAAGTATGAAAAGCGACATCAAGATTTAAATGATGTCACACTTGCTCAATTTGTTGCAAATTACACAGTAAAGAACGACGGAAGTTATTCACTCAGAAAGAAACCACGCATCATACGTTATCGTAAATTTGATATGGCGCAAGATCTAAATGAATATAAAAGAGAGATGGTATCTTTACATTTTCCGTTCCGTAACGAAGACGCAGAAATTCTGTCTGAGCTAAAATTCATTCAGATATATGATGAGAATGAAAATTTGATTTTAAGTCGTCGAAAAGATTTTGAATCAAATCTAGACATTCGTAAGACTATTGAAATTTGTCGTTGCTTATGTCGTGATGATGATATTCTCGATAATGAAAATGACCAAGAAGCAGCAAACAGATACCCTGAGCCGGATCCATATCAAAATTTATTTCAAAACGCGAATCCTGAAATTAATAATGCTGATATTCGTGCAGCTGTGTTAAACAAGCTTGGACCGATAGCAAAAAAAAAAGAAAATTTAATGGAAAATGCCGAGTTTTGTAATGTAATGAGGATGTCTAATAATAAGCAGAGCGAGCTTTTACATCATGTATTATCGCATCTATTATATTCAAATGGAAATCCACTACAAATTTTCTTGAGTGGTCCAGCTGGTTGTGGCAAAACATTTGTCATTGCTTATCATGGAAATTTATAATCGTTTTCCAATACCGATGGTTTTTGCAATGCATACATAGCATGTGCTTCAACTGGTAAAGCCGCTGTGGCAATTGATGGTACCACTGTACATACAGCATTCAAGATCACACTTTCAAGGTTGCTTCCTTTAAGTATTGAAGTAGCTCATCAATATCGAGCACTTTTCAAATTTATAAAAGTTATAATCATCGACGAAGTTAGCATGATTAGTGCTGAATTACTTGGGCACATTGATTCACGATTAAAACAAATCACTGGAAACTATAATACTAATTTTGGAGGTTTGGATATGATTTTAATTGGTGATTTGCGTCAGTTACCACCAGTAAGGGCGACACCGATATATAAGCAACAAAAACAAAAAATATTCAGTCCACTTCTATGGAGAAATCTAAAATTCTACGAGTTAGAAGAAGTTATGAGGCAATCCAATCGAGTATTTTCTTCGATTCTGACAAAAATTGGTAATGGTGACCAATTAGCAAGCCAGGAAATAGAACTAATAGAATCACGATTATGTACTGTTCATGAAGCAGATACTCACTGTCCGCATGCAATACGGTTATTTAATACAAATCACGCTGTCAATGTTTATAATAAGAAAATTTTGGATGGAGCTATAGAAAAATATAACTCTACAGCTACAGATGTTTACATTGGATGCACATCAACAGAACAACAAGCGTTTGTACGCCAAAAATTACACAAAATGTCGATAATTGATACAGGAGGTTTACCATATGAAACAGTTTTTGTAAAATATATATATTATATGATAACAACCAATATTGACGTCTCCGATGGTTTGGCGAATGGTGCCGTTGGAAAATTAGTTCATATCGAACGAGATGATTCAGGCCAAGTTAACTTTGTATGGCTTGAGTTTTCAGATTCACCAAAAACTGGTCAAAAAATTCGAAAAAGTTGCTGGACATGTTGCGGCAAATAATATAAGTCGAACTGCCGTACCAATCGGTAGACGATCATCAACAATACCACTAAATAACAATAAAACAATAAATGTGAAAAGGTCCCATTTGCCATTAGTTTGTGCTTGTGCAACAACAATTCACAAGTCTCAAGGAAGTACGTACTCCGAAATTGTCTACGAATATGATAAAAAACAGTCACAATCATTGGTATATGTTGCATTGTCTCGTGTCACAACTATCGAAGGACTACGGATTACTACAAGCAACAATGATTTGACCTTTTACCATGGACGAAGACCATCAACAACAATGATACATTTACGAGATGAATTTAGAAGACTTTCATTAAATTGTGTAAAAACGGTTGATAGTGACATGCTATATTTCATACGACAAGAACAGGGATTAACTGTATATACTCTTAATTGTCAAAGTCTTCGAAGTCATTCTCAAGACTTATTAAAAATCAAATTATACAAGAATCTAACATCATACTTTTATCTGAAACTTGGATAAATAA